>CAHIKZ030003131.1:1480000-1660000 GCA_903632075.3 Acanthosepion pharaonis
GGCTGCACAAATGGTTTTGAAACTAGGGTGAAGTTAGGCAGTAAAGATTGAAAAGCTTCATCCCAGATGTGGCATCAATACTTCAATTTGGGTTTGATCTGAACTCTTACAAAGATAGAGAATTTGATGGAGGAGTAGTATAGCATCTTTAGGGGTCTAGAGTGAGCTTCAGTTTTAAAAGATGTTCAAGGCAAGGAGCCTCATTGAGAGTACAACTGTACATCAGGACTGAAGAGATATTGGGGTCTTCTCTATGATGATAAAATGTTAGTAATCTGATTTTGGACATATTGAACATAACAAACCAGTTCCTGACTCCCCGTTGAGTTTATGATTGAAACACTAACATTCACACCACTTAGCCATGCACCCATGTTTTTTTTTGTCTTTTTTACGATGATGATCATCCTGTACAAGGCCCAAGAGCCACTCGAGGTAGACGGCTACAAAGTAAATGGCACCAACCAAAGCAATGTCATACTGCCACCATGTGCTATACTACTCAGCTACAGAGAAGCGTCTGGTTAGCAAAGTGCAGATATTTATAGGAATACAGGTTCAATTCCTGTTGGAGAATGCATATTTTCTATGAAATTTAAAAAACAGAGCATTTACTTAAATATGCAAGAGGACACTGGAAGTAAAAGAGAAATAAAAAGACCTTAAAAAGAAATGGAAACCCAATACTAAACAGGAAACAATGGATAAACCTCTACTCCTGTTCAAAATACTGGGGAGGTGTATAAGCCAGATGATAGGAGAATCTATCTCTTCCTATTGAGGAAAAAAGTAAATAAATAGTAAATAAATGTTTTTGGCAGAGATGTTAGAAATATAGATTTTAGAAGGAACCTAATCCTAAACAGAAAGCAAGGAATAAACCTCTATCTCTGTTCAAAAGAGCAAGGAGGAGTCTGAAATGGACAATAGGCAAACCTATCTATTGGGAGAGGAAAAAATAATAATTACAAAATAAAATTTCAGAGTTCAAGCGAAGAAATTAGAAGTACAGTGTTGAAGGAACTGGAAAGCCAATTCTAAACAGGAAGCAAGGGATAAACCTCTACTCCTGTTCAAATGACTGGTGGAGAGTATGAATGAGAAGATAGGCAAACCTTTCTATTCCTATATTAGAAAAAATAAATAGTGAAAAAATTTCAGAGTTTCAGAGACATTACAAGGAGTTGATGTAGAAGCCAATTTTGAACACGAAACAAGGGATAAACCTCTACTCCTGTTCAAAAGACTGGTGGAGAGTATGAATGAGAAGATAGGCAAACCTTTCTATTCCTATATTAGAAAAAATAAATAGTGAAAAAATTTCAGAGTTTCAGAGACATTACAAGGAGTTGATGTAGAAGCCAATTTTGAACACGAAACAAGGGATAAACCTCTACTCCTGTTCAAAAGACTGGTGGAGAGTATGAATGAGAAGATAGGCAAACCTTTCTATTCCTATATTAGAAAAAATAAATAGTGAAAAAATTTCAGAGTTTCAGAGACATTACAAGGAGTTGATGTAGAAGCCAATTTTGAACACGAAACAAGGGATAAACCTCTACTCCTGTTCAAATGACTGGTGGAGAGTATGAATGAGAAGATAGGCAAACCTTTCTATTCCTATATTAGAAAAAAAATAAAAGTGAAAAAAATTTAGAGTTTCAGAGACATTACAAGGAGTTGATAGAAGCCAATTTTGAACGAAACAAGGATAAACCTCTACTCCTGTTCAAATGACTGGTGGAGGAGTATGAATGAGAAGATAAGGCAAACCTTTCTATTCCTATTTAGAAAAAACAGTTTCAGAGACATTACAAGGAGTTGATGTAGGACGAAACAAGGGATAAACCTCTACTCCTGTTCAAATGACTGGTGGAGAGTATGAATGAGAAGATAGGGCAAACCTTTCTATTCCTATATTAGAAAAATAAATAGTGAAAAAAAAATTTCAGAGTTTCAGAGACATTACAAGGAGTTGATGTAGAAGCCAATTTTGAACACGAAACAAGGGATAAACCTCTACTCCTGTTCAAATGACTGGTGGAGAGTATGAATTAGAAGATAAGTAAACCTTTCTATTCCTATATTAGAAAAAATAAATAGTGAAAAAATTTCAGAGTTTCAGAGACATTACAAGGAGTTGATGTCCACTTTAGAAGCCAATTTTGAACACGAAACAAGGGATAAACCTCTACTCCTGTTCAAAAGACTGGTGGAGAGTATGAATTAGAAGATAAGTAAACCTTTCTATTCCTATATTAGAAAAAATAAATAGTGAAAAAATTTCAGAGTTTCAGAGACATTACAAGGAGTTGATGTCCACTTTAGAAGCCAATTTTGAACACGAAACAAGGGATAAACCTCTACTCCTGTTCAAAAGACTGAGGGGGAGTGTAAATTGAATGATAAGCACACCTGTCTACTCCTAATGGGAGTATTAAATTTTAGAGTTCAAGCAGAGAAGTCATAAGTACAAAGTTGAAGGAACTGGAAACACAATCCTAAGCAGGAAACAAGGAATAAACCACAACTCCTGTTCAAAAACACTGACTGTCATCAGGACATACTTTTAATTCAGCTGAAAGATTAAATTTGGTACTCACAAAAGGTTTCAAAATGTTTCGATTCCAACATTCTAAAATATCCTTCCTGTGTGCTGAATAATTTAAAACCTGACTTAACCTGACATATAATGTAATCATATCTTCTTTAGGGAGGAGTGTGAAAAAGATGATAAAAAAAACCTAACGTTCTCAGCCATGCACGCACATATTGTTAGAAGGAATTGTCGTATAGCCATCAAATAAATGTGAGGTTATTGACAAATATCAATAATTACGATATTATTTTTAATTCAAGAATGGCCAGAGGTGTTGAAAGATTTTTCCGTCATATTTTTAGAATATTGCCTCCCTGTAGTTTTTTCTATAGAGACCATTAGCATTGTTAATATAATTTTGAGATAGCATGCAGACTGGTTTCATTTTTTCCATACAAGAGACAGCAGAAATCAATACATTAACTTCATGACTTGTCTTTGCCCGGACAATATTAAGAAACATTTTCTATTTGCAGGTAAGAGGTTCCGAAGTAGTAAGAATAATTTTGGTATGTTTTAGAGTGACAATATCTCTTGCAGGAAAAGCTGCTCACTGTCTGGTACAAAGAAATAAATGTTATGGTGGTTTTCTAAGCATAGCTTAGATGTAGCCCAAGACTGAAACTCTGGGGCACCCAGTGAGGAAAAGAAATAAACATTATGAATCCAAAACTCTCAGCAAAAATTTCAAATTTTTCTATCAAACATTTTATTAAGATATCTAATAATGAGACAAAACACTGGAAGAAGTAGGTTCATACCTTTCTTTAAAAAAAAGGCAAAGTGAACCGCTTAGTGTGTAATTCTGAGAGAACTAGAAGTCCTACCAGAATTCATTATTGACAGCCACAATCTTAACAATATAAGATATACAGATACTACAGTTCTTATAGCAGACATTTAAAGGAACTTACAAAACCTCCGACAGAATGTATTGAAGGAAAGTGAGAAGAAAGGACTAAGTATAAACTACAAGAAGACAGAATGCATTGTTATCAGCAAAAGCAGAAGCCCAAAATTGCAAATTGGGGATACTAAAATCAAGCAGGTACAGAAATTTAAATATCTGGAAAGAACACAGAGGATGGAAAATGCGGCACTGGAATCCGAAGACATATTGGGATGGCCAAAGATGCATTCCAAAAGCTAAGCAGAGTATTAAGATACAGAAAAATTTTGTTAGAAAAAAAGAAAAGAGTACTGAACTGTTACATGATATCTGTCCTCCTGTATGGTAGTGAATGCTGGCAATCTCCTCAAAAATGAAGAAGAGACTTAAAGCATCAGAAATATTGTTCTACACAAAGATGCTGAGGATATCATGGGCCGAACATGTAAGCAACGACAAGGTTTTGGAGAGAATGGAAAAAAAGAGGAAACTTATACTTAAAATCAGGAAGAAGCAGTTGAAATTTCTGTGGCATGTAATGAGGAAGGAGGACTTGGAAAATCTGATACTCAAAGGACAGATTGAGGAAAACAAAGACAGAGGAAAGTAGCGTATGACATACTTGATGGGTTTGAGCAAATGGCAGAACAATGTTTAGGAGAAATAACAAAAAAGACAAAACTTATTAAGAGCTACAAGGTACAGGAAAGCGTGGAGGGCTATAACTGCCTATGTCCTGAAGGGACACGGCACATAAATGAAAAAGAAGTGTTGATTATATTTTCCCTGATGGTAAGTGCTGCACTAAACTATGTCTCATTGCTGACCCATCTTTTGCTCAAGGTTTTTAAGAATTTTTTTTTCATGAGAATTAATAATCATTACTTTTTAGAGTCAATGTGTTTTTTAATACTACAGTTAGACTCTCTTTAATCCAGAACTCTGCATGGTCTGGCACTTTTTTGAATCAGCCACTATTACTTTGTTGAGTGGCTTCAAGAGCAGCACCACATGTTATTTAGAACTTTCTGCAGAAGCCCACAACAGCAAAGTGTTTTGGTGATACAGTCTTGCTCATTTCTTATATATAACTGCATATTTACCCATTCAGTACACCACCCAAGAGAGAAGGATGTCTAGATAATGATGCTATCAGTAAGAAGCATAAGCATAAATCTTTATGTATAAAGGTAAAAGACAATAGGAAAACTGTAATATTAGCCGATGCGTTTCATCCAATGTAAACTTTTTCAAGGCTAAAATGAAATGAATTTATTAAAAAAAGTAACTATTAACAACAAAACAAAATGTCCTTAGCAACTAGAAGAATTTAGAAAATGCTATTGTATTCATATTGTCAACTGAAAATTACGTCAAGTACTATCACACATGGAAATATTGTTTTTATTGTTGTTTTGACAGATTCAACCATTTTCTTTTGATTTCTTGATGCAGTTGTGTACTTTTGTTTGGGAGAGTAGTAATTCTGTTAGGAAAGGTGATATTGGGAAAAAGCCTGGGCATAGATTAATATTTGGATAATATTCAATGGCAGCACTCTTGAGGATTTTCATTCTGAGTGAGTTATTTTCTTTTTTTTATGAGTGTAGCAATTTTTAAAATCAAAATTGTGGTTGAATTTATTTCTATGTATGACTTGTGCATTATTTGTTTTTTGTGTGGTCTTCCAATCTTTCACAAACTACTCAATGGGGTAAAAACTGAGTGGCTACATTCAATGCTTCAAAGACCAAGTTAGTTACATTCCATCATTGCCGATCTGATCCTGAACAACCACCAATCAGGATGAATGGAGTTCCTCTCAGGGAAGCCCCATGCTTTGAAAGACTGTTAGGCCTCAAACTCACACCTGACCTCAAGTGGAACTTGTACATACAATCTGTTGCTAATGATACAGGTAAAATGGTTGGTTCTCTGTACTGCTCTAGTAAGTACCTAACTCCTCCTGCTATCCCCTAACTTTACAAGCGCCAGATCAGGCCCAAAATGGAGTACTGTTGTCATATTTGGGTGGGTGCTGCCCAGAACTCACTCTCCAACCTTGACAGTATTCAAAAGTATCTTTGTTCCCTTGTGGGTGACAAATTATTCTCCACCCTTCAACCTCTCTCCCACAGGCAGGATATGGCAAGCCTCTTGCAGCACTGTTGCTGCTTCCACGAAAAGTGCTCAGACGAACTGCTTTCCCTGGTCCTACCAAGGCAAACCTTCACAGCAAGAATATGCCATGCCACTTACATTGTAGCAAGCTGCTCACATTCCCTCTGTATTCCACCTGTGAGAAGTAAGTTCCACTGAGGTGACTTCTTCCCATGAGTCACTGTCCTGTACAACTGGCTCCCAACAGGATGTTTCCCCAAACATTACAATCTTAGCCTGTTCAAGGCTAGGGTTAAACATTATCTTCCACTGCTATACACACAAATGGCCTCCTAATGTAACCTTCTACCTTGAGTGGTCCCCGGTCCTTGTAAAGAGTGAATCTTACTGTAAAAAAAAAGATAAAATATCAAATAGGAAACATTTATCAATGTAACGTGTTTCACTTTTATTAAAACTTTGTCAGGGATTGAGAAAAAAAACCCCAAAAGGGACAGAAATTCTGGTATTTTCAATTTTGCGTAGTTTGATTTTTATTGGTCAGTCATGTATCAGGTGCATTATAGTGGTAGATAATTCTATATATTTTTATTGAGCTTTGTTATTACTTTTTCCATATTATCAAAGCAAATGAAAATGATTTTGATTGTATTTTTATTGATAGATTTTAATAATTTCCTGTTTTTAGGGATATGATCGACAATCAGTTAGATGAATATTTTGTTTATTTTTGTATTGTTATAGGGTATATTGAATGAAATTATAATTTGTTTTCTGTTATTTTTGCTTCTATTGTTTACTTTTTTATATTCTAGTTTGTTTAAATATCTGCTGTTTCTTAGGGCTGATTTGCATTTTTTAATTTATATTTTCATTGAGTATTTTTATGTTGCTAGAATTTGTCGAAAGTCTTTTGTTTATAGATATGGGGATTTGTTTAAATATTGTAGGGAAGTGGTTGGAATTTTTGTTAATATATATTGGATTGTTATTTGACTTTCTGTATGATTTTTAGGTTCCATGTTTAAGTTGAAGGTTATATGTTGGAAATTTACTATTTTCTGGTTGGATTTTATATCTATTGTAAATCCAACGTTTTTGAATGTGTTTAATTTCTTCTCTGATTATGTCTGTCATTCTGCCACTCATTCAGTTATGCACCATGCAGGATACACACTTAGGCGATCATGAATCTTTGGATACATGACTGAGGAGGCAGATTTTTTCCCGCATAAGGTTGCCATCACTTTCTGCAGTAGGCCAGTTGTCATCCAAGGCTATAGAACTTGGTCTGTCCTGCTATTTACCCATAGCTGGGGGGAAGAGGAGGATTCATACCTTTAACAAGGGTATTAGCACATAAGTGAATGTAATGGATTTGACTGGAATTTGAACTCGCCTCTCCGATTCCTCAATCTAAATCGCTATCCATTACTCCACCATTATACTATTACAATTTTTTAGTATTAATAGTCCATCATCTCTATATAAATATTTATATATATATATATATATATATATATATATATATATATATATATAAAGGTCTATACTATTTAACAAATAAACAGAGTGTCTTCTCAAATATTTATCCACTAAATATAAAGTTTAAATAAATATATATATTCAAGCCGGTTTGGTGAATAATTTAGAAGTATGATGTCTATTTATAAAGTCTGCCATATATATATATATATATATATATATATATATGCAGTAGTCATCTCAATATCAATCAAGACTCTTTTTTGCTTTTTGTATTATTTTGTGCCTATACATGTTTCCAGGCATATAATGAATTATTGTTCAGCTGCCATGGAAGGTGGCTTTTAATTCCTGAGAGAGATTTACATATAAATTGACAGATGGAACAGGTAAAATTACTTGCAGAATTGTTGTTATGGGTAACAATTGCTATCTGGTTGCTAGCAGCTTGATGGATTTTTGTGACATTTTAGATTGCCTGTGTTTTTGACAGTCTTACCAGATACCAGGCATGGTTAATTGTTTTCAATACGGCTATGAATTCTGGGTCGATTGTCATATGATCAAATATGGGAAATGAATCCAGCATTTGAAAGGCAAATGCAGTTACAAACTTTACAGGAGGATAAAGTCTTGTCCTTTGCTGCAACTCTTAGTAAGTTCACATCATCCTCTTTTATCCATTGGTCTCTTGTACACATTTTGAATGCATCCTGTTTTTCACTTATTTGCCTTTCTTGCTAATTTTACCCCCCCCATATATATATATATATATATATATATATATATATATATATGTATGCATGTATCTGTTTTAACAATGCATTTAATCACCAGTTACTTACCATAGCCTGAAGAAGTACAATCAAAGTATTGAAACATGAAAGCTTTTGTGTAGCGATTTCAGCATGTTTTTATTATAATCTTTTATAATAAAATAATAATAATATTTTGCTCTACGTTGTATTGAGCACTTTTTTAAACATAAATGCTACGGACAGTAGAATTTTATTCCACCTGTTTGTTTCTCATTTCATATATATATATATATATATATATATATATATATATATATATATATATATGTGTGTGTGTGTGTGTGTGTGTATGTGCGAAAATATATAGAAAATAGGAAAGAACTCATTAGGTAAATAATCCAAAGTTCTTTAGTATTTTTGTTATTATTTTTAAAAAACAAAAGTATATATATATAGGCAGCATATTTTCATACAAGCAGGTTTGGTGAAATTGTTTAGATGTATTATGTCTATTTTAGTTTTAATCCTTTCAAGTTCATGAATTAGCAACAAAGTCCTTTTGTAGCGGCAAAATTTTATATAAAAATACTAAATTAAAATATTATAATTAAAAATCTTTTTCTTTTTAAAAAAAATACAAAAGTTATCTCCCTTGCATAATTAAAAATTTTGAATTTAAAACACTGTAGTGTAAACAAACAGTGAATAAATTATTTTAAATTTATAGAGCTACTGTGTATGCATTCACAGATATTTGACCCCCTGAAGATGGTCTCAAGGAAGATTGAAAGTACTTGAGAAAATAAAAAATATTTTAAAGAAAATTTTTGAATTTTTCTTAATCAATTTTCTACAGCCATCAAGAAATTAATTTGTGGAATGGAAAGGATTAAAACTAAAATAAATAGACATCATACTTCTAAATTATTCACCAAACCGGCTTGAATATATATATATTTATTTAAACTTTATATTTAGTGGATAAATATTTGAGAAGGCACTCTGTTTATTTGTTAAATAGTATATTTATTTATTTTCACCTACTGGCATGAATAATTGAGAAATCTTATTAAAGAAATATTTACTTCATTGGTATCTGTCTATATTTCTGAGATGAGGTATTATATACATTATTTACATTATTCGGACTATTGTCCTCATCTTTGACACCATATCAATAAAAAGAATACCCGCTCGGCCCGGTGGCTAGGATCAAAGTGTAGTATCTGCGCTTTGTGAGTTGCCGGGTCGGGTGTCTGTCGAACTCTCTGCTTGCAGAGAGGAACCCGATCGAATCTCCACCGAAGGGTGGGGTTTCGTTCAGGGAGGTTGACGGAACTAGCCCGCTTGGACGGGTTTAGATGGGTTTTATTTTTGGCTGGGCCTACGGGCTCAGACATACCCACATTAAAAAGGCCTTGTGCCACATTCAATTCCTGTGGGTGAATTGATAAATACCATCTTTGACACCATATTTATTACAACGTTTCAGCCGTTGTATGCTCCGGCCTTCTTCAGGTGGTTTGAATGTCGAACTTAACCCTTTATTTTGCTCACTGGGGTAGACTGTTCTAGTTCCATGTGCCATGTTATAGTTATCTCTTGTTAATTTCCCCCTGAAAGTTCTCCACTGCCATAACCAGGTATTCTACGTGCCACTGGCAAATCTTATATGTGTTGTTCTTGTCCTAAGTATTATCACTCATTACCAACCTTCATTTCGATTATTCTATTCAGTAACCTTCGCAAGGTTACAACAATAATAATATAACATAATAAATCAATTAAAATATTAATTAAAAGTATTAACTAAAATATTACAATTTAATTAATTAAATAACATAACATAACAATCTCTATATAAACCAGAAGAAAAAAAAAATTTATTTAATTTTGAAGAAAGAAATTTTCAACTGGAAGAAAAAATTGGAAGAGGTAAACAAAAGCCAAATTTCATGAACATGTGCATGTAAAAGAATGTTAAATTCATGAATTTGCACGTGTACAAAACGAAGTAAAAAGCATATTGAAAAAGACATGGAGCAAATTGAACAAATTTGTAAATACTCTTTAAAACCACAACCCCTGAAGACTGGAAAATTTACCAAGAAACGTTGATGTCAGAATGAAATTGATATTTCAATTTTAAGTAATCTTTTCATATAATATTATACATATACATATATATATATATATATATTTAATTAATTCATCGAGTCTGATAGAAACCTCAACAGAATGCAGAAAGTAATGGACGGCCGTTTCGTCCTATATTTGGGACTCATCAGCAGTGTGCATCCACTACCGAGAATTGAAACCCTGACAGTTAGGTTGTCAAGCAAACATCATACCAACTGTTCTAATGGGCTGCAGTGACGAAGAGATTGCAAATCAGACTCAACATAGATAATTGCTATCTACATATATATATATATATATATATATATATATATATATATATATATATATATATATATATATATATATATATATATATATATATATATATATAATAAAGCTTTTGTCAAAAAAAAATAAATAAATTTATTTATTTATTAATATGTATATATATGTGTGTGTGTGTATTTGCAAATACCTTTGGGAAAGGTATGAATCCATCTCTTCTCCCCCGCTATGGGTAAACTGGTTTGAAATATTACTGCCCTATTTCACTCAATATATATATTGAGATGCTTTTGAAGTCTATCAAGACTGGTAAGTGAGGTCTGGGCAGCTCCTGCCCAAATATGGCAACAGTACCCCATTTTCAGCCTGAGTGGTCTCTTTTACTAATAAAGTTAATACCCTAATTTCACAATTACCTGCAGTTCTAGTTTCCCTTTTTAAGGAATGCACATTCCCTTCATTTGGATTATTTTCTCGGAAGCCTCAAATCTGCTCAGTTTTATGTCATAAATTTAGTTCACGTGTGGAACAAAATGGCATGTTCAAATGCCACTTACTGAAAATTGCTATAAACTTTTGTTGTAACTCGTTAATTTGTGAATAATTGTCAATACATGTTAGAATTTCCAAGAATATTAAATAAATGTCTGAAAATATCAAGTAAATAAAACTTTTATTAAACTGTGTTTCCCTCTCGCAGAAATGTTATTACCACTTTTCTGTTCCACTCAATATAGATGTATATCATGCCTTGTTTTAATGATTTGGAATTTAAATATAAACTTCTGATATGACATTAATCAAGAGTGCCTGCAAGACACATGTCTGGTTTTGCTGTCCATTTCAACAAATTCCAATAAAATTGCAGTGATTAAATATCAGGTTGAAACAGTTTTTGGAAAGTGAGCTTCTTTTTAAAATAGAAGATTAATGGCGACAAGAGATTGGAAATTGGTTAAATTTCAAAATGTCTGGGCATTAGAATACATTATCTCAATGTAGAAAGGAAGAAATTGAGACATGCACTTGGGAAAAACGTTTTTCGAATCATTTATTTACTTATTTTGCAGAAAGAAAAGGAAAAAGGCTCTGGTTTATGTTCATCTTGCAGTCTCAGATAGTCATGAGTTCAATCCTGAGGTGAGGTAGTGTAGAAATTTGGCAAGAGAAACATTTCCAGAAAATTATCAAAAATTTTAACCTCAAGTAAAACCAAAAATAATGATAACTACATGGAAAAAACAAAACAAAGATAAGGGCAATGATCTGAAGAAACAATGTCGAAAAATTTTGGCTTATTATCAACAACTTCAATTGGTTGTGTACTATATAGGAAGCTTTTGGCAGTTTTGGTTGATTTGGTTTAGCAGCATATCAACACCTATATGGGTTATTTAATCCTGGAATCTAACATTATTCGGACTATTGTCCTCATCTTTGTTGCCATATTTGTCACAACGTTTCAGCCGTTGTACACTCCGACCTTCTTCAGGTGGTTGGAATGTCAAACTGAACCCTTTATTTCGCTCACCAGGGTAGACTGTTCTAGTTCCACGTGCCATGTTTTGATGGATGTCAGTTATCAGTTATCTCCTGTTAATTTTCCTCTGAAAGTTCTCCACTGCCTTAACCAGGTAGTGAACTCACTCTTTGGTTCCTGTCACTGGATCTAACCAGCGCCTTTATCCACTGTGACATGTGTCCTTGTGGGTATGAATTTCTGGGTATTACTCTAATGTCATCAGCAACCATTTTTACCAGTGCTCATATTGCAATTTTTGCTGTTATCATCACATGTTTTTACCAGAGCTCATATTGCAACTTTTGTTGTTATCATTACTTTTCTCTGGCACTCCTTATTACTGGTTCCCATATTGTATTTATTTCTATGCTTGGTCGACTCAGGAGATTTTGGGGGCCTAGCATGTGTGCTGATTCCTTAAGTTTACGAATTTTCCAGTGGTGTTCCTTGTCAATGATCTCAACATGATCCCACAGAGGGCAGTGATCTCCCTTCTCACAATCTTTAGTCATGTTCTTCTCTATGGGGGGGTCTTACTCGGGAAAGATATCTTGACGACACTTCGCAGATATCTCTCCCAAGTAAGACCCCCCCATAGAGGAGAACATGATTAAAGACTGTGTGTACACTATCCCATGCAGCTGCGGAAAGGAATATAAAGGAGAGACAGGCCACCCACTCAAGGTAAGGCTTCAAGAACACCAGAAAGCTGTAACACAAGGGGAAGTAGAAAAATCAGGCGTGGCAGACCACGGGGAGAGAACCTAGAACTAGAGATAAAATGCATTGCAAATCATGATGCTTTAAAAATATGTTGTTGGCACCCCAGCATGTTGTAATGGTTAGCAAGCTTGTCTCACTAGATCACTTACGACTGAAAAATGAGTTCAATCCTCACTAGGTACCCCATACTTTCGGCCTTGTGCCACATCTAAGCTACACTTGGAAAATCACTATTGTTGGTAAAATTGCTATAAATATGGTATTCTTTGTAAATTTTACTATAAATAAGGTATTGTTGGTAATTTTATTATGAACAGGTAGTGTTGTAAATTTTACTATAAATAGGTAATGTTGGTAATTCTTTTATGCAAAAATATGTAAAAATATATATTTTTATACATTCACAGTTTTGATTTTGTTTGGGTGTTCACTAATTTCTCATAGGTGGGTGCTACCATCCCGGGTCATGATAGACCAAGGAACAACAGCAATTAGAGGTGGTTCCATGCTTCTCAAAACCTCCCGATCAGAGACCTTGATGCCAGATGTAGTTTATCTTGGCAGTTTTGTTTACTTATATCAATGTAGTAACTTCTACATACAATAGTATTATCTTAAAAGGATTCCTGTTAGAAAAAGCTTACCTGTATAGGAAAGTAATTTTTCTTATTGAGAAGAACTTGCAATATGAATATATTCTCATGAATGGTTAAGAAGCATCAGATAGAGTTCCATTTTTTTTTTCCTTCAAAGTGTTCAAAAGAATTATATGATGTGTATTCTGTTTTTGAAATTTCTCTTAATGATGTTATAACGGTTTATAAAAAACTGAAAAATGATCATATCACATCTTAAATGCATAAAAATGTGGGTTTTGCATAAAAATAAAAATATCTTCACACATTTTTTATATAAAAGTTGAAATGGTTGCATTTTGCATAAAAATAAAAAAATATATTGAAAGTATTTTCTATATAAAAGTCAAAATGGTTGCATTTTGCACAAAAATAAAAATATTCACACATTTTCTATATAAAAGTCAAAATCGTTGCATTTTGCACAAGAATAAAAATATTCACACATTTTCTATATAAAAATTGAAATGGTTGCATTTTGCACAAAAGTAAAAATATATTAAAAGCGTTTTCTATATAAAAATTGGAATGATTACATTTTTTACAAAAAATAAAAAAATAATGCATTTTTTATATAAAAATGGTAGTGGTTACATTTTTGCATAAAAAATATAAATATATTAATGCATTTTCCATTTGGAAATAGGAGAGGTTGCATTTATTTTGTACAAAAATAAAAATCATACTCAAGCTTTTTACATTTTGAAATAGGTGTACATTATTTTCAATATTTCATTTATTTTCGTAATAATAAAATTCCTTTTTCTCAGAATCTCTAATATTGTTCAATCTCTTCAAGTCTCTCTGGTATTTGGTAACTTAAAGGGAATATCAAAGAGAAACATTAATTCAATTTGTGGGTTAAAGTCATTTCTTAGTAATTTCAAAACAATAAACATATCAGTGCTTCTTTTAAGATACTGCTATCACTGACCAATGATCTCGTCTATATTTCTGTGTCATCTGAGTCAAGGCTTAAACTCAGTACTTTGCAAAAAGGAAAAACATATTTTAGATTAAGAAAAGTAACAAACATTTTAGTCCAATGATAATTACTTTATTTAGTGTATGAAATTCATATATCAATATATCAGGTTATATGTACTCAGGGTAGTAATATAAACATAGTCTCAGGTTAAAGACCATGGTTCAAATTCATCTAGCTGGCTAATAGTTATGAGTTCAATCCCTAGGTTAGGTAGTGCAGAAATTAGCAAAAGAAAAATTTCCAGAAAGTTACAAAATATCCCAAATTAAAGAAAGACCAAAAATAATGACAGATACATGTAAGAAAAACAAACATGAAAGAAACAATATATAATATAACATTAGTTCATGTTAGAAATTCAGAATGATATATATATATATATATATATATATATATATATATATATATATATATATATTTCTATCACTTGTATATTCTTGCTTGAACTGGCTTCTAATGCTCTGGAGGGAGCGGCTTGTGGAAAGAAGACGTGGTATTGGGGGCACAATCCTTTGAGTTAAGTATACTTGGATAAGTTAGCCCATGGAATTTAATGTGAGTGGTGCTATATTGAGTCCAGTTAGTTAACTCATCATCACCAAGGCCTGTTGGTCTAGTATGTATAACACTTGCATTGTATCGTAACAGTTCGGGTTCAATTCTCAGTAGTGGATGAACACTGCAGATGAGTCCCAAAATAGGCTGAAACAGCCATCCAGTGTTTTCTGCATTTTATTGAGGATTCTTCTAGACTCAATGAATTACTTTTATATATATATATATATATATATATATATATATATATATATATATATATATATATATATATATATACATATATATATATATATATATATATATATATGTATGTGTATATATATATATATATATATATATATATATATATATGAAGAAATATAGTTTTAAGGTAGGCTATATTTATGGGATAAATTGCTTAATATCATGTGGCTTGATTGCGTTTATAGGCTGAAAAACATGGTAATTTAGAAAATTCAGTAAAATCAAGCATAATAGGTTATTTATTTAAAACATCAAACAAAAAATTCAACAACATAATTTACTCACTGTTGTTTATCAGATATTAAATTACGTCACTTAGCATCTTCCATAATTTATCACGACTTTTCAGTTAACTTGATTCATTTCAACATCATCATTTCCTCATGATGAATATTTATGAGCATTTCTTAAATTCAAGAAAAAAATAAAAATCCTTACATTTGACTTGATAAAATCTATCAAAGGACAAAACGCTTTGGCTAAGATAAGTTTTCCTTGTGTCTTTATTCATATGTGTGTGCCTGTGTGTGTGTGGGGGGGTGCATGTGTGTGTGTGTGTGTGTGTGTGTTAAACAGTATTGTATTTTGCAAAAAAAACAAAACAAAGACAACCAGTATATTTCTGGAGGGCAGCCTTTATAATTAAAGTGCACAATATTAAGACCGCTAATATTAAACAAAAAAAAAAAAGTTTCAAAATTTGCCTTCCTCACTTAAAATTTTGCAGGTGTCATCTACACATTCAAGAGTTACATGTGTATATTCAAGCAAGGCTCTATTTTCCTTTAAACTTGATTGTGATGCACTTTTTAGCAAGCAGTCAAAGCAGGCACACACACGCACGCACACGCACACACACATATATGTTTGTATATATGTGTGTGTGTGTTGAGTTGAATAAAGCTAACGCATTGATGTTAGTTGAAATAGTCTATACTCATGAGGTAATGTTGGATTTCTCTGTTATGTAATTTATATGCCCTGTTATAATAAATACATTGAGATCTTTTTGGGGATCAGTTTTAATATTTTATATTATTAAGATCCACTTGGATTGTATATCAATGGATTTATTACTATTTAATAATATATAGATTTATTACTATATAAATATATATATATATATATATATAATATATATATATATATATATATATATATATATATATATATATATATATATATATTAAATTACACAACAGAGAAATCCAAAATTACCTCATGAGTATAGTCTATTTCAGCTGAAGCTGTGTACATCAGTCTTATTCAACCCAAACAGTGGACTATATATATATATCTATAAAAGGAAGGATGTGTGTGTAACGAATGCACTGCTGCAATTTTCAACGGATTTGCACCAAAATTTACATGCACATTTGCATTGATCTTTATCTTTTATATATATATATATATATATATATATATATATATATATATTTGAATTTAGGGTATTGGGGCAGCAGATCATTGTTAAATATATGTAACAAAAAATGTCTATTGTGTTTAATAATGAGCGGTTCTAAGGTTCGTATAGTGATTTCAGTTTTGGGAGAAAATAAAGAAAAAAAAATTGTCCAACATCCGAATATTTTTATTATGCTGTTCCTTGATCTAACCTTTCAGCTCACATGAGCCATCATCAGAGTGGTTATATGAACATTACAACAGAGATGTTCATCATCAAAGATGACATCCTGTTATGTTTAAATAGAAGTTTGCTATGTGATAATAACAGTCGCAGGATAGCAGACAGAGGTAGTAAATTCGTAATGTGGTTCTATGATGTTGTACATGAACATGGGAGTGAAAGAAATTTTCTCAACAGAACCATATATAAAAGAGTGCTCTAATTTCCTTTAAAAGGGCTTTTTAACACAAAAATAACATATTTGTTTTATCTAGCCATTTACATTGCTTTTTACCCTTAGTGAATTTCAAAAGTTCTAACTGGACATTAATACCATTATCAGATTTTATTGTTCTTTCCATTTTGTTTTAAAAATATAATCTAATAAAAAATGCAATGAAATTATTTAAAACTGTCATCATGTTGATATGTTCAATTAAAATAATGGTTTGGTTTGTTTTGTTTTACGGCATATCAACACCTCAATGGGTTATTTAATGCCGACAAGATTTTTATTGCTGGTAATATTTTTCTTTCCAAAAATGTATTGCTGGCAATAAATTTTTCTTCAAAAATTTATAGCTAGTAATTTTTTTGCAAAAATGTATTGCTCTATTAAAAATCTATTCTTGCGCTTTCATAGTGTTTTGATTCTATTTTGGGGGTTAACTATTTGCCCATAGCTGGGACCCTAACAGGTTTTACCACCCATGTCAGAGTGGACCTGGGAACACCAGCAATTAAGAGGTGGTTCCATGCTCCTCAAAGCCTCCTGATCAGAGGCTTTGCTGTCGGATGTAGTTTATTGTTTTACCCAGGATACAGATGTATTTTATCGTCATACCCATTATGCTATAAAAATGGTAAATGAATAATAGAATTTGAGAATGCTGTTAAAAAACTGTCACCCATTTTGAAAATCACTGTCAAGCATTGCTGTAAATAGGTAGCTGAAACAAAAATTTTTATTTTTCATGTTTTGTACATCTCTCTCTCTCTCTCTCTTTCTCTCACTCACTCTCTCTCTCTCTCTCTCTCTATATATATATATATATATATATATATATATATATATATATATGTACAGATATATATATGCACAGATATATATATGTAAATATATATATATATATCATACAGGATGTATCAAAAATACTTTTACAATATTTGTGGGTGGGTTCCATGCATCAAAACAAGGACAAATATAAAGGACATATAAATATATGTCTGCAAATCCTTTGTTTTTGTGTTATTAAGTTTAAAGAAAGTTTAGTGTAGATGGCATTGTGCTGCCATCTAGACTAGGTTACATTTGTCATTTGTGTACATTTGTGGCTAGTCTGTCTTCAACATTTAATGTGTGTATTAGTGAGTTAACTGACAAGTGTTCAGTTTAACAATGGCAGGATATTCATATCATGAGCAGGCAGATATGATTTTTACATATGGCCATTTGAATGGTAATGGATATGAGGTTGCAGGGCTGTATCAGATTTCATTTTCAGACCAAAGGCAACTGAGTTCATCCCACCTTTGCTGCTGTATATCATTGCGTCGTTGTAACAAGATCCGTTGCACCACAACCTATGGATCGAAGAAGACCAAGATTCGCTTGTATGCCTGACCATGAAGAACACATTCTACAGGCTGTCAGAGGTGTCAGCACATGTCAAGTGGCCATAGCATGTCATACATCTCATAGTATCACATGGAGGGTACTTCAAGAGTACCTCCTGTATACGTATCATTTGCAAAGGTGTGCATGATCTTTTGATTTTACTAATGTTTATTGCACAAACTGTTGACCCATTGTTTATCTCATCAGTCTTGTTTACAGATGAGTCAACATTTCGAAGAGATAGAATAAAAAATTTATGCAACCAACATTTGTGGGTGGATTGGAATCTATGTGGTACAATACAGGCTAGACACCAGCATCAGTTTATAATTAATGTGTGGGCTGGAATCGTAGGTGACTATCTAGTAGGTCCATATGTTCTCCCAGCATGTCTTACAGGAGCTATCTACAGGGACTTTATTTCGAACGCAGTTCCAGATCTGTTAGAGGGTGTACACCCACTAATATGAAGATGCATGTGGTTCATGCATTATGAGGCTGCAGCATATTTTAGCCACATTGTTCGTGAAGCATTGGTTGACATCTACCATGAATATGTATGAATATGTAGGGGAGGACTGATTTCATGGCCTGCACGTTCCCCTTTGGATTTTTATTTGTAGAGCCACCTAAAATATTTGGTTTATACAGCAGGCAGAGATGCTTCATCAATGTGTCATGGGGGCCTGCAAAATGATTTAACAGTGTGTGCGAGTATTTGAAAGGGTTCACCTGTCAATGATCTGATGGGTGAATGTGTGTAAAGAAGCAAGCGGGGGGACATTTTGAACATTTGTTATGAGTTGATGTTGTTGAGGTTCAACGATGGCCTTTTGGACATGTTTATATGGACATTTTGAACATTTGTTATGAGTTGATGTGTTGAGGTTCAATGACAGCCTTTTGGACATGTTTATATGGACATTTTGAACATTTGTTATGAATTGATGTGTTGAGGTTTAATGACGGCCTTTTGGACATGTTTATATGGACATTTTGAATATTTGTTATGAGTTGATGTGTTGAGGTACAACAATAGCCTTTTGGACATATGTTTATATGGACATTTTAACTTGTTTTGTTGTCAGGAACTTGCCCTCAAAGTTTCTAAAAGAATTTTTGATACACTCTGTATATATATATATATATATATATTAGATGCTTCCAATGCAAAAACAACTAACAAGATTCTAAAATGTTGCAGGATAAATTGATTTTAGAAAATTTAAAATGTTTTCTCTGAAAGAATATGAATGTTCATTTTAAAACTTTAGTATAAAACACTGCTTGTGTGTGCACAGACAGACACAGACAGACACACACCCACAGAATCACACACAGAGGCGCACACAGTGATACATACAGACTGACATACACACAGAGGCACATACAGTGATACTCACAGACACACACATACAGTGATACACACAGACACACAGATTTAGACACACACAAACAGACACACAGATGCAAACACACAGACACGCACAGAGATGCAGATACACCGACACGCACAAAACTGTATTCAGATTGATTGATCCATTTTTGTCAAGAATAACTATCATTGCCCTAAAGTCAGTATGTGGAATTTTTTGACTGAATTCAATGTCTGGAAACTTTGCTGTTTTTTGTTTTTGTTATTAATTAATCCACAATTCATTTTAAGTTTCCTCACCCTAAACATAACCCTACCCTTAACCTTAACCCTAACTCTTAACCTAACCCTAACCCTAACCTTAACCCTAACCCTAACCTTAAACCTTATTGAGGATGTGTATTGTGGTGTAATGTATAACAGCTTTTTCGGAATGAGAGGTCTGAGAGACAACTTTGAATTCCACTCAGGTGTTACATTCACTTATATGCAAATACCATTGGGTATTGTTCCATCTCTCCACCTCTCAGCTATGGGTAAAATAGCAGAACAGACTGGGTTCAATAGCCTTGGATGGCAACCAGTTTGCAACTGTAGAAAGAAATGCAACCTACCATGGAAAAATCTTATGCCTGGTCAGTCAGGAATTGTAAAAGTCAAGATCGCCCAAGTGTGTATTGTGTATGGTACTTAACTGATTGGCTGAGTATTAAAGGAAATGGTTCTTTATATTGAAGATTTTCTGGGATGAAAGCTTAGTATCTGTTCGCTACTCATCTGAGATGGGAGAAGGTGTTGGATCCTGGGGATTCCACCTCTGCTGCAGCACCTTCCTCACTGCACAAAAAGAGATGCAATATCTGCACAATGGTTGCAAGGACTGAACAATATGTACATGCATGCATATGGGCCATTCACATAAAAAAAAGAGGACTTTATACCACATCATGTCTTAATGAGGAGGTCATGGAAATAAATTTTGTCACCTTTTCTAATCTAAGTTAACCTTTTAGACTTCAACATGCTCAAACCCACTTCATAAATATCAGTTCTCAAAATCTCACCTTTTGTAGTTAAAGTCTCACTGTTTGTGTGACTTTCTGAATTATTTGCAAGGATGTTACCATACATTATGGCAGAGTATTATGGGTTATGACAGGTTGAACAGTGAGAGTCAATATTTATGGCGTGGGTTTGAGTGGTTTAAATACTAATAGGTTAATCTGGTAATTATTCTACAACAGGATATCAAGAGTGGCCTGACACAATTAACAGCTGAATTGCTATCTGAAATATTCACTGTATTATTGATGTAATGGAATAACCTGTCACCCTCATGAATGACTACACTATAGGTATTAACAACCTATAAGTATCTATAAGTCAACAGTCTATGAGTCTAGCCGAAATATTTATCAGCTATACAGTCGAACTCTCTGCCTTTGAGCAGAGAGGAACCCAGATGAGGGTCTGCCAAAGGGCAGTCTCTTTTGGGGAGGTAAACTGACCCTGAACCCATTTATACAGGTTCGAAAGGGAATATTTTGGCTGAGCCTACGGGCTTGGAAGACCCACGTTAAACTCAGCCTTGTGCCACATCTACCCTAGTGGGAGGGCTAGTAAATACCAACTAGCTGAAATCTTTTCTGCTATACAGTCGAACTCTCTGCCTTCAGGTAGAGAGGAACCTAGACGAGGCTCTGCTGAAAGGCAGTCTCATTCGGTGAGGGTAGACTAACCCGATCCCGTTTATGCGGGTTCTACATGGATTTTTTGGCTGCGCCTACAGGCTCAGAAGACCCATATTAAACTTGGCCTTGTGCCACATCTACCCTTGTTGTGGGGCTAGTAAATATTGACTAGGTGAAATCTTTTCAGCTATAGAGTTGAACCCTCTGCCTTCGAGCAGAGAGGAACCCAGATGAGGCTATACTGATGGGCAGAGTCTCATCTGGGTTGGTAGACCGACCCAACCCTGTTTTTTATGGGGTCTACGGGGAATTTTTTCCTAAGCCTATGGGATTGGATACCTCACATTAAATTCAACCTTGTGCCACATCCAACCATGTAGGGCGGTTGGCAAATATACTAGCTGGGATCTGTTAAGTATGACTCAGAGTTACTCGAGTACGACCGACTTTCCAATAGTAGCACTTACTAATGGTTGATTTGCAACGACCTTGTGTATAACTGTTATCTTTATTCTGATTGTAATGGTTTTTTACAATAAACATTTACTTATTTTATCCACCTGGTTTTTCAAGTATATATTCCTATTAGCATGGAATATAACAATTATGTTCAATCCATATGATGAATGGAGAAGCATTAGATTGGACAGAAAAACAATAGTGTTGAAAACATAAATATTTATCGTTTAAAATACTTTTTTTTTCATCATTAAGTTATGAACTACTTGATAAATCTATTATATAGATCAGAAATATGGTACATTTGAAGTTTGATAACTCATTAGTGTTGTTGATTTCTTTGCAGTCCAAGACACTGGTTCCAATGGTCAGAAACTAAGTGAAACAAATAATGACCGATTAATGCGTGGTCATTCCAGTAGTTTTGGACTTCACAGTCCTGACCAGCTACCCTGTGAGATGCTCCAAGCAGTTTGTAACAGTGAATGTGAATCCAGTTTATGCCTTGACCTGGACATTATAGGTAAGTCATGAATTGTGGCATGTTTTTCTCTTATCATAGTACTTCAAAAATCATTAGTCATCCTTCATTCCTGTTTTCTTATTGTACTTATCATAATGTTTCTCTGTTTCTTTCACACTTACTATGTATCTTTGGGGCTTTATTGCCTTCCTTAGGTTGAAATTGAAAAAAAAATATTTAAATGCATCATCACTTGTCATTTTCTGTTTTTTTTTTAATACTGTTTTTTATTGTCCTTTTCTCTTCAGTAACATTTTCCGAGTGCAATTAAGAAAGAGTGACATGCACAAAAATACATTATATCATTAATGCAATTCATCTTATACATCCATTGAAACAACAAGATAAAGATTATGTATTTAAAAATACCCCTTGTTTCTTCTTTACATCAAATGTTGTTTCGGTCTTTGAGGTTCACGTGTTGTTTGATAAATAAAAAGGACATGCCTATAATTGATTGAAAGAAATTGACAAATAAAAGAAAGAACAAAACTTAGAAATGTTCAAGTATAGTTTCTGAAAGAGTGTATAAGTTTAAGGGATGTTCTTATGATAGTCCCTATAAAAAGAAGAAAAGAACATGGGTGAACTTATTCTGATTTTGAGTAAAGTGGGTGAAACCTTTTCTCTCCTGATTAGACTGGCATTTATTAAGTTGAAATTGTAGACAGATGTATTATGACAAACTACCAGTGTGTTTAAATTGTTGTTATGTAGCATATCTCTACAATGTTCATATATACATATAACGTATCTGATGACTATCTTAAAATCTTGAACAATGTTCAAAATTTTAAAATAAAACACAATATTTTACAGCAATATAAATTAATTTAAATCAATTCCCCCGCAGCAGAATGTGCAGAGCCTACAAGACAGAAGAATTTCAGTCACTGTACATTTTCATGGGCCAATACACTCCCAGAAGTGGCCAAAGCTTGCTGGGAGATGGGAGATTTTATCAAGTCTCCTCGTCTAGAATGATTTCCAACCAAGGCTACAGAACCCAGTTTGTTCTTTTATTTAACCCACAGCTGGGAGAGAAGAGACAAATTTTTAGATTTGTGCATAAGTGAATGTAAAGGACTTGGCTGGAATTTGAACTTGGCCCTCTGATTTTTTATTCTGAGCTGCAATCCATTACACCACCTGCACACCTACAATCCTTGTTTCTTATTCTGTATTTACTCTTTTCAGACCTGACTCTGATTCCTCCCATTGAAGTTGTAGATGAAGAAATTAGAAGAGGACTTTGTAGCAGTGGGACCAGTGCCCCACCCCCAGGATTTTCTGATGATGAGGTTGAAGATTCAGCCCACCGGCGCCAGTGCAAAAACCATCACTACCATCACCACCATCATCATCATCATCATCAACAGAAACTGATCCAGCCAGTGTCATTGGGACCAGATGAAGCCAGTGTCAAACTGTTATCAAGTCCTAGTTCTGGTAAGACTCAGTCATTATGAATATAAATTTATACATATTTCCAGTGCTACTAAAATTGTACTGGATTCAAATCAAGGTCTTTCTCACTCCTGTTGGAAAAACCCCTCCCTGATTGACCACAGGTGTAGTCAATTGGTCAATTGCACCATTTTTAGTCATAGTTTCTCATTTAATCCCTCTGTATATACTTTGGCTTTGCTTTGCGAATTTGTTTCATTTTGTTTATCTAAGAAGGTACCAACATATTCTTCTGAAGAAGTGTAAGAATCCTGTAAAGAATGCATTTTTTTATATTTTTGGCAATATAAAAATTTTGTGGTGTGAAACTTTTGTTTAAATATATATATATATATTTTTCTTGTCTGGCATATTTAACAAAAGATATTTAAAAGAAAGGTTGGTGCATCATAGGTTGTGGGACAAAAGGGGAATAAATCTTTGCGCTAAAATCCAAGTGTACAGAACTGTCATTTTGTTAACTCTTTTGTATGGCTCTGAAACTTGGACACCTTATAGATAGTACATTAAATGATTTCCATAAAGGTTTCTCTCTGTACAATCTGCAGTCTAACATTTGATGATCAAATGTCAAATGCCGACCTTTTTGAGAAATGCAAGATTGGTACCATTGAGACCGTCATAATACAATCACAACTACATTGGGGTGGCCATGTGGCAATGATGAGTGATGATCGCATACCAAAAGTTCTTTTTTTTCAGTGAACTCCATAGTGGCTATAGAAATGTTGGTAGACCTTGGCTCAGGTATAAACTGAAAAGCAACCTTTCTTGCATCAACATTCAATTCAAAAACTTTGAGGAGGTAGCTATGAAGAGTTCAGAGTATTGTTCTTGCTGCCATTCAGGAATAATACACAATCAAGAAGTAAGCATCAGTCAACTGTGTGAAACACGAAAGCAAAATAAGACAGCTAACAGTGTTCCTGCTGCACTTGGGTACAATACATTCTCCTGTACTGTTTGTGGTCTTTTGTGCAATCCTTGAGCCGGTTTCAAAAGTCATGCCTGTCATAGGCATGCAGATAATTAGTTTGTGGTCGTCGGAACCTCATACATCAAACTCGATGGGAGTGTCCATCATATTATATATATATATATATATATATATATATATATATATATAACCTACTGCTTCAAACATTGTTTTGAGGATACCTATGTTTGAGTATATTCTGTATATTTTTTGGAAACAGTGTAAATAACATTAAGCAGCCTGTGTATTTATTAAAATTAATAACCATCATCTGATCCAGTGTGTTTTAGACTGCATGGCCCAAAAGAGTTTCACAGCCCTGCAAGGTCCAAGTACCTTTTAAAGAATGCGCATTCTTTCATTCAGATCTTGAATGCCAATATGTGCTCATTGTTTTTAATATCTGAAATGTAAACAAAGCAATTACTAAAGAGTCAATGGATTTTTTATCCAACATTATTTCCTGCTACTCCAAACATTATATCCATGTTTGAGTAAACTTACTAAGTTTCTTCTACAAGGGTAAATGCATGTTCAAAGTCGACTGGAGAGCACATTTTCTTTATAAAGACTCTCAAATGCACAAGCTGGTAGACATAATTTGATTCGGGGTACATGGCATCATTGCTTTCATTTCCAGTTCCAGATCATAGTTCTGATCTATGGTAAATACCAAAATAACTCTGTTATAGATTGTAGCAATATAATCAAAGTATTTATTGGTTTTCAATTTATGGCATTAATGAAGCCTGTCTATTATGAGGAATTTAACCAGTTTTGTCCCTTGTTCTGTTATTTGCAGATGTCTACAATGTAACTGCGGAGATTCATTCACCTTCTCCTCCTTTCTGCATGGACAATCATAATGACAGGCAGAGGACGAAGGGTACAAGATTTGCGAAAGTTGTTGAAGGGGAAGACGATGATATCAGTGGAAGTGGGGACAGTGGTCACAGGTCGGAAAATCTATCCTGTAGCCTGGACATCCCACCATCAAGACGGAGTAAGGCAAGGGCCAAGAGGTGCCAACAGATGGTCAGGTCAGCCAGTGCAGAGCACTGCCCAAGTATTTTAGATGAAGACATCGACACTTTGATAGCAAAATTGATTGTGCCACCACCTCCTAGTATGGATGATGACATATCTTGTCACATACAGGTAAATATTTTTTATACTACTCTTCACCCAATACAAGAGCCACTCAAAGTAGAGAGTTACTGAATGAGGTTGTTGTAAGAGCATAAGATGAGAATATATTCAAGAGAAACTTGAATAGCTAACATATTGTTCTTTTGTCAGGTAATATTTTATAATTTCTAAGCTCTACATAGTATTGAGCACTTTTTTAAGTGCATTCTTTGTAAAAGTTGGAACTTGTCAACCACAAGTGTGTTTGTTACATAAGAATAATTATATATTTGTTCCTCACCACTTCTTGATATTCAAAATTTCATGCCTTTGTCATATACATATATTCATATATATATATATTATATATATATGTATATATATATATATATATATATATATATATATATATATATATATATATATATATATATATGTGTGTGTGTGTGTACTTTAAAAATCAGGAGGTCAGTTGAAACCACTACAATCCAAGATAGTTCCTCATTTTTAAAGTTAAAAGCTCTATTTTACTTTTATTTTATTTTTTCACATATGTAGCACTTTTTAATACTACTATTTCCTGGTCGGATTCAACTCTGACCATTAAACTTTTATGTTATTATATATATATATATATATATATATATATATATATATATGTATGTTGCCATTTTTTATTCTTAATTTTGCACACATATGTTGTTTGTTTTTGATTTTGTCAACTGCACAGTATAGTAGGGTCAGTTGGGTATCGACTGTGAGAAAAAGAGCACCATAACATAATTCACTCTGCCAGAAATTTGGAAATGTCATGATGTACTACTTGGCATTCACACCAAAAGGTCCAACTCGAACATTTTAGAGTGTTTGGGAGCCAATCTGCAGACAGCACTGGGGATTTGGAAAAAATTGATGAGTTTAATGGTGGTTACGAAGGTTTTTGGAGTGATTGCTATTGATGGCGACATTATGCCTCAATTCATCTTCCCACAGGGTCTCAGATTCAACAAGGAGACCTATATCAAGTGCCTTGAGGAAGTAGTGCTGCCCTAGATCAAGAGGATGGCTAATGGAAGAACCTATATCTGGCACCAGGACTCCACTCCATGCCATACAAGCAGGAAAACACAGTCATGGCTGTCAGACAATATCTGCAAGCACATCATCCCTTACATCTGGCCACCTAACTCCCCAGACTGCAATCCCCTTGATTATTATGTGTGGGACACAGTTGTGCAACAAAACTCCTTGTTACACTAAAGATGAACTGAAGGCAAGGACTATGGCAGCATTCACCAACTTAAACAAGAAGACTGTCCAGAAGAGTTACTGGAAATTTTGAAATTGTCTAGAGGCTGTGGTTGAAGCCAATGACAATTTTATTGAATAAATTTACTTTTAGTATTTCAAAATATTTTTGTGTCATTTTGGTAAATATATCTATTAAAATGAGATAGTGTGATTTTCATTTTTGTGTAACTTAGATGATAATTTATCCATCACACCCTCTGTGTGTATATATATATATATATATATATATATATTGATTTTCCAAGCATAGCCTAGATGTGGCACAAGGTCGAAAGTATGGGGCATCCAGTGAGGATCAAACTCACAACTCAGTCATAATCGTTCTTGTGAGACAAACTTGCTAACCACATTACACTGCCTCAGGGTGCCAAATATAATATATATATATATATATATATATATATATGTGTGTGTGTGTGTATATATATATATATATAGGTTAACTGAGTCGCAAGAATGAACATGGGGATATGTAGGATAGAAAAATTTTCACCCTAGACATAAAGAGGTTAAGATTGTAGAGATCAGCGAAGCATCCACTCAGGAGTCTGTTCCACAAGGGAATAGTTCTTGGAAGAAGGTAAAACTTACTGCTTGCCAACAGAATACAAAAAGAATGATAAGTTGATTCTGTTGTACATGGTGTGGTGGGTTTCAGCTGTGATAGTCTGAACTGGAGGAACTAAGGGATGTTGCAAATCTGAACACGTGCCATGAAAATTTAGACAGAGAGGCTAATAATCTATGGTAATTTTTATTTTATTTTTTACACATATTCAGTGGAAAATATCATGATGCCATTTCTGAGCTTAGGTCACTGGTTGGGATCTGGAAAGAGATGAGTATGCAATAGAAATCAAAGGAAATGGCACTACTACTACTTCTACTACTACTACTAAGAAGAAGACGATTATTGAATGTAGTGACAAGTATTTTTTTTTTTAAGCAAGGCGGGAGTGCCATTAGCATGCAAGGGGTTACAGAGTGTGGAAGCAAGAGTAAAGAAGCATGATAGAGGAAAGGATGAAGAGAAGGATGGAGAATAGTTCAAGGCATCTGGGGATGTCGATTGACATTACATTTGAATATTTGAAGATTATAGTTATTAGGGAAGCAAAGAGGAAGGGAGTTCCACAGTTGGGAAGTGCGAGACATGAAACCATTGGAGTAGAAGAGATGGTACATTTCAACAGTGAAAGACTGGGACTGAGATGCCAACCTGGTAGCACGTTTAAATTCATACAGTTTGGGAACCAGCGAAAATATCTTGTCAGAGCAGTTACTTTGAAAGTATTTATAGAAAGACAGAGGCTTTGAACGAAACCAATCTCACTCTCTGAGTGACTGCTACCTTGACCTAAAAAGAACAACAAATCTATATCATTGGAGGCAACAGAGAATATGGGTGTTATATCAGAGTTTTCCTTCTCCTAGATGATGGCCTTGATAAAGGATGAGGAGGAAAACTCTCCCGGTGGTGGATTTATATCGCCCTCAGACACCAACCTGAGAATTTCTAAATCCCAGCACAAAGAGATTGCTAGATGGCTGGTGACCCCTCAGAAAGGTTCACCTGCCCTATATATATATATATATATATATATATATTAAGAAATGGACAAAGTCCGACAATTTATTTATTAAAGACATTTTTAAGTTTAACGTTCTTTTTATAGATGCAAGTATTTAAGTAAATGCTCTGTTTATAATAAACAGTATTAAATAACATTTACCGGCCTGAATGATACGCCATGAGCAGTTATGAATGTACGAGATTCATGGAAGATTGAAGTTTATAAGCAGTAAATTCAACCTTGCCAACCGAACGATCCTTTGTGGCTGAGCGGTCAAGGCACGTCCGTGTAAATGACGGTTCCATATAGGATGCAGGTTTAATCCTGTCAAAGGATGAATATATCCTATGAAATTTTCTCGGACATTCAGGCCGGTAAATGTTATTTAATTCTGTTTATTATAAACAGAGCATTTACTTAAATACTTGTATCTATAAAAAGAATGTTAAACATAAAAATGTCTTTAATAAATATATATATATATATATATATATGCATGTATGTATATTTAGGCAGCATATCTTCATTCAATCATGTTTGATTGAATAATCTGGGCATATTATGTCTATTTAATTTTATTTTGATCCTCTCAAATTTTCTTATCAACTCCTTAATGTTGATATCAAATTCATTAAGGAAGGTTCTGTAGTTTTTTTCTTTTCTTTTAAATTTCAAGAAGCTGAGAATTCATTTAAAAAACATTTAGATGTTTGGTCAGATTTTGGGAAGTGGATCAAGAATTAGGGAAAATCATTTTTAAATATATTAAAGAGAATCATTTTAAATGCAACTCGATGTATTTAGAATCAGAACATAATAGTTTAACATTTATGGCACACATAATGAGGAAACTGGGCTTAGAGAATTGGACACTCACAAGACATGTTGAAGGTAAGAATGAAACAGCAAGTAACTTACCTAATGAGCTTGTGTAAATTTCTTGCACACATAATGAGGAAAGTGGGCTTGGAGAATTGGACATTCACAGGACATATCAAAAATAAGATCAGTAGAGTGAAACAAGTAACTTACCTCTGCTTTTGTAAATAGATGGCATTGTAGCAAAGGGACTAGGAGGGATAGTGATGTAACAAACCTTACTTAGAGCTACAAAGCATTGGAAGTTGGGGAGAACCATAAACTCTTACGTTCTGAAAGCACATGCCATGTAGAAGAAGAAGGAGGAAGGTGAGGGGAAATGTATTGTGTGGGTGAGTCTTATAAACCAACGTATATGGTATATTTGGGGTGTAAAATATTTCCGTGTGTCAAAGTTAACAAACAGACATTTCTGATTTTTCAAAATACAGAAGAGAAGAAAAATGTTCATTAACAAATTTTTTTTTGTTTCCAATATTTACAGCAGCAACGGCAACAAAAAGATGGATTCTTGTAATAATTCCATGTTATTTATTTTGTACTTGTCTTAAGAATTATCCCTTGTTCTTCAGCTGTAAAATTGTAACCTTTGTCTTCTTGTTTTTATGTTTGTTTATTTACCACTACCTTTGTTGATGTCAGTTATTAACACTTCCACTGCTGCATTTTTATAGCATTGTAGCCTGACTGTGCTGGCCCATTTTGAGAAAAATAGGAAATTATTATTTACTGGAAAATATAATGATGGCAATTTTCCATTGCTTTTGGTTTCAGCTATATACACTGCAGGACAAACTAAGTTAAATGATATCCTAAAGATACAATGTCATAAAAATATGTTGCAAAACAAGTCATATTGTATGTTAATGTATGAAAATATACTCAGAACTCTTTAATCTGTCACCCCTGGGACCAGGTCACTGCCAGACTACAGTAAATGCCGGATGATAAAAATCACCCTTAAAAAAACTTTATGTTAGTCTTGCCAGCTCTTTCTACATATCTATTGCTGTGTTATCAAAGGTAGAACAAAGCTTAAAACAAGAAATAAAGCAATTATTAATACTTGTAAACAAAGTTTTTATTGTTTCATGCATTACAAAGAATTAAACCAACAAAAAATGCCTAAAACCAAAAATAATATATACTTAATATCCTGAATGGAGCTAAATATTTGAAGTATTGAAGGAAATGAAGTATTTAATGAAACAAGATAAGGAATTAAAATTATTTTTGTGCTTAAAGCAGAATTAAAACTATTTTAATATCAATTTTTGTCGTGCTTTTTTGTCTTTATTTCATAAATGAAACATGAAAACTCTCAATAGAAAAAATAAAATAGTCGTTAAAGAAATTATTTTATTTATTTATTTTATTATAGAATATAGAAAAAAAATAGGAAAAAAAAGGAAATAAAAACACGAACCCGTCGTCAAGCCAGTTCAAGGATAAAATGGGGGGTCGAATCAGCTTTTACACGTTATGAATTTCATGGGATAGCTGAAGTATGGGCAATAAAAACATTTACTGATATTACTCACAATGGCAAAAGTAGGCACCCAGCAATAAATAACACCGCTATGTCACTGGACAGATTCAGAGTTTTGATATAATTATTGCCTGGGGAAATAGCATGTCAATTTTGGAGTTTCACTGTGAAGTCAGTATGAACAAGCTAGTTTGCCAGGCAGTGACTAAATGTAAATGAGTTCGATCCTTACCAGATAATTCACGTCTGTGGTCTTAGGCCAGACTGTTAAGTTTAGTAAAGAACATTATTTTTATGAGTTTGAAGTATTGAGGGAAATGACGAGGAAACACACGTGTTATATTTTAAACGAAACAAAATAAGGAATTTATTAACAAATTTACACATTTGAAGTTGTCAGTAACTTGTTTCAGGATTATTTAAAGTTCGTAGTTTTAATGAATTATCGAGAAGAGAAAATGTTCATATTAAATCATCGGACACAAAATAATATTCCAAAATGTTTAAAACAAATTGAGAGATTTCGTTTTTCACATAAAAGTTATACGGTTGTATTCAACATGAATGAAAAGATATATTTTAAGGTACTTAGCTTTGGAATTGAATAGAGTTCTTTGAAATTGCCCTGCTCTCATTAGAGTCTGATAATGTATCAGCATGTAATTTGATACCAGCATTATTCAGATGCATGGGACTCTGGACTTTTCTGCCTCTTGCTTCTTTTCTGCTCTCTCTCTCTCTCTCTCTCTCTCTCTCTCTCTCTCTCTCTTCTCTTCCTATTTTCTCTCTATCTTTCTCTGCCTATTTATATCAAAAGCGATTTTATATTGGCTCATTACTTTTTCTCCGTTTGTAAGTCACTCCCTTTTCCATTGGTTAAAATAAATTTTCACATATAAGTTTTTTAAAGATGTATAAATACATTCCCAGTTGTGGAAGTGTTAATTTCGATATCTGATGTCCTTGTTTTTATATCCTAAATTAGAAAAAAAAAACTGTTTGCAATTGTTCTGTTTATTGTCCTAATATATGTCAGATTTGTTAACTGTGATTTAACTATTTATTATGCATAGTAGAAAATATTTGAGTAAATTCTAAACAAAATATTTACTCGGTATAATTTTGTAAATGATAACTTATAATAATGATTGATGTAGCCTTTTCTGTTTTGTACATTTTCTGGAATAATAGAATCATCCATCAAGTAATATTGAGCAACCTGGTCCTACTACTACTGAATAATGTAAAAACCCATTAACACAGAATCTTGACAAAACTCAAATGAAGCAAGCAAACTGTTAATATAACAACAGAATTTTAAAAAATACAAATAATAAAAAAGAAAATTGTGACATGATACATATACAGTATCATTTGAAGCAAGCAAGTATCTTGTTAATAAAACAACAATAATAACAAAAAGAAAAAGTAACTAAATGATATCAAACTACTAGACTATATGCCCAAAACACATAATCAAAAAAAAAAAAATTAAGTTTGAATTTCATTGTCCTCTCTTCATGTGCATGTGTCCAAAAGGTTAAAACACATTGCGTGAAAACTTTTTTACACTCTGTCATAAATTTAATGTAAAATTGTTCTTGGTATATAAAAATGTAAATATTGTTTTCCCCACATTTACACACATTCGAGAATTTTGGGCTAAATAATCTAGAGATATTATGTTTATTTTTATTTTAATCCTCACAAATTCATGTATCAATTTCTTAGTGCTTTTTACAAAACTGAATAAGAAAGATACCATAGTTTTGATTATTTCTTTTATTTTCCCAAGTACTTTCAATATCCTCCATGCTCTTCAGGGGTGATTTGCTAAGAGAAAAATTAGTGGAATTAATAGTTGGGAATTTTATTGTAAATGCGCATGAATGTGCTCTGTTATAGTCAATTTAGGTTAAGAATATGTAAGGGAGGTAACTTAGTTTAAATTTTTTATTATTAATATTTTTAAAATACTCAACCTGTAATTGTTTTGAAAAAAATGAAAACATTTTTTTTTACAATTCAAGCACCCCAAAACATTGTTTTTACAGACATTTTAAAACATTGTTGCTATACTCATGATTAATTTTATTTAGTGTTGGTTTCATTTTTTTAATATAGAATTTGAGAGGATTAGAATTAAAATAAATAGCCATAATATCTCTAGATTATTCAACCAAACATATATATATATATATATATATGATAAAAATATAATTTTAAGATGATTTAATTATGGGTAAAAGTGCTCAATATTAGAGAGTATGTGTAAATATAAAAGTAGTCACTGAGGTCAACACTGAGCAGTGACAGTCTGTTTCATGCTTGAACACAATTTACAGCCATGTCTTTCTGTCCCCATTGTCAGGGACAACAAGAGTCTCAATGTGTATAGAGTCCTGAAAAAGTAGCCTTCCTAAAAACAGAAGTCGAAAACTTATCACAGGTCCTATAGTCGAGAACATCCAAAAAGGAAAGACAGCAATTAGACTCCATTTCCATGGTAAACTTAAGTGAAGAATGGACAGAGCTTAATAAGATGAGAAATAAATTGGCTTCAGCCTCATTATTAAAGAGGCAAAAAGTATCATCTACATAATAATAATACAAAAGAGGACGATCAATATGAGAAAATAAAGATGCCTTATGAAAGCCGACCATGGAGTCCTTATATATCAGATCTCACAAGTCTTCCCCCTGTAAACAGAGGGATTGTTTACTGGCTCTGAATATTATTGGTCTCTAGTTCTCCTTGAAAATTTTTTTTTTCCTCATTAGTCATCCTTAATTAATTTGTTGTTTATTCTTTTATTTCCTAGAATAAAACTTGATAAGACTGGGAGGAAACCAGTTGATTTTAGTTATTAAATTTACACTGATATTCCTTTTAAATTACACTTATCCTTTGCTAATATATACATATATATATGTTTAGAAAAATATGACAAACTAGAAAATTTCTTGTGACACATTTCATCTGTTAAGATTTCATCGGATTGCGATGACACGTGTCACAAGAAATTTTCCAGTTATCATATTTTTCTAAATACTGTTTTTTGATATATAAAATTATACAAATTTATATATCATTATATATATATATATATATATATATATATATATACCCAAGTATAGGATTGGTGTATGTGGAATAAATTCCAATAACCAAAAATACTATTCTTAAAAGAGTGCTCGATACAGAGTAGAGAAAATATAAATATTTATAATTATTTATTCGAAAATTATAACATAAATATGTTATAAAAATCACTACAAAAATAGCCATTTTGTTTCAACACTTCTGGTGTCTTATCATGTTTCAACACTTCTGGTTTCTTATCAAGTGATGGTGTTGAATGTATAATAAAAGGATTTAAAAGGTTCAAATCAATCAATATTTGATTGATTTGAACCTTTAAAACCAGTTATTATACATTCAACACCATCACTTGATAAGACACTAGAAGTGTTGAAACAAAATGGCTATTTTGTTGTGATTTTATAACATATTTATGTTATAATTTTCGAATAAATAATATATATATATATATATATATATATATATATATATACTATTTACTTTCTTTTGTAATAAAATTTAGCTCATAGAAGTTCAAATTTATACATTAACGTTTTATGGAGTGTATATACTGAGCATAAGTTGATGCAGTCAAGAGACAGTGGGATAGGAATGTAAAGATCAAAAGAAAACAGTATAGCACCAGTTTTACAAATTGGATAGGCCTGCCAGAAAATATTGTGAGTGGACAAATTTTAAAACATAAGCCTTATCAATTAGGATGAAATTCTCTTGGACATTTTAAATCCTTTGTGAGTGTAGCTTAGTCTTCCACAAAGTCAACTGAGTAAAAAGGTGGTAAATGAATGTGCAGTGCTAATCTTCTAAATGGGGAGGGCCTACCTACCTTAAGAAATACCATTCACAATTCTGGCTTCGAGTTGGGATTGTGAACTTACCATTGGTGGTATTAGATATACCTTAGCCATGAGGCAAATGTAAATATTCAAATGGATGGTGAAAAATTCTTGGCCCAACAAAAAAGTCATTTCAGGACAAATTTTGATATTTGGTTAGATTTGGTAAGTGCATTAAGCCAACAGGTTTTCAGCAAACCTCTGTTATAACATTAAATTCTCTTCAGCTTTTATCTGATGTAATAGTTGTTTCACAGTTGATGATATTGGCTCTTATAGTATTTAGTTACTACTAAATGGAGGTGAAATGTGATTTATAGACATTTAATATACAATAAGTTATATTCTTGTCTAATAGGGTATTTGAGACACAATCAAGGATCTTGGAAACAAAGAAACTACACACACAAAAATATCTTTTACAAATAGTAAATATGCAAACAGCACAGTTCTTTCTAAACATATATGGGAAATTAAAAACAAAAACAAAATCATACCAAAAATATCATGGAAAACAAGGAAAACAGCATCAGCCTACAACAATAAACCGCAAACCTAGAGGAGAAAATAGCTATAATTACCTTCTCAGACCAACACAAACCACTAAAATGATCAGAACCCATTTCAAAATGCAAACGCTAAAACAAAATTTTACTCCGTTACTTAAAAATAGAAAACTGAAAACGAATAAAAAATAAAGTAAAAATAAATAAATAAGTAAATAATAAACAAAGTAACAAACTATGAATGCACACATAAACACAAATAAATGTAATAATAACAATTGACAACAAATAACAAAGCAATCAATAATAGAATTAACAAAAACAATGATAAAAAAGCCACAAAACTGCATCTGGATTCACATTTATTTCCACTCAATAGTGCCTAGAATAATTTGAAACATAACCATTAATGTCCACCCAATAACCATTAGAAACATTGAATAGACCTACCCATAATGCACCAATGACCAGCATATATAAATGGTTGTGCCAAAACAACACAGGTGCCCTAACATTGTGTTTAAGCATGAAACAGGTTGTCACAACTGGGTGTTGACCTCAATGTCCACTTTTATATTCACATATGCTCTATCCCTGATATTGAGCACTTTAGCCCATAAAAATATACCTTAAAACTATAAATATATATATATATATATATATATATATATATATATATATATATATATATATATATATATATATATATATATGATGGACTCTCCTTCCAAGTTCAATGTATGAGGTTCCACGAACTAATTATCTGCATGTCTATGACAGGTATGACTTTTGAGACCGGCTCGGGAATTGCATAAAAGACCACAAACAGTACAGGAGAATGTATTGTATACAAGTGCAGCAGGAACACTGTGAGCTGTCTTATTTTGCTGTCATGTTTTTATTATAGCATACTTCAAACAATATTTTATCATGTATATATATATACATATATATATATATATATAAATATGATAAAAATATCATTTGAAGTATACTATATATTTTATGATAGCTAGATAGATAGATAGCTAGATAGATAGATAGATAGATAGATAGAGTTAATTTATTATAAAAAATGACTTTCCCATGAGAACATCTAATTTTCAAATATAATCAAAGGTTCATTACAGCTTAAGCCATATATGATTTCATTAATCATACTAAATCTTCTTAATACTGTATATACATTAATAATTTTACAACTTATATCTCTAAATATATAATTTCTCATCATGGTATGGTCCTCGTCTCTATTTTCCTGCTTCTGTCTGTCTGTCTCTTTCTCTCTGCCTCAAAGCAATAAAGCCAAAAAGAACAAAATCATATTTGAAATTACTGTTTTTACAGCGCCCTCCAGAAAGTAAAGGAGGAATGGTTAAACTTCTGTGAGTATTTGTCTGTGCATGTCTCAATGTAAATGTAACTGTCTCTTTTATGTTAGCGTCTTCATGTACCATTTTGTGTGTCCATCTTGTTGTGTGTTTATATATGTATATATGTATATGTGTGTGTAAATTATTCTCAGATTGAGTGTATCCGTAAAGGAACAAAACAAATAAAAAGAAAAGAGCTAAAACTGTTCTTGACCACTTTAAATTTGTAAATAATTATATTGGATATATTGCAACATATTTAACAAGAAAACTCATGTTGCATCTCTCTGACCATAGCTCAATCAGGTCACATTTAAATATACATAGAGACCTACCAAATCCTATCTGTAGCATATTTGTTGATAATATAAATATAATATCCTCATCAGCATGTAAAAAGGGCTAAAAATAATGGAAGCATTATGAATACAAAAATAACACCGCTCAATAATATCAACTATGTGATGGCTATGTTTGGAAAATATAATATTCCTATAACTCTAGATACATACGTAAAACAATCCATATATTTAGTTAAAAGTAAAATAAAATTAATCCTTGATAATGGTGAAAAGTATAGCCAAAAACACTTGAAAAACATTCAGGCAACTTTTATATATTAGGAATGTAGTTTGTCTGCATGGAAATAGTGAAAGAGAGGCTTGCAATGTTTTATCTATGAGGAAAGGGTTTGTAGGGTGGAAAACAATTTGTCACCCACAAAGACTTTTGTGGGTGACACACTTTTTGGATTCTATCCGGACTGGAAAGTGAACACTTGGTGGCTCCTGCCCTTATATGGCAAATGTACTCATTTTTCAGCTTGATCTGGCTCTTGTAAAAGAAGAAGGAGGAGTCAAATGCATACTGGAAAAGTTCAGAGAATTGGCCATTTTTAAAATAAAATAAACCAACTTGTTTGCATTCGATGGTGTATGAAAACTTGTGATTGTTTTCGCTTTCTTCAAAATGAATGAAATAAAACAGAAAATAAGTAAAACATTTACTCATAATGCATTTAGCATATGTAAGCCGAAGCAAACCAGAAGATAGCAATGGAGGGTGTAAAGAAGGGACTAAGTATAAAGGAAGAGCCCGAAATGCAATTTGCAGGTCAGGAACATTTGAATCAAGCAGACGTGGAAGGTTAAATATCTGGGAAGTGTTCTGACAGAGGACTATAAATACAATACTGAGATCTGAATACGTATTGGGATGGCCAAGGACGCATTCCAAAAGATAGGCAGAGTATTGCAAGACAGGAGGATTTCTTTGGTAACAAAGAAAAGAATACTGACCTGTTACATGACATCTGTCCTTCTTTACGACAGTGAATGTTGGACGATTTCCTCAAAGATGAATAAGAGACTCGAGGCGACAGAAATGTGGTTCTACAGAAGGATGCTAAGGATATCATGGACCGAGCATGTGAGCAATGATGAGGTCTTAGAGAGGATGCAAACAAGGAGGAGGCTTATACTTAACATCAGGAAGAGGTAGCTGAAGTTCCTGGAACACATAATGAAGAAAGAGGGCCTGGAGAATCTGATACACATGGGTTGAATAGAGGGAAAGAGAGACAAGGGAAAACAATGCATGACATACCTAGGGGCCTTAAGCAAGTGGATGACAGAATGTGGTCTGGGGAAGGAAGCAAAAGGAAGGAAAAGGTGGAGAGCCATGATGCGTCCTGAAAGGATATGACACATAGAAAGAAAAGAAGCCAAAGTGTTACAGTTTTTTTGACTAGTACTAGTACTAGTGAGCCAGTCAAAATGAGCTGACTGATTTTATATTTCACCAATAGAAGAGTTAACCAATCAGAAAGCTCAAAATATTCAATGCGACGTGTATAAAGGCAGCCATTTTGTTTTTTCTCCCAAATTATCTTCACTGCCAACCTGATATCAAAAACTTAAAGAATTAACAGCCACTATTTTCTCCGAATATACACTGCCAACCTCTGATATTGAACAGATTACGGACTTCACTGGATTCCATATTCAGAGACTACAGCAAACATGGTCAACACAAAGTAATGTGCAGAATACAGATCTGATTTTCAATTTTTTATATAACGCTCAATGTTCAGATATGCTGTAAAACAAAATAAACTAAACCCAAACCAAAACCAAAACCCAGTGTGTTAAACGATACTCAGTTCCAATAAAATTCAGTATATGAATAACAAATGGCATAGATGTGTATTACCAAAAAATATTTAGATCATATTTTTTATTACTTTAAACATTGTAAATTTATGACTACCAGCCTGAACATTCATGTGCCTTAATATAAAAAATGTGCATCCCAGTCAGGTTCAAACCTGCATTCTCCTTTTAGAGGAAATCATTCAAGCAAAGTTCTGCATAATTTATCTACATATATGAAATGTAAACAAATTAATTATTTACACAATATACATTGTTCAGACCGTTGTCCTCATCTTTGTTGCCATATACATGACATTTCAGTTGTTGTATACTCTGGCCTTCTTCTTTTGACCCTAACTCTTAAGTTTCTTTTCACTTCTGAACAAAAACTTTGAGAAAAATCACAAATATGGCAACAAAAATGAGGAAAAAGAGTCTGAACAATGTAAATAGTGTAAATAGTTACAATACCTCACCTCAGAAATATAGACAGATATTAAAAAAATTAAATTATAAAGTGTTTATAATCTGATATAAAATGTTATACTTAGTGGATATATATGCTTGAGTTGACCTCTGTTTTATTTAAACAGTGTAAATTTATATGTTATACTCAGTGGTGGTATCCTACCATTTCTCAAAAACTAATTCTTAAAATAAAAGCTTAATGAACTGGTTGTTGGATTATGTGAAAATAATTTTAATATTAATAGCCAATATATAATTGTTGTATGTTCGGTGGAGAAAGAAGGTAGGTTTTCTGTGATTAACATAATTTATTCTGACAAAATAAATAGTTTTGAATTTAAAAATGTAGTAGATCTTCTAGTCATTTGATAGGTCTTTCATTGGATCTTTGGGACTACAGTGGTTCAGTTCGAATATGGCTAAAAAACCATGACACACCTGATAATACTAGAATCAAAAAGCATCATACTTCTGAACAGAAATATAATGAGACCAGATTTTCAATCTGGAAATATCTTAATAAATAAATGTTTTTTTATTAAATTATCAAAATGGTTTATTTCTTTTTGATAGTATAAAGTAATTTCTTTCCATTCTCAGATTGAAAATAAAATAAACTGGTTACTGGAAATTTGGAATGCCATTATTTGTTGTACTACTTAATCAAGATCTCTTTCTGATTCACAAATGTATTTCACTAGACACATTAGCCAGGGGTGAGCGCTAAAAAAGCAAAACCCAAAATAAAGAAAGTTCATCTTCTGTGCTCTATGAGGATCATATCCAGTCAACAAAACAAATCCCTGGAAAAATCTAAAATGCAATAGCCAATCACAAACGTTGCTGTCAAAAAAAAACAAACAAAGAAAAATGTGCCTGGGAGCCCACACCCGTTAAATCACAGATATAAAAATAGCCCTCCTAACTAATGTCAGACTGTTCAACTTCAAACTTTTGAACAGTAGTGTATAGTATAGTATAGTATAGTATATATATATATATATATATATATATATATATATATATATATATATATATATATATATATAAATTTTATTTAAAAATGGTTATTTATAACACAGTTAAACCATTTTCAAAATAAAGCTAAAACCCTAATTTTATTTTTTCAAATAAATTAAAAGCATTGTTCATTTCATCTTCAAGCGAATTTTGGATAAAATTTCTGGGTTTTAAATGTAAAATAAATGGTTTAGAATATTCTACTCAAATTGAACACGGGGTGTCTAGATTTTCCTTTGACAGTATCATTGTATCAGAATAGTAATTACACTGAAACCTGACGTCGGTTGAATGGATTCATCTGAATTTAAAAAAAAAAAAAAAAAAAAAATTGTTAATATAAAAATTTTCATATCATCTTTTAAAATTATTTTTTTATACTTTTTTTTTTTTTTATTTATATTTGAAATATTTTCCTTTTAATTTTTATTTTATTTTCTTTTTAAGAACAGTTAAATGTATTAGATGTGGATTATTTTAACATTAAGTTTAAGTATGTATATGAAGTTACATTTTTTTTTTTTTTTTTTTTTGGACTATGACACCAGAAATGGATCAAACTGATTCAGTAAACTTTTCTTTTATATATAAACCTATAATAATATTTCTTGTAAGTACAGGACATGGGTCATTCAAAAGCTTTTTTTTTTTTTTTTTTTTTTTTTTTAATATTTTTTAGTGCCCAATATATATATATATAGTGAGACTCTTCGCAGTGTCGGTCACTGGGCGTGTTTCTAAAAATAAATACGGTAAAAAAATTCACTTTCATCCCTACCGTGCGCCGATGACTTAATGGTTAGAATCTCCGACTGACACCAATTCAGTCAGGTTTCGATTCTTGCTAGAGGCAACCGGATGTCTAGCCACACTGATGAGCTGTGAAACAGCGAAACAGTGTGAATGACGTTTTATATATATATATATATATATATATATATATATGTATTACAATGAATCATTCATACAAAAAGTAAATTAGTAAAGTTAATGATAGAAAATGGTGAAATCCTTTTGCTAACAAAATTTTAAAGATGCATTAATCTAATAATCACTTGATGAATGTTATGATCCTTGTTTTATAAAATTATAAGCTGTATAAGGTCTTTCTTAAATACACAAGTACTTTCAACTTTTATATCATTAACTTCACTAATTTACTTTTTGTATGAATGATTCATTGTAATATAAATTGAACTGCACCACATATTTATATATATATATATATATATATATATATATATATATATATATATATAGTGTATGTACCCACTAAAAATAACATTTAAAATAATAAGAAATAATGTTGGATTATAAATAAAATCCTTTAATTCCTTGTAAATTAAATGCTAAGAAAAATTAAATTTAAATTTAGTTATTTAAATTTTTCTCAAAATAATATTTCCAAGCACTGAATTAATAAATTAATTTTATTTTCATTGAATTTATCTTCTGTATTGTTTACTTCCAATTTTAACGACTTCAGGACAGAGGTAGTCTTTTTTGAGCTCTGATTTATTTAGACAAAATTGAGACATTGTTGATCAAATATAAAATCAGGACTTGACCAAGTAAATATGCGAACACTGTAACACAAGTGGCAGTTCAAAAGTGCTGAGAATCTGAACATATTGATCAGTCTGTGTAGCTGTCAATTACCCAACATTTCTTCTCTGACCAGACATTTTACACATTTCTGCAAGTCATTCTACAAGAAAATAAAGTGCTTCATGGCTCAAGTTCCATCAACATTTTGTTATCTTCTTATATTATTATCATTTTCCTTATTTTTATTTTGAGCAGGCTTATCGCTTCATTATTTACATGAAGACTATTATCCTCATCTTTGTTGTTAGTATCACCTTATCACCTGATCACCTTCTGGCTGAATTTCTGGGATGAGGAGTTCCGATCACACCGCCAAACATCCTTCAGGAAATGTTAAATTGAATTCTTTACATTAACTATTTCTTATAATTTTTCCTTTTGTTATCATTTCCCAGGAAATTCAAACTTTGGAATTGTCCCCTTTCATCTTGCTTTCTCTATTTAACTGACAACATTCCCACACTCCTTGTCCTAGGAATTCGACCTTTAATTTCCTAGGAATGAGGCTAATGCTTGACAAAGGTCTTAGGCTATAATAATCAAAACAAGATCAAGATGCATGGCAAAAAGTCTTTGAGTAAAAATACCTATTGTCAGTGAATGCTGGACAATCTGAAGAAGAGACTTAAAGCAACAGAAATGCCATTCTACAGAAGGATGGTGAGAATACCATGAATGTGATCAATGATGAAGTTTTACAGAAAATGGAAACAAAATGAACACTTATACATAACATCAGAAAGAGATAGTTGAAATTTCTATAGAGCATTATGAGGAAAGAGGGCTTGGAAAATTTGACATGCACAAGACATATTGAAGGCAAGAGAGTTGGAAGAAAGCAGTTCATAACTACCTAACGAGCTATGGATGGCAGAACAAGGTTTAGGATAGATAACAAAAAGACAAACTTTACTAAGAGCTAAAATGGATAGGAAATTATGGAGGGTCATGATCCCCAATTTCCAGAAGGAACACAACACATAGAAGAAAAATTGAATGTTCTAATTAATTTTTTACTCTTTACTCAAAATCACACTGAGATTCCATTTGATGGCTTCTTTGGACAAGCCACTTGCCCATCTCAAAGAATTGTCTCTCAGTTTATAGCAAACAAATGGTTCACACCTGATTGTATGTTGTTGTTCTTCTTTGCAGTAGTTCAATATGGAATCATTCCAAAAAACACATGAAAAGATCATTTTGTTAAGTATTGTTTACCTTTAACAAAATACTTCCCTTGTAAATATATTATGACCTATGACCCATGGTTTTTAACCATAAGAAAGGTATTCTTGACAGATTAAGACATTAATAATTCTTAAGGGTGTTTCATTAAGTAGATCATTCAGTAAATAAATCAGTGTTATTGGTGAAAGTGTATTTATTTCTCTATTGGATCATGTTATTTAAGTCATGGCAATTATGTATGAAAAATAATATCACCCAAATATCCACCAAGACTTCGGTGGCACACCTCTACTCGATGGTCAAAATTTTTGATGACATCTCTGCATAATTGCTCCTCGATCTCACCAATATGCCTTATTATCTTATCCTTCATCTGTTGAATTGTTGTTGGCTTGTTGGCATAGTCCTTACTTTTGAGATGGACCCAAAGGAAAAAATCTAAAGGTGTCAAGTCACACAATTGTGGTGGCCAATTGACTTCGCTGTTTCAAGAGATGATGCAACCTGGGAACTTCTCATTCAAATCTTGTTTGAACGTCCATTTTCGTAATAGGCTTCGATAACTTTAACACATTGTTTGAGTGTTAATCTTCTTATTGTTGAAATTGCCAAAGACTTGTTGTTAAATGTGAAAGAAAAAGAAAAAACCATTAGACACTTAAACTTAATCCACATTTAAAATCGGTCCAAGTTATTGGAACACCCTTGTATTATTCAGAGTTTTTGAATTTTAAATTAGTTTGAATGATTTGCATTTTGCTTTTTTCTCTATATGAAACACTAACTGGTGTTACTATAGTTTTGTACCCACCACCAACAGAAAAACATTGTACAAGGTGTGATAGAAATACCACCCACATAATGGTAAGACATTAGCTAGATCAGTGATTCTTAAACTTTTTTTGCATTTTTTTTTTGCACCTCATCAAATGTTTGTGATAAAATGTATATTTAAAAAAATTTAAAGGGAGATTGCACATAATGGTAAGACATCAAATGTTAAACTTTTTTCTCTGTTGATGGAAAAAAGTATATTTAAAAAATTTAAAAAAAAAAAAACAAAGAGAGAGAATTAAAGGGAGATAACTGCACATAATGGTAAGACATTAGCTAGATCAGTGATTCTTAAACTTTTTTCTCTGGGTTGCATTTTTGGAATGAAAATTTGCTTGCACCTCATCAAATGTTATGTGATAAAAAGTATATTTAAAAATAAAAAAAAAAAAACAAAGAGAGAGAATTAAAGGGAGATAACTGCACATAATGGTAAGACATTAGCTAGAATGAAAACTTTTTTCTCTTTGCACACCTCATCAAATGTTATGTGATAAAAAGTATATTTAAAAATAAAAAAAAAAAACAAAGAGAGAGAATTAAAGGGAGATAACTGCACATAATGGTAAGACATTAGCTAGATCAGTGATTCTTAAACTTTTTTCTCTGGGTTGCATTTTTGGAATGAAAATTTGCTTGCACCTCATCAAATGTTATGTGATAAAAAGTATATTTAAAAATAAAAAAAAAAAACAAAGAGAGAGAATTAAAGGGAGATAACTGCAGATTTTAAGTCAACATTATCATTGATAACTCTCTCTTCTGATTTGAAGACCCTAGTTACTATATTCTTAATACTTGATATAATGCAAAAGTATCACAGTGATAAAATCAGTCAATAATTCTTTATAACTATTTATAGTGGAACACATGCATGCAATTACAAGTTATCCAAAATAATATTTAAAATTTTGAAATCATATTTATTTTTGGCATATGAAGCTTTTGAAACTGTTTCTAAATCTTTGATTGTCTTTCAATCGTTCTGCCTCACCTGCTATCCTCTTCTGTCATGCATATGTGGCACGCCACACCATTTGGGAGCACCTGAGGTAGATGAAGACACCAATAGCATTAATGTCTTACCATTATGTGGGAGGTATTTTTGTCACACTCTGTATATTTGCTTTCCACATCTTTTTGACATGTACATTGAATATCTGGAAGCTTATGCTTTCAATCAATAATATTTTGTTTTGTTTTTTTAAAACTGATGTTTTTATTCAATAATTTTGTTTTCTTTACAATAAGTTTTTTTTCAATTTAATAAAAATTCAATAAATAATAATCATTAATCAGGATATAAATCCATGGTGATTTGACAACAAAATGGTAATTTTTAACTTTGAATCTTTGATATCACATAAACTATTCTTATGATGCCAATCAATTCTGTTTTATTGTCGCCCCACCAAAAAAAATTCCCTCTTTTGTTATTTTGGTTGGCAATCTTTAACCTTCATGCCTGGAAAGAAAACAGTGTGTCAAAAGGATGGTTTTTCCCTTGACTCTGCTATTATTTTAACTATTGTGACTCCTTTGCAATGTATGTTGCTTTAAAAAGCAGTGATTAGAATTCTAAAAAAAGCCAAAGATAGAAAAGTGTATTTATATGTTCTTTTTTCTTGAGAATTGAAAACAGAAATAAAAAAAAAAACTATTTATTTATTATATTGTTTATTGGAATTGTTGGCAAAACATCAGCTAATTGCCAATCAATTCAAATTTTATAAAATGGTAAATAATAAGGATTTTTTTACAGTTGGTTCAAATATTTTAATAATTTTCTAAATGTTTCTAAATGTATGAATAAAATTGTTTTATTCTTTTATAAATTGGTAAATGACTAATACTGCATTACATTAGCTTTAATATAATTGAATTAGTTTTTAGAATGTTGTAAATATAAAATTATTTTTTAAATAAACAATCTAATAAATAAATAGTGTTTAATATTTTTGTCGTAAATTCTCAAGAACAAAAAAAAATGAATAAATTCACTTTCATTATATATTTAGATCTTATTACAAATCTAATCATCGCTTTTTCAAAGAATAAACTTTGCCGAAGGGTGAAGATAGTTAAAATAATAGTGGTGTCAAGGGAAAACATCCTCTTGATATTTGTTTTTTTGTGAGCCTGAAGGTTATCAGTTACTCTTATTTGTCTGTCATGAAGAAGATATTGAGTTTTTTCTTAGGAATTTTTGTACAGAATTGATGGATTTTATTTTAAATCTGACATTATTTCTTATTACTTTTTTATTTTACTCATTATTTTTTTGTGGAAGGGTAGACATGTCCAATGTGCAGGTCGGTAGACATTATTTGCACTGTTTAAAAAAAATAAATAAGAATAAGTGCATCTACTCAATTATGCGTATCCAGAAAAATAATGTTCTTAATATTTTTAATTTAATTTTTTTTATTTTCTCAATGTTGAAACAAGAAACGACGCTCCCACCTTTTTTAATGCATATAAGGTGCACACTAATTGCCAGAACTTTTAACTTGATGCTAGAACTAAAAGCTAAAATCTAAAATGGAGTTTGGCCGTTGACAGGGTACAAAACTATCGTACTAGTTTTTCCTTTGCCTTTTTAGTTGGAAATTATTGAAAACTTTGTTGGAAGAAGTTTTTGACATTTTGTTCCTTGCAATAATAAAACCATTTAAACAAGAAAGAATTTAAATAATTCTAATGAATCTGGATAAGCTTATTCTGAAAATGATTATTGTAAATCCTTTGTGTATCGACCACTTGTGAATATAAGACAGTTAAAAAAGCAGAGAATTAGCAGGAGGAAAAATGTTATTTTTATGTATAAAATGCACCTGAGTAAAGCCAAAATTTATGAAAAAGGAAAAAAAAAGGGACATTTTGTTTACATTTGTGGTACGTAAGCATTACAAAAACATGATAAGGGCTCACTGAATCACCAATATAGATATAGAAAATAAATCAAAATAAAATTGAATCTTAACTTGTTTGTTTGGTTTTAATCTTTTTTTTTGTGACAATCTGATGTATTTTTTAAAATTATCTGCTTAATCCTGAATATAACTGTCCTTAAATCCTGAAAAGGCACAAAAAATCAAAGTCAGTAATTGGCTGTTTGCCAAAGTTGCTAAAGGTGTTTATTGTGAAACACTTGTTGGGGAAAGATTCCATGGGTCACTACTTGTTGAATAAAAAAATGAGAGAAAATATTGTTAAATGTTGAAATAAAATGTTGGTATTTATTTAAATGTAAGATATACAAATTTTAACTGTAAGTAATCATCATGAAATGAAAGTTAGAAAGTTCTTCTCTTTGACTGTAAGGAAATAGACATGAATAGTCTTTCAGTGAGGAAGAGAGAAAGTGGAGTTAGGAGACAATATCAAGGGGAGTCTACTGTTGCTTTGATGAAAAAGACAGGATGACAAGCTTGATTCATATTTCTTTACTGCTGTCAGTCCTTCTGCTGAGTTGAATGAACGTTTGGTTTTTATGGCCTCGCATAAGCTCCAGAAGCCTGTGTTTATTTATTGATGGGAGCTGATTTTATTGGCTATTTATTAGATTGAAAATTTGAGGTATGTTTAAAACCCAGAAGGCAACGTGGAGCCCTTGCGTAGTCTGTTTTTGTCATTTTCTCCTTTGATTTGATGTTGTTCACTTCCATTTACACACTCATTAATTACCGTTAAATAAAAATTAATTTTTATTTTGAAATTATGCATCATTTTGTATTTTCTTTTATCATAAATTAAATAATATTCTTAATTTTGAATGATTTCCAAACTCATGTAGGTGGCGAGGTGCCATTAGATACATATTATTTAATCTCTTCAGTAAACAAAATTAGTGCAATTGGAATCGATTCTGCCTGTTTTGAGTCTTAGAAAAAATGCTTGTGGGGTCACTTACATCATACCAACAGTGATAGCCTTGTGTTCACAGGCATAAAAAAAACATACAAAAAAAAAACACTGTAATGAGAAGACAAACACAGGTATAACTTATCTGAAGCTTTATTCGATTCAGAATGGAGTGTGCCCAAGCTGGACTTAAATACAGAATATATAATTTTATTTATTTTAGTGTACTGTTGTGTGTATTTTGGTTAAATGTGTTGTAAGATTGTATGTAATAAAGGAAAAAAGTTACTTTGTCTTATGACAAGTAAAGTGCCAAAGGAGAGGAAATGAAACAAATGTTTTGATACTTTGAAGATTGGTACCAAAAAGAGAGTTGGGTGTTTTTTACGCATGAAGAATCTGTTTCTCAGGTGGAAAAGTTTTTCATTGCATGCTGGGAGAACTTTTATTTTGGTTTTATCTATTATTAATAATATCCCTACAAGTTTTAGACTAAACTATAAGACATGATTTTCAATGAAAAAACCTGCATCTTATACACACAAAATTATGATAATTGCATTTTTAGCACATCATTCGTAAAAGATTATATAAATTCTACACATTGGACATTTTGATTATTATAAAATATTTATTTTAATGTTTTTTTGTGTTTTTTTTTTCAGACTAGTCCACAACTAATGACTCAAAGTTGGAGTGGCTGGTCTGGAGACAGCAGCTACTCAGATACAAGTCAAGGAGGTCGAGACAGCGGGAATTTGTCTCTGGAAGAAGACATTTCATCTTTAGTCATTCCACCTCCTCCTATTTCATCATCATCATCATCATCTGAATCTTTTAACTGTACAGATAAGTCTTTACAGCCCAAGCAAGGAGCAATGTCATCACTATCATCAACATCACAACTACCACCACCGCCACCACCACCACCACCACCGCCACCTATAAGAACTAGATACACTCGGTCTCCCTCATACCAACGTGCCAATTCCATTGACCTTCTGTATGAAAGGGATTTTGAAGAAACCATGCTTCGTAGGTCCGATTCTCAGGAATCTGTAGACAGCCAGATTATGCTGCCAGTAACAGATGATTCTGGTGGATCTATTGGTCAATATCGGATTAATATTCAGTCTCCGACTTCAGTATCAGAGAAACTGAAGAACCTTTTGCAGTTAATGCCTACAGCAGATGAAGAAAAGCAAAGCATCATGGGTAAGTCTGAATGTTCCACTTCAGATGCCCATTCCTTGATATTTCGGAGTACGTCAGAATCGGCTTCACTGCGGAATATTTTCAGAAAAGATGCCAACAGTCTTGAGGTCACTTTGCGAACTGAACATAAACAAAACTCACAACAACCATGTGATAGCAAAGCTTTGAACGTTATAGCCATGCACAAATGTACAAAGCACGAACCTATATTTTGTACCTGTGATAAAAAATCATTGTGCTGTTTGCAGAAGAGTAATGAAGGCTGTGATCAAAGTAAGTGCAGGAATAATGGCCAATCAGGTTCCCAGGCATGTACCTCAAGCTCTGAAGAAGCAAAAAGCACTGAAAAGCAAAGGGGCACTTGCCAAAATACATCACCTTGGACAGTTAGCAGCTCCAAATGTAATGGAGATTCTTCTCATAATAAAAACAATGCGGCACAGTCGACAAATGAGCTACCGTCACGGTGTCTGGGTAAGTCTAGTTCTCTAGATGTTGGACAACCTAGCGAAGAAACTAACTGTACTCAGGTTTGTAGCAGCAGTGAGACATTTACAGCACTAAAATCGAAACTGCAGGCCTACCGTGACTTCCTCCTAAACCGAAAGACTAAGTCTAATACAAACAATGGAGGAGATCTACGCAGGTCCAGCTCTTTTACAGTTGGCACTAAAGTCACTGACAGTATGTGGAAAGCGGTATTCAATAATGGCAGCAACAACAACAGCAGCAAACGAAAAGTTTCTCAAGAAGCAACAAAGGGAGATAATATTCCTGCACCTGCTGTCGTTGAGAAAAACAACAGTTCAGGAGTCAACAAACAAACACTCATGATGCAAGGAATATCCACATTACCTCGAGCCATTCTCCGTCGGAGAGTAAACAAGGTAAGTTACTCTTCTTTAGATATGTCTTTGTTTGACCAGACATTGTTATCTAATTATAAATCCGTAATATATAATACAGGCATTATGTTATAATTACAAATATATGCTATATGATAGAGAGATTGTTCTGCTTTTTTTTAATATAATTTCACCTCAAGTAAGGTGATAATGCCACTAAGATGCAAAGGGTTACTGGGAGTGAAAGAGAATGAGATGATTTTAGAAATAACCTGTAATAAAAACAAATCAGTTGTAACATAATACAGGAATGTCTCGATTAGTGAGGCTAATTTGTACATCGGTAACTATAAAAAAATCAATTTTCAATTAGTATGGTTAAACTGAAGAATGTTTTACCACACTAATTGAATATTATGCATACACTAATTGAATTTTGGTATATAAATATTTTAGCGCACTAATCAAAAATGTATTAATTGAATGTCTGTATTGCTCTTTATATTTTTCATATTTGTTAAGAAAATAAAAAAATTATTTCTGTTACTTATTATGTCTTATTTTTGATCCACAGAATCAACATCGTTGCCTTGGTGGTGCAAGAACGGGACCTATGAAAGCATTACAGAATATATTTGGCACATCCTCTGTCGGCGTTGAAAGTGGAGACAAGCCTAAAGTTAGCGAGATCAAAGTTGAGGATATCAGTGAAGCAGAAACAGAAAAAGCTGCTCCTACTGATTTTTATGAAGTAACTTCCAAAAAATTTAAAGACAATCCTTACAGCACAGTACGTATGTGGCGACCAGTTGCTCTTGGTAATCAATCAACTGAGGACCCAATGCGTGTCACACGTTATGCCACTTTCAAACGTCTTTGGGACTCATTCAAAATCCAGAAAACAGATGAAGGTGAAAATCAGGGTGGTGACTGGACAGACTTTTCCATTGAGGATGATGATGACTATCCAAAAGTAAAAAATGAGATGCTGAGTCGTATTTATAATAATGAAAATGGCTTCACCATAGCCACTGAAGACATTGAGGTACTTGTTGTGGACATTAAGATGGATATGGAGAACCTCCAAAACATCCAACTCATTGCAGATAGAAAGCATTTTGTATGTGTTCAGTCGAAACTTTACCAACAAATCCAGCAGTTTGTTCATCATGCCAAGTTCTTCCTTATAAATGCAGCGCTCACAAAAGAAAAATTGGTCCTCAGCTTAATGACGTGCATGCATTCTCTGACCAGAATCTTCCTGTATGGACGGGACACAATGATTGCTTTGAATTCCGTACACAAAGCACAGAATTTGGGCTCAGAGTTGATCCGGTTGGCCAATGCCTTCAAGAGCACAATACATGCTGCCAACACTGCTGCAGGAAAGCCCAATACAGACCCCCACGTACAGTATCTAATGCGGCAAGCACTTAGTTTGGCATCATTACTGCGGAATCTTTTGGCCCTGGTTAAAAGTTTAGAGTTTCAATGAATCTTTAATAAGTTCAAGTGATACTTTAATTCCCCAGCTCTGGTTATGCCAATTCAAAGTTCTTGATTGAGCCTGTCAGATGCCAAATTGAAGATAATAATATTTTGGTTGTTATAGTTGTCAAAACAAACACCAAAATAAAGAGTATGAAACATGAGAATGTTAATGCATTTTAATGTAGCCTCATGGTACTCTCATGTTTAGGCAATTCTAAAATTCTTCATAAGCAACAAAGATTTAGTTGCTGTCAAGTGGACCTCGGAATCTGGCTTCTATATTTATCCCAAGGTTTTGATATAAAGTAGCTGAAAATCAGAATAACCTGGGTATGTATATAAAGCTGATGATTGCATTAAACCAACATAAAGAACAAACTGAGACATTTGTTGGCAAAAGACTAATTAAAAAATTGTGCTTTCTCTTATGAATTATTTTTTTGTCAAACTGCAAACTTTGCTACTGCTCAAATGTTTAATATTGAAGGGATTTTGCTGGTACATTACAAACACAAAACAAATTGTCATAGGTCATTCCAAACTTTTTTTATTTTTCTCTTTCTTTTTTTCCCATCTCTTTTTCTATCTCATCAGTAATCATCTTTGATGATTAATTAACTTAATGTAGGTATTATTTTTCTTTTATTAATTTTTCTTTAATTGCTAAAAATGAATTTGTCAATTTGGTATATTGTAATTTTTTCTTTCTCTGGTTAAGGGTCAGTAAAAACAAAATATCAAAAAAACTAAAATATGTGTATTCCCTTCTAAAAGTACCAATAAGTATTGACATTAGCTAGTTGTTTTGGGGAGTATTCACTCAGAAATGGCAACACATAAGGTATAAGCATTGCAATTGGTTAGAAACTATTGGAGGTATCCAATCAGAAATGGTGACACATAAAATATAGGCATTGCAACTGGTTATAAACTATTGAAAATATCCAATCAGAAATGGTGACATATAACTGAAAGTTTGTGTTTTACTTTACAATATGATTATTTTGCAAGCAACTTGCTTATTTCAATGTTTGTTTTTATGGAGAGATAAGCCCTCAACCAGACAACATCAGATGCATGATCCACCTCTTATGACTGCTATTTTTATTTGTCTTTCATCAAAAAAAAAAAAGCAAACTTGATATTTACTTTCTTAATAATAATAATAATGATAATAATAATAATAATAATAATAATAATAATAATAATGCAACTGAGAAAAAGACCTGAAAATTACAAGAATTTTAAATGTTTTTCAGGTTAGCAGAACTTCTGCTAAAAATGCTCAATAGATAACTAGAGCTGTAATATTCAATAAGTTAAGAAAAATTCTAGTGACTTATGTGGTTAGCTGGTTTTGTATTGAAAAGCTCATCAGTGCCAGATGTTTGATAAATCTATTGAAATTATTATGAAATCCCATATTTATACTCTTTTTGAGTAAATGAAATGCTAATTCTAACTTTCAAATTTGAAATTCTTAACATGCTAGAGTTTTGTCAGAAATGTCACAATTTCTGATGAACATTTTGATGTGAAATTCTTAAGTGGCTAACCAAATAAGTCACCTGAACTTTTCTTAATTCATTAAATATTTCCTTTTTTGATTAAGTTTTATGAATGATCATGAAACTCACTGATAAAATCAAAGAAAGAAAACTAAAGAAAATGTTATATTTATTTACTTTGATGTTGAAAAATGTGCTTCAGGCATTTTTGTTATGGTGAGAGCTTAACCGTTTTAAAAAGGTGAGAGCTTAACCCTTTTAAAAAGGTGAGAGCTTAACCCTTTTAAAAAGGTAAAAAGCTTAACACTTTTTGGGTGGGGGTAAGGGATTTTTGGTTAGTTTATGAGAAGTGTGATAAGAAGAATGATGAATACTTCTATCAGCAAGTAATATTCTTCTCTGATTTTCATCTGAAATGCAAGAGGGTTTACGGACTTCTAAGAAGTGTGTGGATTATTTGTTAATCATTTTAATGGGTATAAATAAAACTCTCATTAATCAGGGAATTAATAAACTTTCTTGCTTATCCTCAGGTCTGTTCTTATCACAAACAAAAAACAGTGTTGAATAATATGTTGGAAATGAGTTGCAACCTTTTTTTTCTACATTTACCATTTTTAGGCAATTGTTGAATGGTTTTATTCCTATTTCTTTCTGTGGTCTTTGTTCGAAATCCTTATTCTTTTTACCTGATTCAGAGCCAGTTGTTCTGCAAAAAAAAAAAAAAAAGAAAAATTCCTACATGTTTGTCTGCAGTCTTTTTAATTCATAAGTAGCGTCCATTTAAGCACTGGCTTGATTCTTGATTGTTACTTGATTTTATTGTTTATCTGTGGATTAACGTTCTTAGTAAGCTTCCATCCTAAATCAGTTTTGATTGTTTTAAGACTCTGTATACAGAGCCTTTGTTTTCCTTTATGCTCTACAAAAATCAAATGTTTCTTCCTCATCCTCCTAATCTTATGACTTTAAAATTTGCTCTTTCTATTCAATATATTTCAGTTTTAGAAGCATAGAAATATCCTGACCAATAGCAGACATAGAATAAATCTGGTCTTAATAACATCACATGGCAGTCTAAACAATCAAGCAATACAAACACTCACTTTCCTATAGAATTAGATGAGTTCTGAAAATGAAATCACTCAAGTCATAATTCATTAATGTGAATGATCATTTGAAGGACATAAATAAAAACAGTCTCAAGAAATTTTCAATTATCAAAACATAACAAACTGATTTCAACCACTCAGATGTCAACGCCACTTCAAAGACAATTTCTTCTTCATATTCACTTTATTGCATGAGATGGATAGACAGGGTAGTATTAATTCTAGGAGGTAATGGGGGGAAGAATTTTAGGCAAATGCATGCTCACTTGTTGACTTAGCTTTCCTCCACATGTGGTGTAGCATCTCTAAGAAATCTGAGTGTGAAAAGTATGAGGGCGCATTTAAAAATTCTCGAAGCTTTCTGTGAACTTTGTACTGTTTTGGTCTTATCTTCAAAACTTAGACAAAGGCAATCCATCACCGTCAGAATTTCATGCCTCCAAGATATTCTGACCATTTGCTTGTCATCCTGGTGCAGCCTCTGCATTCTGTATTTGATTGCTAACATAAACAGTCTGAGATTGCAAATAAGTAGCTTCCAATATGATTTGATTTTATAAATCATACATTAGGGACTTGAATGGATATTGGCTAAAACCATTCATCCAGGAAAGCTTAAACAGATGTTGTGATTCATTGTCAAGGTTCCCCTGGTTAAAATGGCTAACATATCATTCGTGAAAGCCAAGCTTTCAGCATGTGCTATGAGAGTTCAAGTCTCGGGTTGAGAGCATTTGCTTTATTTTCAATTTCATGCTGTCTGCTAATATACAAGACTTTTAAAAAACAGATTATTGTAACAAAATAGTTACAATAATAAGATGAATAAAACTAGTAATAAAATAATATTAGTGAAAATGCTTCATCTAAAAAGCACTAATAATGTGATGGAGTAAAATTAATAATAAAATAATAATTGTGAAATGTTTATTCTAAAAAGCAGCAATAATAAGATAAAGTATCATTAGTTATAAAATAATAATTATAAGAATATGTCATTAAAAAATCAACAATAAATTAGAAATAAAATAATGATGAAAATGTAATGATATAATAAAAATATATTCATAATATTAAAATGATATTGAAAATGTTTCCTTTAAAAAACAATAATAAGATGTGTCAACCTCATAATAAAGTATTAACATTGAAAATGCTTTATCGAAAAATTAGTAATAAAATAGAATAAAACTTGTAATAAAATAATAACAGGGAAAAAGCATTACCTAAAAAGCCAAGATGGAGTAAATCTGGCAATAAAAAAATCATAATTTGCAATTAAATTTTAAATTGTAGTTTATCAAAACTTGTCAGTTCAAAATGCACCTCAGAGTTGAAAATACAGAGAAATAAAATTCTTAAATCATTTGTATTTTGAAAATTATTTTTAATAGAATAATAACAATACAAATGAGATAAAAAGAATTTTGGAAATTGGAAATTTCAAGGTTATATGGAATTAAGAAAACAAATTCAAAATAATAAAACAATCTGTAGTTAGATAAAAAAATAATTCTGAAAATTACAGAAAGTTAAGGTTGTTCATTAAAGTTGACATTATTACAAAAGAAATAAATACATGATGTGAAAGAGGAATAATAATAATAATAACAACAACAATAACAACAACAAACAGGAAGAAAAAGAAGGAGATAATCGAATATTTATCCTTCTTGTTTATCTGCTTCCTAACTCATAAAAATGGTTGATAATTGAAGCCAAGGAACAACTGAAAGCAAAATGGCTGACACATTGCTGTCAAATTTATTAGTAGAGATTATTATCTGCCGTTCTAAGATAAAAAAAGATGCCATGTTGTAAAAATACATTTTAAAATATTCAGCAGGACATTGTCTGTTCCCTAAAAACACATTTTGTCAAACTTTAAGGACTAATTTTAATGGAAAAATCGGTCAGGCAGAATATGTGCAAGTTTAAATTGTGTTAGTAAAAAGCTAGAAGAGTATTCCTAAAGTCATTTTGGACAGAAAGAAAATATTGATCGATATTAAAACTTTCTGGTTATTTTTCAGTATTTTTCAAATCTTTTTTTTTCTTTTTTATTTTTCTGGACACTTGCTTTTTTTTTTTCTTTTTTTAAATAGTTTCTTGATGCACTACTGTAGAAAAAAAAATAACAAAATAATATGTTTTAACTATTTAATTTGTTTCAAATGACAAACATTGGGGTTTCTTGGCTGGAGAGAGACAGAGAAAAAAGAAAACAAAGCAAAAAAAAAATAAATAAAAAAAACAAAACAAAAAAATGAAAAAAAAAGAAAACAAAACAGGGTAGTGATTCCAGAACTATGAATATTTTTTTTGTTTATTTTAATATTGTAAATAAAATGTATGTATCAACATAGTGATGTGATTAGAGATTTTCTTATCAGTAAAAGTCAGATTTTAATTTTGAAATCTTTTGTTTTGTTTATTCACTTTTTTTTTTTTTAATCATTTCACACCAAGCAAAGCAATAAAGCCACTAAGACACAAGGGGTTACGGAGTATGAGAGAATATGAGAAAAAGAAAACATTATTGAGAAGAGAGAACAATAACAGAACAGGAATTACCGTTTTTAATCATTTCACTGTAATCAAGGCAATAAAGCCACTAAGATGCAAGGGGTTACTGAGTCTGAGAGATTATGGGAAAAAGAAAACATTATTAAGGAGAGAGAACAATACAAAGAACTGGAATTAAGAAAGCTGACAATAATGATTGACATTGCATTTAAATTTTTGAAGATCAAACTTAACTTTTCAGTAGCTGGAAGTGATTTCTGCAAGCAAGAAGTGTGAGAGAAGAAACTGTTAGAATAGAACTTACGGTTACATCCAGCTATGAAAAGAGGGGAGAAAAAAGAGTTATTTATATCCTGGCGAAAATATAGAATCCCAGTTTGGAAAAAAAAAAAAAACTAAAAACAAAGACACACAACAAGTGGCCAAAACCCAAAGTTGAATAAAATTATGTGACTTGATCAAAAAGTATTGAGATTAAGTCTGGCGTTCAAATTAAAATCTATAATGACACAAAGGTAGGTAAAAGGAAATAGATTTTGGGAGATGGGTAGAGGATGGAAAGTGTGACACTGAGATCTGAAGACATATTGGGATGGCCAAAGATGCATTCCAAAAGCTAAGCAATGTATTAAGAGATGCAAAAACTTTGGTAGAAACAAAGAAAAGGGTGCTGAACTGTTACGTTGTATTTGTCCTCTTATATGGCAGTGAATGCTGGACAGTCTCCTTAAAGATGAGGAAGAGATTTGAAGCAACAGAAATGTGGTTTGGCATAAAGTTGCTGAGGATACCATGGACTGAACATGTGAGCAACAGTGAGGTTTTGGAGAGAATGGAATCAAAGAGAAGACTTACACTTAACATTAGGAAGAGGCAGTTGAAATTTTATAGGGAATGGAAAACCTGATACTCAAAGGACAGATTGAGGGAAAGAGGGACAGAGGAAAGCAGCACGTGACATACTTGATGGGCTTAAGCAAATGGATGGCAGAACAGGGTTTGGGAGAAAGAACAAAACAGACAAAACTTATTAAGATATACAAGAGACAGGAAAATGTGGAGGGCCATGATTGTCTATGTCATGAAGAGGCACGGCAAATAAAAGAAGAAGAAGGAAGAGTGGAAATGTCTTTCCTGATTTGTAAATCAGTCTTTGGTGTTGAAAACCAATCTGACATGGATGGTGCATACTTAAAGGTCTTATTGGGATGGCCAAGGACGCATTCCGAAAGCTGAGCAGAGTATCGCAAGACAGGAGGATTTCTTTGGTAGCAAAGAAAAGAATACTGTACTGTTATGTAACATCTGTCCTTCTTTATGGCAGTGAATGTTGGACAATTTCCTGAAAGATGAGGAAGAGACTCGAAGCAAGAGACTCCAAAAGCTGAGCAGAGTATCGCAAGACAGGAGGATTTCTTTGGTAGCAAAGAAAAGAATACTGTACTGTTATGTAACATCTGTCCTTCTTTATGGCAGTGAATGTTGGACAATTTCCTGAAAGATGAAGAAGAGACTGAAGCAAGAGACTCCAAAAAGCTGAGCAGAGTATCGAAGACAGGAGGATTTCTTTGGTAGCAAAGAAAAGAATACTGTACTGTTATGTGACATCTGTCCTTCTTTATGGCAGTGAATGTTGGACAATTTCCTGAAAGATGAAGAAGAGACTCGAAGCAAGAGACTCAAAAGCTGAGCAGAGTATCGCAAGACAGGAGGATTTCTTTGGTAGCAAAGAAAAGAATACTGTACTGTTATGTAACATCTGTCCTTCTTTATGGCAGTGAATGTTGGACAATTTCCTGAAAGATGAAGAAGAGACTCAAGCAAGAGACTCCAAAAGCTGAGCAGAGTATCGCGAAGACAGGAGGATTTCTTTGGTAGCAAAGAAAAGAATACTGTACTGTTATGTAACATCTGTCCTTTTTATGGCAGTGAATGTTGGACAATTTCCTGAAAGATGAAGAAGAGACTCTGAAGCAAAGAGACTCCAAAAGCTGAGCAGAGTATCGCGAAGACAGGAGGATTTCTTTGGTAGCAAAGAAAAGAATACTGTACTGTTATGTGACATCTGTCCTTCTTTATGGCAGTGAATGTTGGACAATTTCCTGAAAGATGAAGAAGAGACTCGAAGCAAGAGACTCCAAAAGCTGAGCAGAGTATCGCAAGACAGGAGGATTTCTTTGGTAGCAAAGAAAAAGAATACTGTACTGTTATGTAACATCTGTCCTTCTTTATGGCAGTGAATGTTGGACAATTTCCTGAAAGATGAAGAAGAGACTCGAAGCAAGAGACTCCAAAAGCTGAGCAGAGTATCATGAAGACAGGAGGATTTCTTTGGTAGCAAAAGAAAAGAATACTGTACTGTTATGTAACATCTGTCCTTCTTTATGGCAGTGAATGTTGGACAATTTCCTGAAAGATGAAGAAGAGACTGCAAAGAAGCAAGAGACTCCAAAAGCTGAGCAGAGTATCATGAGACAGGAGGATTTCTTTGGTAGCAAAGAAAAGAATACTGTACTGTTATGTGACATCTGTCCTTCTTTATGGCAGTGAATGTTGGACAATTTCCTGAAAGATGAAGAAGAGACTCGAAGCAAGAGACTCAAAAAGCTGAGCAGAGTATGTAAGACAGGAGGAATTTCTTTGGTAGCAAAGAAAAGAATACTGTACTGTTATGTAACATCTGTCCTTCTTTATGGCAGTGAATGTTGGACAATTTCCTGAAAGATGAAGAAGAGACTGGAAGCAAGAGACTCTCAAAAAGCTGAGCAGAGTATCGTAAGACAGGAGGATTTCTTTGGTAGCAAAGAAAAGAATACTGTACTGTTATGTAACATCTGTCCTTCTTTATGGCAGTGAATGTTGGACAATTTCCTGAAAGATGAAGAAGAGACTCGAAGCAAGAGACTCAAAAAGCTGAGCAGAGTATCGAAGACAGGAGGATTTTTGGTAGCAAAGAAAAGAATACTGTACTGTTATGTAACATCTGTCCTTCTTTATGGCAGTGAATGTTGGACAATTTCCTGAAAGATGAAGAAGAGACTGAAGCAAGAGACTCAAAAGCTGAGCAGAGTAATCGAAGACAGGAGGATTTCTTTGGTAAAAAAAGAATACTGTACTGTTATGTAACATCTGTCCTTCTTTATGGCAGTGAATGTTGGACAATTTCCTGAAAGATGAAGAAGAGACTCGAAGTAAGAGACTCCAAAAGCTGAGCAGAGTATCGAGAAGACAGGAGGATTTCTTTGGTAGCAAAGAAAAGAATACTGTACTGTTATGTAACATCTGTCCTTCTTTATGGCAGTGAATGTTGGACAATTTCCTGAAAGATGAAGAAGAGACTCGAAGCAAGAGACTCCAAAAAAGCTGAGCAGAGTATCGCAAGACAGGAGGATTTCTTTGGTAGCAAAGAAAAGAATACTGTACTGTTATGTAACATCTGTCCTTCTTTATGGCAGTGAATGTTGGACAATTTCTGAAAGATGAAGAAGAGACTCGAAGCAAAAGAGACTCAAAAAAGCTGAGCAGAGTATCGCAAGACAGGAGGATTTCTTTGGTAGCAAAGAAAGAATACTGTTATGTAACATCTGTCCTTCTTTATGGCAGTGAATGTTGGACAATTTCCTGAAAGATGAAGAAGAGACTCAAGCAAGAGACTCCAAAAGCTGAGCAGAGTATCAAAGACAGGAGGATTTCTTTGGTAGCAAAGAAAAGAATACTGTACTGTTATGTAACATCTGTCCTTCTTTATGGCAGTGAATGTTGGACAATTTCCTGAAAGATGAAGAAGAGACTCGAAGCAAGAGACTCCAAAAAGCTGAGCAGAGTATCGAAGAGACAGGAGGATTTCTTTGGTAGCAAAGAAAAGAATACTGTACTGTTATGTAACATCTGTCCTTCTTTATGGCAGTGAATGTTGGACAATTTCCTGAAAGATGAAGAAGAGACTCGAAGCAAGAGACTCCAAAAGCTGAGCAGAGTATCGCGAGACAGGAGGATTTCTTTGGTAGCAAAGAAAAGAATACTGTACTGTTATGTAACATCTGTCCTTCTTTATGGCAGTGAATGTTGGACAATTTCCTGAAAGATGAAGAAGAGACTCGAAGCAAGAGACTCCAAAAGCTGAGCAGAGTATCGCAAGACAGGAGGATTTCTTTGGTAGCAAAGAAAAGAATACTGTACTGTTATGTAACATCTGTCCTTCTTTATGGCAGTGAATGTTGGACAATTTCCTGAAAGATGAAGAAGAGACTCGAAGCAAGAGACTCCAAAAGCTGAGCAGAGTATCATGCAAGACAGGAGGATTTCTTTGGTAGCAAAGAAAAGAATACTGTACTGTTAAACATCTGTCCTTCTTTAAAGAATGTTGGACAATTTCCTGAAAGATGAAGAAGAGACTGGAAGCAAGAGACTCCAAAAAGCTGAGCAGAGTATCATAAGACAGGAGGATTTCTTTTGGTAGCAAAGAAAAGAATACTGTACTGTTATGTAACATCTGTCCTTCTTTATGGCAGTGAATGTTGGACAATTTCCTGAAAGATGAAGAAGAGACTGGAAGCAAGAGACTCAAAGAGCTGAGCAGAGTATCAAAAGACAGGAGGATTTCTTTGGTAGCAAAGAAAAGAATACTGTACTGTTATGTAACATCTGTCCTTCTTTATGGCAGTGAATGTTGGACAATTTCCTGAAAGATGAAGAAGAGACTCAAGCAAGAGACTCCAAAAGCTGAGCAGAGTATCGCAAGACAGGAGGATTTCTTTGGTAGCAAAGAAAAGAATACTGTACTGTTATGTAACATCTGTCCTTCTTTATGGCAGTGAATGTTGGACAATTTCCTGAAAGATGAAGAAGAGACTCAAGCAAGAGACTCCAAAAGCTGAGCAGAGTATCAAGAAGACAGGAGGATTTCTTTGGTAGCAAAGAAAAGAATACTGTACTGTTATGTAACATCTGTCCTTCTTTATGGCAGTGAATGTTGGACAATTTCCTGAAAGATGAAGAAGAGACTCGAAGCAAGAGACTCCAAAAAGCTGAGCAGAGTATCGCAAGACAGGAGGATTTCTTTGGTAGCAAAGAAAAGAATACTGTACTGTTATGTGACATCTGTCCTTCTTTTATGGCAGTGAATGTTGGACAATTTCCTGAAAGATGAAGAAGAGACTCAAGCAAGAGACTCCAAAAGCTGAGCAGAGTATCGAAGACAGGAGGATTTCTTTGGTAGCAAAGAAAAGAATACTGTACTGTTATGTAACATCTGTCCTTCTTTATGGCAGTGAATGTTGGACAATTTCCTGAAAGATGAAGAAGAGACTCGAAGCAAGAGACTCCAAAAGCTGAGCAGAGTATCGGGAAGACAGGAGGATTTCTTTGGTAGCAAAGAAAAGAATACTGTAGATGTAACATCTGTCCTTCTTTATGGCAGTGAATGTTGGACAATTTCCTGAAAGATGAAGAAGAGACTGAAGCAAGAGACTCCAAAAGCTGAGCAGAGTATCGCAAGACAGGAGGATTTCTTTGGTAGCAAAGAAAAGAATACTGTACTGTTATGTAACATCTGTCCTTCTTTACGGCAGTGAATGTTGGACAATTTCCTGAAAGATGAAGAAGAGACTCAAGCAAGAGACTCAAAAGCTGAGCAGAGTATCATGAGACAGGAGGATTTCTTTGGTAGCAAAGAAAAGAATACTGTACTGTTATGTAACATCTGTCCTTCTTTATGGCAGTGAATGTTGGACAATTTCCTGAAAGATGAAGAAGAGACTCGAAGCAAGAGACTCAAAAGCTGAGCAGAGTATCGCGAGACAGGAGGATTTCTTTGGTAGCAAAGAAAAGAATACTGTACTGTTATGTAACATCTGTCCTTCTTTATGGCAGTGAATGTTGGACAATTTCCTGAAAGATGAAGAAGAGACTCGAAGCAAGAGACTCCAAAAGCTGAGCAGAGTATCGCGAAGACAGGAGGATTTCTTTGGTAGCAAAGAAAAGAATACTGTACTGCTATGTAACATCTGTCCTTCTTTATGGCAGTGAATGTTGGACAATTTCCTGAAAGATGAAGAAGAGACTGAAGCAAGAGACTCCAAAAGCTGAGCAGAGTATAGTAAGACAGGAGGATTTCTTTGGTAGCAAAGAAAAATACTGTACTGTTATGTAACATCTGTCCTTCTTTACGGCAGTGAATGTTGGACAATTTCTGAAAGATGAAAAGATGAAGAACTGAAGCAAGAGACTCCAAAAAGCTGAGCAGAGTATCGCGAGACAGGAGGATTTCTTTGGTAGCAAAGAAAAGAATACTGTACTGCTATGTAACATCTGTCCTTCTTTATGGCAGTGAATGTTGGACAATTTCCTGAAAGATGAAGAAGAGACTCCAAGCAAGAGACTCAAAAGCTGAGCAGAGTATCAAGAAGACAGGAGGATTTCTTTGGTAGCAAAGAAAAGAATACTGTACTGCTATGTAACATCTGTCCTTCTTTATGGCAGTGAATGTTGGACAATTTCCTGAAAGATGAAGAAGAGACTCGAAGCAAGAGACTCAAAAGCTGAGCAGAGTATGCAAGACAGGAGGATTTCTTTGGTAGCAAAGAAAAGAATACTGTACTGTTATGTAACATCTGTCCTTCTTTACGGCAGTGAATGTTGGACAATTTCCTGAAAAGATGAAGAAGAGACTCAAAGCAAAGAGACTCCAAAAGCTGAGCAGAGTATCATGAGACAGGAGGATTTCTTTGGTAGCAAAGAAAAGAATACTGTACTGTTATGTGACATCTGTCCTTCTTTATGGCAGTGAATGTTGGACAATTTCCTGAAAGATAAAGAAGAGACTCGAAGCAAGAGACTCCAAAAAGCTGAGCAGAGTATCATGAGACAGGAGGATTTCTTTGGTAGCAAAAGAAAAGAATACTGTACTGTTATGTAACATCTGTCCTTCTTTATGGCAGTGAATGTTGGACAATTTCCTGAAAGATGAAGAAGAGACTCGAAGCAAGAGACTCAAAAGCTGAGCAGAGTATCGCGAAGACAGGAGGATTTCTTTGGTAGCAAAGAAAAGAATACTGTACTGTTATGTAACATCTGTCCTTCTTTATGGCAGTGAATGTTGGACAATTTCCTGAAAGATGAAGAAGAGACTCGAAGCAAGAGACTCCAAAAGCTGAGCAGAGTATCAGAAGACAGGAGGATTTCTTTGGTAGCAAAGAAAAGAATACTGTACTGTTATGTGACATCTGTCCTTCTTTATGGCAGTGAATGTTGGACAATTTCCTGAAAGATGAAGAAGAGACTCAAAGCAAGAGACTCAAAAGCTGAGCAGAGTATCGAAGACAGGAGGATTTCTTTGGTAGCAAAGAAAAGAATACTGTACTGTTATGTAACATCTGTCCTTCTTTATGGCAGTGAATGTTGGACAATTTCCTGAAAGATGAAGAAGAGACTCCGAAGCAAGAGACTCCAAAAGCTGAGCAGAGATTGCAAGACAGGAGGATTTCTTTGGTAGCAAAGAAAAGAATACTGTACTGTTATGTAACATCTGTCCTTCTTTATGGCAGTGAATGTTGGACAATTTCCTGAAAGATGAAGAAGAGACTCGAAGCAAGAGACTCCAAAAGCTGAGCAGAGTAAAAGAAGGAGGATTTCTTTGGGTAGCAAAGAAAAGAATACTGTACTGTTATGTAACATCTGTCCTTCTTTATGGCAGTGAATGTTGGACAATTTCCTGAAAGATGAAGAAGAGACTCCAAGTAAAGAGACTCCAAAAAGCTGAGCAGAGTATCGCAAGACAGGAGGATTTCTTTGGTAGCAAAGAAAAGAATACTGTACTGTTATGTAACATCTGTCCTTCTTTATGGCAGTGAATGTTGGACAATTTCCTGAAAGATGAAGAAGACTCGAAGCAAGAGACTCAAAAGCTGAGCAGAGTATCGCAAGACAGGAGGATTTCTTTGGTAGCAAAGAAAAGAATACTGTACTGTTATGTAACATCTGTCCTTCTTTACGGCAGTGAATGTTGGACAATTTCCTGAAAGATGAAGAAGAGACTCGAAGCAAGAGACTCCAAAAGCTGAGCAGAGTATCGCGAAGACAGGAGGATTTCTTTGTTAACAAAGAAAAGAATACTGTACTGTTATGTAACATCTGTCCTTCTTTATGGCAGTGAATGTTGGACAATTTCCTGAAAGATGAAGAAGAGACTGAAGCAAAGAGACTCAAAAGCTGAGCAGAGTATCGCAAGACAGGAGGATTTCTTTGGTAGCAAAGAAAAAGAATACTGTACTGTTATGTAACATCTGTCCTTCTTTATGGCAGTGAATGTTGGACAATTTCCTGAAAGATGAAGAAGAGACTCGAAGCAAAGAGACTCAAAAGCTGAGCAGAGTATCGCAAGACAGGAGGATTTCTTTGGTAGCAAAGAAAAGAATACTGTACTGTTATGTAACATCTGTCCTTCTTTATGGCAGTGAATGTTGGACAATTTCCTGAAAGATGAAGAAGAGACTCGAAGCAAGAGACTCCAAAAGCTGAGCAGAGTATCGCAAGACAGGAGGATTTCTTTGGTAGCAAAGAAAAGAATACTGTACTGTTATGTGACATCTGTCCTTCTTTATGGCAGTGAATGTTGGACAATTTCCTGAAAGATGAAGAAGAGACTCGAAGCAAGAGACTCCAAAAGCTGAGCAGAGTATCATGAAGACAGGAGGATTTCTTTGGTAGCAAAGAAAAGAATACTGTACTGTTATGTAACATCTGTCCTTCTTTATGGCAGTGAATGTTGGACAATTTCCTGAAAGATGAAGAAGAGACTGAAGCAAGAGACTCAAAAGCTGAGCAGAGTATCATAAGACAGGAGGATTTCTTTGGTAGCAAAGAAAAAAGAATACTGTACTGTTATGTGACATCTGTCCTTCTTTATGGCAGTTGACAATGATGAAAGAGACTCGAAGCAAGGACTCCAAAAAGCTTATCTAAGACAATTTCTTTGATAGCAAAGAAAAGAAATGTTATGTAACATCTGTCCTTCTTTATGGCAGTGAATGTTGGACAATTTCCTGAAAGATGAGACTGAAGCAAAAAAACTCCAAAAGCTGAGCAGAGTATCGCAAGACAGGAGGATTTCTTTGGTAGCAAAGAAAAGAATACTGTACTGTTATGTAACATCTGTCCTTCTTTATGGCAGTGAATGTTGGACAATTTCCTGAAAGATGAAGAAGAGACTCGAAGCAAGAGACTCCAAAAGCTGAGCAGAGTATCAAGACAGGAGGATTTCTTTGGTAGCAAAGAAAAGAATACTGTACTGTTATGTGACATCTGTCCTTCTTTATGGCAGTGAATGTTGGACAATTTCCTGAAAGATGAAGAAGAGACTGAAGCAAGAGACTCCAAAAAGCTGAGCAGAGTATCGCAAGACAGGAGGATTTCTTTGGTAGCAAAGAAAAGAATACTGTACTGTTATGTAACATCTGTCCTTCTTTATGGCAGTGAATGTTGGACAATTTCCTGAAAGATGAAGAAGTGACTGGAAGCAAGAGCAAAAGCTGAGCAGAGTATTGCAAGACAGGAGGATTTCTTTGGTAGCAAAGAAAAGAATATACTGTTATGTAACAAGAGTGAATGTTGGACAATTTCCTGAAAGATGAAGAAGAGACTGAAGCAAGAGACCTCAAAAGCTGAGCAGAGTATCGCAGAAGACAGGAGGATTTCTTTGGTAGCAAAGAAAAGAATACTGTACTGTTATGTAACATCTGTCCTTCTTTATGGCAGTGAATGTTGGACAATTTCCTGAAAGATGAAGAAGAGACTCAAGCAAAGAGACTCAAAAGCTGAGCAGAGTATCATAAGACAGGAGGATTTCTTTGGTAGCAAAGAAAAGAATACTGTACTGTTATGTAACATCTGTCCTTCTTTATGGCAGTGAATGTTGGACAATTTCTGAAAGATGAAGAAGAGACTCAAGAAGCAAGAGACTCCAAAAGCTGAGCAGAGTATTGCAAGACAGGAGGATTTCTTTGGTAGCAAAAGAAAAGAATACTGTACTGTTATGTGACATCTGTCCTTCTTTATGGCAGTGAATGTTGGACAATTTCCTGAAAGATGAAGAAGAGACTCGAAGCAAGAGACTCAAAAAGCTGAGCAGAGTATCGAAGACAGGAGGATTTCTTTGGTAGCAAAGAAAAGAATACTGTTCTGTTATGTGACATCTGTCCTTCTTTATGGCAGTGAATGTTGGACAATTTCCTGAAAGATGAAGAAGAGACTCGAAGCAAGAGACTCCAAAAGCTGAGCAGAGTATCGCAGAAGACAGGAGGATTTCTTTGGTAGCAAAGAAAAGAATACTGTACTGTTATGTAACATCTGTCCTTCTTTATGGCAGTGAATGTTGGACAATTTCCTGAAAGATGAAGAAGAGACTCGAAGCAAGAGACTCCAAAAGCTGAGCAGAGTATCGAAGACAGGAGGATTTCTTTGGTAGCAAAGAAAAGAATACTGTACTGTTATGTGACATCTGTCCTTCTTTATGGCAGTGAATGTTGGACAATTTCCTGAAAGATGAAGAAGAGACTCGAAGCAAGAGACTCCAAAAGCTGAGCAGAGTATCGCAAGACAGGAGGATTTCTTTGGTAGCAAAGAAAAGAATACTGTACTGTTATGTAACATCTGTCCTTCTTTATGGCAGTGAATGTTGGACAATTTCCTGAAAGATGAAGAAGAGACTGAAGCAAGAGACTCCAAAAGCTGAGCAGAGTATCGCAAGACAGGAGGATTTCTTTGGTAGCAAAGAAAAGAATACTGTACTGTTATGTAACATCTGTCCTTCTTTATGGCAGAATGTTGGACAATTTCCTGAAAGATGAAGAAGAGACTCGAAGCAAGAGACTCCAAAAGCTGAGCAGAGTATCGCAAGACAGGAGGAGGATTTCTTTGGTAGCAAAGAAAAGAATACTGTACTGTTATGTAACATCTGTCCTTCTTTATGGCAGTGAATGTTGGACAATTTCCTGAAAGATGAAGAAGAGACTCGAAGCAAGAGACTCCAAAAGCTGAGCAGAGTATCGCAAGACAGGAGGATTTCTTTGGTAGCAAAGAAAAGAATACTGTACTGTTATGTAACATCTGTCCTTCTTTATGGCAGTGAATGTTGGACAATTTCCTGAAAGATGAAGAAGAGACTCGAAGTAACAGATATGTGGTTCTACAGAAGGATGCAGAGGATATCATAGACCAGGCATGTGAGCAACTATGAGGTCTTGGAGAGGAGGCAAACAAGGAGAAGACTTATACTTAACATCAGGAAGAGGCAGCTGAAGTTTCTGGAACACATAATGAGGAAGGAAGGAAGGCCTGGAGAATCTGATACTCACGGGTCAAATAGAGGAAAAGAGAGACAAGGGAAAACAATGCATGACAGAATGTGGTCTGGGGGAGGTGGAGAGCCAGGATACCTACATCTTGATTAAATATAACTCCGATTTCTGTATTTATTTATCTATATTGGTAACTATGCTGACACCTAGGATTGAACTCACAATTTTTGGCTAACAAATTACTAAAGATATTTGACTCTTGCTCCTCAGCTTAATGGATGTTTTGTAAGCAGTAGCTTCTCCCTTCTTGACGAAAGAAGATTTAACCTTTAGGCATTCTTTACGTTTATTTAAATTTCTCCTCAATTAACATTTTTCTTTTTGACTGGAGAAGTGCTGTCATGCAGTTTATTGAGCAAGATCCTGTTTTGACAGATATATAATTTGTACTTTATGGTTTGCACCAGGAAATGCCACCAATCTAATACTGCACTTAAATTGATAAAGTCTTAGTACCATAGGGTACTTCTGGGAGGTTTCTCATTCATTTGCTGTCTGCATACAACATTACTTTTTATGAATACATATGCTATATTTAGTGGGTTTAGTGAGACATCTCTCTCTATCTCTTGTCAGAGAGTATAATATTAGTCTTCCACCTTGGGGTTTCTTGTATTAAAGATGTGTCCTTCAACAGGATATGAACCTGCATCCCCTCCTGTTGGTCACACCAATGTACAACGTGAATGACTTTAATACTAAATCAAGCCTCTGTTACTCTTGGCTTATGAAATATCATATTGAAACATTGGTTGTTGTACAAGCACGGAAGTTAAGCAACATCAAGCCTGTTCAATACATATATGGGTAACCATTTGGGAATATCAGGTGCTGTAAGCCTGGATGTGCAGGTGGTGTAATATATAATGGCTTGTAATTGTTAATCAGAGAGCTGAGTTCCAATTCCTGTTAGGTTCATTATATTTGTTAACATGCAAATACCCTTGGGAAAGATATGAATTCAACACTTCTCCCCACTATGGGTTAATTGGTAAGATTTGTATCACTAAACCATTATTATCTTAAAAATTTCTTAAAATCTAAAAATATTTTCTGGCTTTAAATAACCTGCAAAAGGGTTGATAAGCTGTAAAAAATGAATGAATCAAATCAAATTAAATACCCTTATGACAGAAAGCACATTTATTTCTTATTACTCTATATTTTATTTTTATTGGTTGCACATGTTTCAGTTGACATCTCTGTTTTATATTTGTTTTTTGTTATTTTTACACAGTACAATTTATATTATTCGGACTATTGTCCTTATCTTTGTCGCCATATTTATCACAACATTTTGGCTGTTGTACACTCCGGCCTTCTTCAGGTGGTTGGAATTTCGAACTGAACCCTTTATTTCGATCACTGGGGTAGACGTGCCATGTTGATGGATATCAGTTATCTCCTGTTAATTCCCCTCTGAAAGTTCTCCACTACCTTAACCACTCTTTGGGTCCTGTCACTGGAGCTAACCAACGCCTTTATTCACTGTGCCATGTGTCCTTGAGGACATCTGGGTATGAATTTCTGGGTATTATAAACCTAATGTCTTCAGCAACCATTTCTACCAGTGCTCATATTGCAATTTTGCTGTTATCATTGCATGTCTTTACCAGAGCTCATATTGCAACTTTGTTGTTATCATTGCTTTTCTCTGGCACTCCTTATTACTGATTCCCATATTGTATTTATTTCTATGCTTGGTCAGCTCAGGAGATTTTTGTGGCCTAGCATATGTGCTGATTCCTTAAGTTTACGAATTTTCCAATGGTGTTCCTTGTCTATGATCTCAACATGATCCCACAGAGGGCGATGATCTCCCTTCTCTCTCCATATGTGTTCATCTACGCCTGATTTTTCTACTTCTCCTCGTGTTACAGCGTTTGAAGCCTTACCTTGAGGGGGTGGCCTGTCTCTCCTTTATATTTCTTTCCGCAGCTGCATGGGATAGCGTACACATAGTCTTTAGTCATGTTCTCCTCTATGGGGAGTCGTACTCAGAAATATAGACACTACAGTTTATGTTTACTGACCTTGTTTTTAAGTTTAAATATCTGGGAAGTGTTTTGATAGAGGACAGAAAGTGCAACACTGAGATCTGAAGACGGATTGGAATGGCTAAGGATGCATTCCAAAAGCTGGGTAGAGTACTGTAAGACAGGAGGATCTCTTTGGTAACAAAGAAAAGAGTACTGAGCTGTTATGTGACATTTGTCTTCCTTTACAGACAGACTCCTCAAAGATGAAGAAGAGACTCGAGGTGATGGAGATGTGGTTGTACAAAAGGATGCTGAGGATGTCATGGACTGATCTTGTGAGCAACAATGAGGTCTTGGAGAGAATTGCAAACAAGGAGGAGGCTTATACTTAACATCAGGAAGAGGCAGCTGAAGTTTCTGGAACATGTAATAAGAAAGTGGGGCCTGGAGAATCTTATACTGACAGGTCGAATAGAGGGAAAGAGAGAGACAAGGGAAAGCAACATGGTGGGCTTGAGCAAATGGATGGCAGAATGTGGTCTGTGGGAGGTGGCAGAGGGACAAAACTTAGTGAAAGCTACAAAGGATAGGGGGAAGTGGAGAGCCCTGATTGGCTACATCCTGAAAAAGAAAAAGAAGTTCCCTACATAATGTGCTTTTCCTTGCTAAAGGACACAACTTTAATAAAGACTCTTGAAAAAATGCAGGCCAGTACATGAAAATTATACAGCATAAAAAAACAGAGATTTCTTTTTCATATTTGTTTTATTACATGAGATAGACAGATGGATAGCATTAATTCTAGCAAGTAGTGGGAGGAAGAATTTCAGGCAAATACATGCCCACCCATTGGCTTAGTATTCTCTCACTTGTGGCTTAGCCTCTCTATGAAATCTGAGTGTGGAAAGCATGTTGACACTTAAAAATTCTCACAGCTCTCTGTGAACTTTGCACTGTTTTGGTCTTATCTTCAAAACTTAGACAAATGCAATCAATCATTGTCAGAGTTCCATGTCCACAAGGTATTCTGACCAATTGCTTGCCAGCCTAGTGCAGCCTCTGCATTCTGTAACACTGTATTTGATTGCAAACATAAACAGTATTGGATTGAATATAAGTTGTTTCCAATGTGATTTGATCTTATAAATCATACAGTAGGAACTTGAATGGATATTGGCTAAAACCATTCATTCAGGAAAGCATTATGCTTAAACAGATGTTCTTGATTCCCTTTCAAGGCTTCCCTGGTTGAAGTGGCTAACATATCATCCTCTCAGCATGTGCTATGAGAGTCCAAGTCTTGTTTCATTTCCTATTTCATGCTGTTAGCACGAGTGTACAAGACTTTTAAAAAATACAGGCCAGTCCAAGAAAATTATGCTGCATAAAAAGCAGAGATGTCTACACAAACACATGCAGATATATAAATACAATAGTTATAATATTAAGAGATAATGTCAGATTATAAATAAAAATCCACTAATTTCTTAAAATTACAACCTTATATAGAAAATATACTCACTGATAGATTTTATGAGAAAAAAACAAAAAAGCAATTACAGTTGTCAGGTTCAGGGGTCATTTGGGAGCAAAGAAGATAAACGATGGGAAAAAATCATTGGTCAGAATTATTTGAATAAAATAAAATTGTTTTTTTAATCATCATGAAATGATTAAAAAAAATAAAATTCAGCTTGAGACTTAAATGCAAGAAAGGCAATAAAGCCACTAAGATGCAAGAAAGAACTGAGAGTGAATGGGAAGATATTATTGAGGAGAAAAGACAATAAAAGAATAGGATTCAGAAAGACAGAATATAGCAATTGGTGTTGCTTTTAAATTTTGGGGCATTGTAGGTGTCAGGTAAGAAAGAAGGGAGATGTGTGAGAAAAGAAAATATTAAAAATAGAACTTACGGTTAGATCTAGTTAATTCAACAATAAAATGATGAGGCCTAGTCACCAATCTTAAATTCATGTGGTCAAGGTAACATCAGAACAATCCCCATGAAAATATTTGTAGGAAAGATAGAGGAAAACCATGTCTTGGCATTGGGAAAGTGTCTGAAGTTGAGATATTTGTCAATGCCAATTACATTACAGATTCTTCTTTGGATTTTGTCAAGAATCTAGAGATATATAGCAGAAGCACCAAACCAGATATGGCAACAATATTCAATGCACTGAGGAATGGTACATTTATAAATGTTTAAGATGGATTCTGATGAAAAGATTGTCTGGCCCAACACAGGGAAACAACTTACCAAGCAGTAAAACTAGCATCTGATTCAAGGTAATCACTCCACTTCCTGTCAGCGGAAAACATGAGCCCAAGAAGGTACAAAGAGTCACTCTCCTGAAGGTTAGCATCAGCCATGTTGATTGAAGGCAGAAAAGGTTCTCTATGATGAATAAATGTAAGCAGTTTTGTTTTGAAAGATGTCTAAATTTTAAATGGATTTTTTAAATTTGATTATTATTTTATTACTATAAATGATTTTTTCCTAAACAGTGACATTAATTTCAACCAGCCTAGATCAAGAAGCCTAGATCAAAAAGTCCTAAAAAAATTTCTTTCGTAGGATCTCTTAATTTGGGTTGGTTGACATTCATTACACTACTTAAGAAAATAAAAAAAGGGATGTCAACTCAAATACGTGTAGCTACTGAAAATAAAAAAATAAAATAAAATAAAAATTTATCATGTAAAGGCAGACGATGTATACCAAATTTGATACCAAAGTTTGATAGACAAAATTCATCAGCTTTTAATAAGAATTATCATATGCTAAATCATTTTATCTATCATGTTATCTATCTATATCTGATTCTGTTAAATCTATCTATCTATCTATCTATCTATCTATTGATCTATCTATATATGCATTTGATTCTGTTCATATCTATCTATCTATCTATCTATCTATGCATGCTAAATCGTTATCTATCTATCTATCTATCTATCTATCTATCTATCTATCTATCTATCTATCTAAGGATATATCTATATCTATCTCCTCTACCAAGTGTTTCAAGAAGTAGGACTCAAGATAAACCTTTCTAAAACAAACTAAGGTCTGGAATTGGAATAAAGGCCATGATGGTGCGTACTCTGAATCCATAATAAAAATTCAGAATGTGGAAATAGCAAACACCCGTCACTTTAAATAACTTGGTTCATTGATAAATTGTAACAAATTTAGCATAGGAGATAAGGAAATTGAATATAGAATAGGCTGCACTAGGGTAGTTTCACCCAATACTACAAGTTGTTACCAAACCAAGACATTAACCTATAAACTTGAGTCATGATTTTCAATAAGTTTGTTAGTTCAAAACTTTTATATGCATGTCATGCATCGCACCAAACTCATTCAGAAATATCTAAACTCTCACTTTCTAAGACTAATGATTAAAAATAGGAGGAGGCACAGTGAAATAATGGATAGCAGCTCGTATTGAGGAATCGGAGAGCCGAGTTCAAATTCCAGTCGAATGCATTACATTCACTTATGTGCTAATACCCTTGGGAAAGGTATGAATCCTCTTCTTCTCCCCCCAGCTATGTCCCCCAGGACAGACCAGATTCTATATCCTTGGATGGCAACTCGTCTACCACAGAAAGAAATGGCAACCTACTGTGGGAAAAAATCTGCCTCATCAGTCACGTACGATGCTATGGTAATTTACCCATGCACGCATTGACTCTCCCAGCTATAAATAGGAGCAGGTAGTGCCTTTTGGAGGGTTAAGTTTTTAACAGTCAGCTCTGACAGTTGGCCCGAACATTCTTGCTGTTACACTCTCATTTGTACGTTGATATTACTGTTTCTGTTAATATATTTGTTTAATTCAATTCTTCTCTTTGTGTCTTTATTTCTGGCCCTAACACGGTCACAACATATGGAAAGATACATGATTGCCTAAGCATGTATCACACATGGCACATAACTGACTGACTGATTAAAAATAGCTTTGAATGAATGAAATCTGTAGGTCTAGCAAGGACCATCTCTCTTCAGACCTTGTGGACTGGCACTACAAGCAACGAACTATACCAGATATCAGAATCTACATCATGTGAAGACTTTCAACTGCAGCAACACTTGAAATGGTTAGTATATGGAACCTAAAGAGAAAATTATAATATAATTATAAAAGCTATTGACTACTTACACTATTTACATTGTCCAGACTATTGTTCTCATCTTCATTGCCATTATTCACAACATTTTGGCTGCTGTATGCTCCGACCTTTTTCTTGGCCCAAAGAGTTGTGAGTCCAATACCTGGTTACAGCTGAGGTGAATGAAAACTTGGAGAGATGAGTTAAAAGAAGATAACTGATACTGAGACATCCGGAAGAGGCATGAGAACAATCTACCCTGGTGAATGAAATAAAAAGTTAAGGTCAAAATTCCAATCACCAGAGGGTACAAAGGCCAGAGAGTACAAAGGCCAAAACGTCATGAATATGGCAATAAAGATGAGGAAAACAGTCTGAACAATGGAAATAGTGTTAATAATTACAATACCTCATCTCTGAAATACAAACAGATATTGAAGATGATGACATTCCACATTAATTCAAAGAAAAGGTTAGGAAGGAAGCTCCTGTTAGCATTGGAAAGCGCCATAACAGTTACTGGACTTGAGAAACCTGTTTTCCTGAAAAATTGTTTTAAGAGAAAGATTTTATAAATTTCAACCGACAACAGTACTGCCTGCTTGATCAATGAATGCTGAATATTTCCTTATCCAGAAACAGCTAATGTTATCATTACCATTTGAGATGAGGCCAACATATACATTGATCCCAGGAAGTGAAGAAAAGTGTAACTCATGCAGCACTGCCTGTTCAATGGTCAATGAATGAGGAATGTTCCCTTATAAGGAAACAACTAATATTACCATCATCATTAATGAGGATGGGAACAGATACTACACTTTGATCCCAGCCCCTTTGCCAGAAAATGAAGAAAAATCTAACTCATGCAGCACTGCCTGTTCAATGGTCAATGAATGAGGAATGTTCCCTTATAAGGAAACAACTAATATTACCATTCATGAGGATGAGAACAGATACTACACTTTGATTCCAGCCCCTTTGCCAGAAAATGAAGAAAAATCTAACTCATGCAGCATTGCCTGTTCAATGGTCAATGAATGAGGAATGTTTCCTTATAAAGAAACAACTAATATTATCATTATCATTAATGAGGATGAGAACAGATGCTATACTTTGATCGCAGCTCCACTGCCAGAAAATCAAGAAAAGTGTAACTCAAGTAGCACTGGCTGCTTGGTGGTCAATGATTGATGAATTTTTTCATAAAAGGAACTGGCTAATATCATTATTACCATATTTCCTATTATACTAATACAACTATTTTTAATCAAATTTAACACTTAATGATATGTCTACATTTTATGGCATGTATATTAACTCTGTAGACTCCTGTTATGGAGTATGGAGCCCCAGATTCACCACACTAAGTATTGCTGCTGTGACTTCTGTAGCAAGTATTTTTTAAGTGGTGATGTTCCTATACTCAAATGCCACTAGGTTTGAATTCCTACTTATGCTAAACTAGTTACTAACTAAAGCTAGAAAGTCCAGTCTACCCTGCTATTTACCTCTAGCTAGGGGGGAAGAGAGATGGATTCTACACTACATCCATATCCAGACAAGATATACATAAACCGTTTATTTTTGGTAGCCATAGAAGTAAGCATGCATTGGCATGGATTCGTAAGTTTCCAGGGGTATTTTTGTGAAAGCGAACACAATAATCTTGGCAAGAACTTGAACTTGATATGCTATTCTGTCATTTTGCTCTGATAACCGCTACACTACATCCATATCCAGACAAGATATACATAAACAGTTTATTTTTGGTAGCCATAGAGGTAAGCATGCATTGGCTTAGCAATATAATTTTCAGAAAGTAAAAATCACAATTTTTTAAAAATTTCAAGATTTCGTTGTGTGTGTCTAGGCTTATACAGGCATTACATGTACTGTAGCTATAGCAGCAGTGGTGTGTCTAGGGTAAGATAACCTGACAAATTTTAACCCTCTTCTTTGCGTTCAGGATGTTCCTTCACCTAGACTGGTCACTGTTTCAAGGTAAGAGATCTCAATCTACTCTGCTATTTAACTGATAACTGGGCAAGATTTATTCATACCTTTTCCAAGGCATTAGTGTAAATGGAACAAAGTAATAGAGCAGAAATTGACATGCCTAATTCACTTTCCGATCCAATATCTATCACACCATCCTCGTCTGCAAGATTGCAGTTAAATTGAATAAATATGAAGTTTTCTGCTTATATTATTTTTTTCTTTTGTGAATTAAATTTTTATACTTTTTTGTTTCTTTCATTAAAATGTTTGAAATATTAAACTTTTAATGTCTTGAGCCCAAAGAAAAATGAAAGCAATGGATCTCAGATGAAATTCTCGTCATGATGAAAAGAAGACAAAAAACAATGCCAAGGTATGGCACAGATTATAAGACTCTGCACAAAGAATTTAGAAACAAATGAAAACGCGCTAAAAAGGAAGGACTCAACGAAAAATGTGCAGAATTAGAAAGAATGAGTATCACAGATAAAGTAGATATGCATAAAAGTACAGCTGTATTTAAAATAATCATGGTTTTGATAAAACTGATGTTTTACTTAACTGTATCCAATAATAATGCATATAATATTCACATATATGTAGCTGTTTCTCGTTCGGTTTTTATGGCTGTATGAGATTATGCAACGAGTATAGTATTACTAACACTACTTTTATCATATTCTTTTACTTTCTTAAAACTTATCGAACTAAAGGATAGGATAAAAAGATAGAGTAAAAAAGCTAGTCTATTGTAATTTGGTTTCACAAAAAAGGAATTTGCATGATACACTAGATACATGATAAAATCATTTTTTTTATAAGTGAAAATTTGGGGGTCGTACGATACGCGAGATCGTGCATCAATTGAATATATACGGTATCTTCTTTTGTGAATTAAAATATATCTTGTTTCTTTCATTAAAATGTTTGAAGTATTAAGCTTTTATTGTCTTCAGTTTTTATGCTACTTAAGAGTGCTTAATACTAATTTTTAAAGTTTGACTTGTATTTTATTGACTCTTGAAGAGAAACAAAAAACTCTTTGTGGTCATTAAGAAGCGAAAATAGACAACATTTTTCATCTCTTAATTGGAGCATTTTTGTAAAAGTACAAGATGGTATAAAATTATAAAAACAAGTCATCCTATTCATAAATAACGATTTACTAAGCATTAGCTAAGATGTGGCTGAAAGTAAAGAATGGGAAACTTTGAATAGGTTTGTTTTATGTTGTAGCTAAGGATATTATTAATGGACGAAAGCTTTGCTGTAGGTCACCAATTTGAAGCGGGAGAAGTTTCGACTTGCTGCTGATGAGGATAAAGACTTTGAAAATAAACGAATTTAATATTTTCAGAAGGAATTAATTCAACAGGTGGAGGTAATTTTATGCATATAAAGGAATCCCTCGATTAATGAGCATTTGATTAATGCGTTTTTGATTAGTGCGCTAAATTTTTTTATGTATCTAAAAATTCGATTAGTGCTTACATAATACTCGATTAGTGCGGTAAAACACTCTTCAGTTTAACCATAGTAATTGACAATTTATTTTTTTAAAGTTACCGATTAAATAAAAATTTTCTAAAATTTAAAAATGGAAAATGGGTAACTATTTTGTTTGTCAAATATTTTCAGAAATTTTCTTTTCTTTCAGAAAATAAAGCCTGCTGCCACAGTATTCTCACTGTTGCCCGAATTTATAACGAAAAAGAAAGAAAAAATGCAAATCAGATTCAATTACAAAGAAAAAAGTATTTATTTCTAACTAGCTAAATAAGTGTTCTTGCAAAATTTCGCCCCTTTTCGCTGAGAATAAAATAATCTATTCTCTGGGCAACACAATGTAAAAAAAAAATAGAGCAGAAAAGTAAAACAAACTTAAAAAATTACAATGCACCAAAAAACAAAAAACAAAAAAAAAGAATAGCACCCACCTGCTGTGTCAATGATAACAATAAAAAAGGGGGGGAAGAGCCTTAGCTCTTCAGTACACTTTCAGTCCTGTCAAGCTTCAAAAGTTTTTATCTTTTTTCTTTTCTTTCTTGTGTAGACAAAATTCTCTTCCTGGTGACCAAACTCCCTCCTTTCTGCACTTATTTTCCTCCCGTCCGCCTGGAAATAACGCCTTTCATTTACGGCCGCTAGAAGGTGGAATTTTACTTAAACACGCGTTAAAATACTTTTTGAAAACGCACGTGTTCGCTCCTTCGTCTTCTTCTCAAACGTCTTTGGCTCCAAACTCCACTTACGAACTTCTTTTCAAACTTTCTTTTCTGGGGCTTCTTCAAAACTTTCTCTGAAGAGGAAACTTGGCCTCAGCAATTTTGTTACCCATGCATCCTTCACTTATAGGCAAACGCTGCCTGCCTTTTCAGCAGGGAGAGAGAAAAACGAACCCCTTCTCTTCAAACTGCTCTAAGTTTTTTTCCCATTTCTCTCTTCCCTTTCAAAGCGGGGCAGTTCACCTTTGAACCGTCCAATCACAGTCCATTAAAAAAACTATCAGCAGGTTCTTAGGGCCAGTAACACAGTGAGTGTCTTTTGTTCTCCCTGACTTATTACGTTATCCAAGTAATTACAGTAGTGTTGAAAAAAATGGACACGCTTTGACATTTGACAATTTGACTAGGTGCTCCGTTTATTTCTTACGTGGTTAATTGGTTCCTTTTAGAGCGTATCGGATTCAATGATAGTTTCCTCTGAGTTCGAACGCTGGTTTGAATCCCGCCGGAGACCATGGAGTTTTCTTTAATAAAAGGCCGGTAGGTGAAAATAAATAAATATACTGTTTAATAAATAAACGGAGCGTCTACTCAAATACGAGTATCCACTAAAAATAACGTTTAAAGTGATAAAAATCTGACGCATTAATAAAAATACTTTCTAAAACTTCCCATTGGTCTACTTGTTCGATTTTAGGATCTGTAATTTGTATGTTGGGTTCTTCCTTTTGCCAACAACCACACATTATGTTTTCTTACAATTGATGTTTAGTCCTTTCTTCTCATTTTCCTTTGCTACCTTCTGTCAGAGTTCTTGTATTTTCCTTTCTCTGTCTGTTATTAACACTGTCTCATATCCATATCTACTTTGTTAATATTGTGGCTGCTAATAATGAATCCTGGTAGGACTTCTAATTCTCTCAGAATCGCCTCACTGTATAGCTTAAATAAGTCTAGTGAGAAGACATATCCTTACTACAGGTACCAGAGAAGCCAGACTTCAATCGAGGAAAAAAAGACTCTTTAGAGTATGACCATATTTGATCATTTCGGGGCAAACGGCAGACCTCACGTTTATCCGAGTACACGTTTCTCAATTCTTGAAAAGCTTTGTTGGTCGCTTTTTGTTGGTCGCTTTTTGTTGGTCGCTTTTTGTTGGTCGCTTCCTTCCATAACCATCTGTTACTCGCTTATTCGTTCCTAGGAAAGGTTACTGAATAGAATAATCAAACAAAGGTTGGTAATGAACGATAATACTTAGGATACGAACAACACATATAAGATTCGCCAGTGGCGTGTAGAGGAAGTAGTCAACTACTAGAAGTGAGTCAAGTGGATTTCACAATGAATCTCCAACTGCAAGATATCTACCAACCGCCCCACGCGGTCAGATGTGGCACAAGGCTGAATTTAATATGGGTATCAAAGCCCGTAGGCTCGGCCCAAAATTCCCCATAGACCCAGTAAAAAACGAGGACGGGTAGCTGTCTATCACCCCAGACGAGACTCTGCCCTTCGGCATAGCCTCGTTTGGGTTCCTCTCTGCCCGAAGACAGATAGTTCGACTAGTACAACTGGAGACGAATCTCCCACTGAAGGATATTTGCCAACCGCCCCATGCGGTCAGATGTGACACAAGGCCGAATTTAACATTGGGTATCCGAGCCCGTAGGTCTGGTGCAAAAATTCCCCATAGACCCCGTAAAAAACGGAGTCGGGTAGCTGTCTACCACCCCAGACGAGACTCTGCCCTTCGGCATATCCTCGTCTGGGTTCCTCTCTGCCCGAAGACAGAGAGTTCAACTAACTTAGCTGGAGACGAATCTCCGACTGAAGGCCAACATACAATACTTACTACTGTATTTATGTGAATGGGGACATACCCATTATCGTCTATAGGTATGCTACAACGATAATGTTAAAGGAAGAACAAATGCAAATATGCATTGATTTTTTAATTTATTTAAATTTGAAAATATGGCGTGATATCACAAAATTCCTGCGCGCACATATCCGATCTATCAAATGTAATCGTAAGATATGCTATACAATGCTTGGCATTCCAGACTGTTTTCAGGTGGACGTCGGCACCATGAGAAGCTTGTGAACCTTCTTCTATGCGCAGAACCCCTTCAGCCCGTCTGCGATCTCCTAGCTTATCTTTCCTATCACTTGTGGTCCTTAGCAGGGTTTCTCCCTTTGTCAAGCCTCCCGCCTCGTCATTCATTCACACAAGCTCGTCTGACAGGTTGCTCGCTGCCATCCCTTATCTCTCCTGTCCTGGATATGCATTGTCAGCGTTAAGCTTTCCAAGACCTCCTTCTTCGGGAAATTTCATCCGTTTCTTCCTGTTTCTGAGAACAAATGTTCTTTTTGTTACCATTTTTTTTAAAGACTTCTTCGTTGCTTACTCGCTCCGTTCAGGGAATTTTTGGTATCCTTGTGAACCCTTAAACGAATCTAAACATAATTCTCTCTCGCTCGGCTAGAGAAGTAGTACTGAAAATCGGTAAAGGAGGAGCGGATGTACGAAACGCACATCTCAGACACCCACTTCAAGGAAGGACAGTCTTGGAACAATTCCGACTTTGCTTAAGCGTCTCACATTTATTACTTGGTACCGTGCCATGTCCAGCTTCCTATCGACAAGGGACAATGGCATGCCCCCATCCCACACACAGGCACTAGAAAAGAGGCCGATATAGAGTTATGCAATGCTGCAGACACGTGCTCACAGTCAATTCGTTTTACTCCAAAGTTTTCATTTTTCCCTAACTTTGTCTGAACAGCAAATTACTAAAACTTTCTAGCAATACGAATAGTACCTTTTTACATAACATTACGACTGACCTACAACTTCTCTCCACCAACCAGCTCGTCGACCATTTCAAGGTGATGTGCTTTCTACTGTCTGACAGGACATTATGGCTTCTGTCATCACCCTCTTCTTATTCTTCTACAGTGACAGCTTGAATATTAACATTTTCCATCACTATTCTATTTTATATTAACAGCTTGTTGCTTTTGACTAACTGCAATGCCGCTAGAGTCTACGCCACTTTTTTTTCTCTTCTTTTCTTTTCTAAAAAGAGGGTGGAAATTTCGCTTATACTATAATTTAATACTTCGAGTTTTACACTGTCTACATCGGAGTTATTTAATGTCAACTATGTAACTGTGTCTCCGTCATTGATACTGACTGTTGAATTTTTAAAAACTTTTCAAAAAAAATCCTGTTTGTAATTGGATTTCCGGTTCCTTCTGTAGTTTGCTTCAGGTTTATACTCCTAACACATGTTCTTTCCTACGCTAATATATATGTCCATACAATAACCTTCTACCTTGAATGGCTCTTGGAGCTAACATTGGGTGAAGATTAATAAAAAACAAAACAAAAAAAAGGCACTTGCACAAACAGTGGAGGATAATAATTAATTACTATTGTAACCTAGGGAAGGTTACTGAATAGAATAATCATACGAAGGTTGGTAATGAACAATAATACTTAGGAAAAGAGCAACACGTATAAGATTCGCCAGTGGCGCGTAGAAGTCAATTGCTAGAAGTGAGTCAAATGAATTTCACAATGAATCTCCAACTGCAGGGTATCTAGTAACCACCCCACGCGTTCAGATGTGGCACAAGGCCGAATTTAATGTGGGGTAGGCTCACCCAAAAATTCTCCCTAGATCTCGCATAAAACGAGTTGGGTAGCAGTTTCACGAGACCTTCGACATAGCCTCGTCCGACGGATGCTCTCTGCCCGGAGAGACGAATCTCCAACTGTAGACCAACATACAGTATTTACTACTGTATATATGCGAATGGGGATTATCGTCCGTAGCTATGCTACAACAACAATGTTAAAGGAAGAACAAGCGCAAATATGTATTAATTTTTTAATTTATTTAAATTTGAAAATATGGCGTGATATCTCAAAATATACATCATCAAACTGTCGTAGAAAGATAAGAGGGTTGAAATGTGGAGCAGAGGACTTGATATTTGTAAATAAAATCAAATTATAGATGATAATTTAAGATAAAGGCAGGGATCGGTTTGACATTGATAAACAGGACCCCGACTTTGAAAGTGATAAAAACCAATAGTTTTTGTTTCTGACTAATTTCGTGACTTCAGGAAGGTCTAATGAATACTAATCAAAAATTATTTCCAAAATTCAGACATTTTAAATAATGCCATTTTCAGTCTGAGACGTGCATAAAAACGAAACCAAGTAAAAAAAAATCCTCTTTAAGTAACCCAGATGACATCAGTGATGTGCCACGATCATGTATCTTTCGATACATGACTGACGAGGCAGATTTTTTTCCCGCTGTAGGTTGCCATTTCTTTCTGCGGTAGGCCAATTGCCATCCAAGGCTATAGAACCTGGTCTGTCCTTCTATTTACCCATAGTTAGGGGGAGAAGAAGTCGATTCCTACCTTACCCTATACCTATTAGCGCGTAAGGGAATGTAATGGATTCGACTGGAAAGTCAGTCAGTTAAGTGCCATGCGTGTATCACGCATGGCACGTAAATGACTGACTGTCTTTCGATACATGACTGACGAGGCAGATTTTTTCCCACAGTAACTTGCCATTACTTTCCCATTTCTTTGCCTTCCAAGGCTATAGAACATAGTCTGTCCTGCTATTTACCCATAGCTGGGGGGAGAAGAAGAGGATTCATATCTTTCCCACGTAAGTGAATGTAATGGATTCGAACTCGGCTCTACGATTCCTTAATCCGATCCGCTATCCATTACTCCACTGATACTGATGTTTAATTAAAGACGATCAATTAAGAATGAATGTTTCACGTTTTTGCTATTTGAATTTTATGATGGATCATAATTCTTAAGTTAATGATTGAACGAGGTCGTGTCGAGTTCTAGGACGATAAAAGACTTGTGGAAATTCTATCGTAGCGTTAAATATCTGAGCTTGACAACTTTAACAAAATATTGTAATAACAATCATAAATATGAATGTTGGTCATTATTTAAAGAGGCAGGCATAAATGAAAAGATTAAAACTTGACATCGTTTTCCATTTCACTGAAGCAGACGTTAAGCACATGAGAACATCTATTTTTTCTTTCTTTCTTCTTTTCTGTCTTTCTTTTTCTCGACGAAACCAGACAGCATCTCTGATATGTCTTTTTCGTCTTTCCTCACGATCAAAACGGAATAGTTCCTTATTGATAAGGTATTGGCTGGCCGTAACGAACTAACTCACTAAGAGAATTCTAATATGTTTTACTTATTTTTGCATGAAGTAATCCTGACAAAACTTCATTTGTCCTCGATTAAAGGAAAACTAAACGGTTCGGTTGTGATTGGGTCTTACGACACGGCATCATCATTATCATCATCATCATCAATCCCTGGACTGCTTCAATCGTCATAAGGAATCTGAGGGCAGAAGAAACAGACTGATTCTTCTTCTTCATGGTCCTTTCCTTTGGCGGCGCCCATATCGTCTCCACGTTCTTTACCGATAGCCAAAGACCACGGTATATGGTGTGGATCATCCTCGGTCCGTACACTAAGAATATACAACAAGTCTTATTAATTTTCAGTCTTAACAGCCAATCGCCTTCGGGGCTTTACTCTGTTTTCTGTCTGAATTTACTTTCATAGCCTTTTCTGTATTTGGATGTAACCACAAGACAGCGGAAGTTTAAAAGCCAAGCCGGACCCAAATGTAATGCATTGTTTTCCTTTGGATCTTGTTGGTACAGCCGAGAGGTAGGACATTTAGTCTGGGCAGCGCATGAGCTACATATACAATCACCCAAGCCTGCGCCCTGCGCCATAGAGATGTCACTCCAGTTTCACCATGAAAGGCGAGATAAACAGATGTCTAGTAAATCTTACTGTTTTACAGAAAAATAAGAACATATTGCGGTCACTATTTCTAGCTAAACTAAAAGCAGTAGCAATCATAATTTTCACATGTAAATGACAAGAAAAAATATATATAATTTCACCCAAATTACAATTTATGGAAAGTGCTTGGCTGTTGTGTGTATCTCTGATACGCACGTGTGTTTGTATATCTGTGTGAGACACAGTCCCCCAGGGGAAAGATATTATTTTCATCGAGAATGAAGAACCTGTTACCGCTGCTACCTACCGCATGTTAAATTGAAACGAGGAAAGAGAAAGAGAAATATTATAATTCTTCTTTTATTGTCCTTAAACAGCTCTAACGGTGTCTTGGTAGACCAAGTGGGAGTAATCCTCACAAACACAAGACTAAATCCTTTATATGTAAAATTATTGTTGATTCACCTTCGCACTTCGTTAGTTTAATATCAGCGACAGGGCGTGTAGCTTGGTGTCATGGGTCTTACCTATAACTACAGAATGAACTCTTCCTAACACTATGTATACTACGCCTCTCAAGAGAGAGGGACGTATCGAGTCGAGCCGATAGTAGTTCACTCCAAACCAGACTGACAGTCATACTAACACATTCCCCAACTTGTATTATTATTTCGTGTAATATACCTTCGTTATTTCTACTCTTGTGTTCGTGTTGTTCTTCCTTGGTCCTAACCTGGACCATAACACTTGGCGTGGGTTGTTCTCCGAACGTGAATTCTTCTTCTCGTAAAGAGGTAACAGGCTGTTTTCTCCCTCGTGTGAGGTGCTTAGATAACTTCATGTCATCCAGTTGTTCCAAGCAGCTGGGTCGGACATTTGTTATCATATCGAGTTCTGTCACTGTCATCCTCTGTGAGATACGCATCTGAACCTGGTGGCTAAGATTTTATCTCCCAGATCAACCCTTTAATACATCTATGATGCTCTTTTACGATACTGAGTCTATTTTGGCATAATCTGGGTAAGTTTAGTTCATTTTGGGTCCATTGAAGATCAACTTCTCTTAAAATAAAGGTTCCGTGTTTACATTAATTTAGATTCAAACAATTTTTATGGTTTTTTATACTGTTTTCATCCAATGCAAGACCCAAGAGCCACTGGAGGTATGTTACTAAATAAGGTGGACAGCAAGCGAAGCAAATTATAAGGATATGTAGGATAGACTACGATTTACCCTACACTTGAAGGGGTTAAGATTGTAGTGATCGGTGAAGCAGCCCCTTTGGAGTTTGTTCAGCAATATAGCAGTTCTAAGGAAAAGGCTGAGTGGAACTTCCTCCTCACAAATGGAATATAAAGAGAATGAGGAGGATGGCGCGAATCACATGCTATATGGCCACAAATTTAAATTTTATTTCAACATTTTTGAGACTTTTTTTTGGCTCCTTAAGGTTTTCGTAAGGACGTACAGTGGGGTGGACAGCAAGAGGTGTAAATTATGAGGGTAGACAGAAATTTGCCCTAGACTTGAAGGGTTTAAGATTGTCGTAATAGGTGAAGCATTCCCTCGGGAGTTTGCTCTACAATTCAACAGTTCTGAGGAAGGAGCTGAGTGAAACTTCCTCCTCACAAATGGAATACAAAGAAAATAAGGAGGGTACGACGTACATACTATACTCTCACAAATTTAAAATCTTATTTCAAATTTTGGGAAGCTTTTTCCTTGAGTCTTGATGCTTATCCTTTGATAATGGGACTGTTTTTTGATATTCTAAGATGTTAAATAATTAATTTAATTAAATATTTTAATGTCCTAACCACTTATCCGATTTGGATTAAGCTTTTCTTACACCTTCGATTTCGCCTTGTGTTGATGTTTTAAATAATAGTTTCAGACTATTATCTTTTAGTAGCAATGTATTTTGGCTCAGACCTTTTGAGGCTGACCTTTAAGGTCAGATGGTAGACAAAATAGGGATGTCCATTTTGATTAAGCCGAACGTGACAATGAGTTATAGATTAAGGTTTTTCGGGGAGTTGCTGTTCGGACGTCGTCGAGCTAACTAGACGTGGTAGATTGCGTTTGTGCAACCCCCCCTGCCCCTCAGTGGGGAAAGGTCTTTCGAGGGTTGGTTGTTACACGTCAAATGAAATGGACGTGTGAGATTTTCGTGTTTGGAAGCGGATTCCAAATAGGGGTTGTAGTAACCCTACTTGATAGAAGGTGTACCTGTCGACGTGGTTAATAAACTAATAAGATTTTAAGTCCCTTTTGTTGAAACAAAAGGGACTTAAAATCTCAATTATCTCCGAACAAAACAACTTAAATCTCAATTATCTCCGAACAAAACAACTGGCGATCAACGGCCGAGAAAGAAGAAGGCAAAGTTATTATGAAATCGACCCCGTCGATAAAGAACAACCACAGAAGAAGCTATACAACAGATGTAACAACGGTGTTGCTAACAAACTGAACTGGCACATAAACTTTTCGGTGTTGCGTGGAGTAAATATTCGTTTATTGATTTGATCCAGGACAAGACGGCTTCCATTATATTATAAAGGAAATAGATTGATTACAAAGTTAAAGATAAGCCAACTTAGTTTATTTTTTTATGTTTTCCAGTTCGCCAGTCATTGGTGGAAGAAGGAAACGAACCGGAAAAGTAACGCTTTTTGTTGACGCTTACAAATGATTAACTGCAAGTTTTTTTTCCAACAGCTGGCCAATAACCATTTGTCAATGGCTACTCAGAACAGGGTCCAGCAAAAATGGTCATCACCAAGTGATGGTGGTGAGATACGAGGGATTAATTGCCCCCGACCCGCTCCGAAGATCAATAGCCATCTAACCTCGACATTTTCTTTGGACCACTTGCATTAGCAAATTGTCTGACGCTTAAAGCAACTCAGACGAAATGATGAACGGGTTTTGCTCTCACACACACTCTCTCTCTCCCTCTCTGTAAATCTGTGTGAACGTATCCCACTATTGCTTCTAGAAATTGACCTATACAAACGCTTCGGGTCCAGAAAATCTTTTTTTACATTCTTTTTCTCTGAAGTAAATCTTTATCTGGCTTCATCATCCCATTCTTAAACATTTACATTTTTTTAGACATCAATAAATTTTGTTATATATATATATATATATATAATACAGTTCAAAAGTTTGAAGGAACCCCCAGAATTAACATAGAATTAACTTGACAGAAGAATGAAAAAAAAAAAATGAAAATTAGCTCTTAGAGTAACTGAAAAAATTATCAAACTTTGAGGGCCTTTTTGCAAAGAATGCCCAAAAACTGTGCTGCAGTAATCAAGGCTAAAAGAGGATATTTTGACGAGAGCAAAATTTAGTTATAAATTTTTTTTTGTCATAACAAAAGTTCTAATAAAAATTTATGTGTCACTTTTTTTTTTAAGCATGTATAATAATTTTCTCTTATTTAAAGCACAACACAATTACTTTTGGGGCCAATTTAAAAAAATACCGGGGATAGCCTCAAACATTTGAACCGTAGTTCATATATATATATATATTCGAGCCTGTTAAGCCATAAAAAAACGCCATAAAAGGGGTCACACGGGGAAGTACAACAGCAGTCAACAGGAGGCCAGGGAAGAGACCTGTTACGGTCAGTCAGCAGCTGCCAGCAGCAGTAGCGCCACGCCAACCAGCGAGAACTACTATGAGAGATCAACCCAGTACGGAGGCCGGCTTATGAACTATACCACAAGGTAGATGTCCCAAACTCACACGTTGAAATAAATCACGTAAATCTATTTCTGCTATTGTCGCATTTCTTTCTTGCAACCATACTCTTGTCTATAACAAGATCAATTTAGGGGTAAATATGTATGACAAAGTGGAAAAAGATTTCTTGTGACGAGTTTCATCCTTTAAGGCTTCTTTGGATTAAATTTGTTTACACATGTGCACGAACGAGAGATGCTGACAATTCTAAATTTTAAATTAAACCAATTTCTTTTTGATTCTCTTTGTTTTCGACTTTGTTTCTATCTCTTTTGTTATTAAACTGTTGCGGTATTGCTGATATGATTAGCTAAATATACAGTCACCCTGATGTTGCGGGGATCAGAACCCTGGAGAGTAAATACATACGAGCTCCTGGAAAATTTATCCCACAAACAATATTGGCGGACTCAATAAGAGTCCAGGCAAAAATCGTTAATAATATAAACAACTAAATCCATGTATTGATAAAAGGAATTACAATAAAAGAAGAAAACATGTAAAGACTAATTACATAGAAGACATTAAACTAGAGAATGTGCGTTTTTCTGAGTGTGAAAGCCTACGTGATAGACACGTGTGTGACACTTGTTTGGGGGAGAACACTTTTTCCTATGTGCGATTACAACAAAAGCAACATTGTATAGGCAAGAGTCTATATAAGAAAAAATAAAAAAAGGGAGAAAAATGCGCGCTTTTTATATGTTTAGGGAGCGCCTCCTAGTGACGTTTTTTTTTTTTTTAGCAAGTGGGATAACTCACAAGATATCCCACACTGTGATAATAGGAATGCCAGGAATGATGAAATTTTGTAAGAGCCTGGAAGACGTATCACTTCTCTGACCAGCTTCGTCAAGTGTTGCACTTCGGCGCGATCCCGTCTCAGCGGTTGATCCGCCCTGTGAAGTCGTATCACTCTTCTGACTCGGCCCTGTTTAGGCACTCCGTTCTCGTCAAGTGCTACACTTTGGCGCGAACCCGCCTACATGGTTGATCCGCCCTGTGAAGTCGTATCACTCTTCTGACTCGGCCCTGTTTTGGGACTCCGTCCTCGTCAAGTGCTACACTTTGGCGCGAACCCGCCTACGTGGTTGATCCGCCCGGTCTTATCTCTATACTGACTCGGCGACATCGATCAACCTGCTGTTGTTCCTGACAATTCTCCCGTCCGGCAGTCGACCAGCTACCGCCGATACGACCGAAATCAAACTACCCTTGAAAAAAAAAAACAGTCATACCGGACCCGACACCGATACAAACATATTTCTCCAGAGTACACTCTTGTACATTTTGGATGAATAAAATCAACGTTATTGTTTCTTAAACCTTTGCCTTCGTCCCCTCATTGTTTTAGCTGCTCACACCTTTCTTCGTAAATCTTGCGGGGGCAACATCCTTATCGGCCCCACAACATGTGCATGCGTATGTGTGTGTTTCATATCGTTTCCCTAAAGGGAGAAAACGCGACTTCTCTACTGAACTACATTACTGTAAGAGAAACGAGGAAGAATGAAGATGTGCCAAAGTATTTATAATTAATGTGAACCACGTGATAGGCTCGAGAACACATAACCAGATTTTTGCGGTAAATTGACTTTGAACCCAACTGCGTAGGCATTGTAACATCTTTCACATATATTAGCCAATCAGAAGTCAGAGAATTATTCAAGGCTTCTGTGATTTACTTTGGTGTTCAGTTTGTACAAAATTTGCCGTCGAAAGAAACTATTACATAGAAAATGCATTGAAATCTTTTTCGACCAATAGTATTCGCTGAATCGAAAATAATAATGTAATACCAACAAATGGAAGCAGAATGCTAAAAGAGTACTCAGAATTTGCAGACCGCAATATATACAGGAATATAAGTACTCAATATACCGTTTGTTTTATATAAGCATACGTTAGATTATTTAAGAATGGTGACTTTAGTAAAATCAAGGTTATGTCCAGTTTTTTGTTCCTCGAGAGAGTTTGAATGGTTGTCCAAACGCAAATCTCTTCTGTATTCGTAGATACGGGTTTTAGATCACATATGTGTCTTGTCACCGGATCTGTTCAACCTATACAGCGAGGCATTTCTGAGAGAACGGGAAATCTTAATAACATAAGATACGCAGATGACACAGTACTGATAGCAGACACAGAAAATAAATTACAAAGCCTCCTACAGAAGGTAGTGAAAGAGAACGAGAAGAAAGGAGTAAGTATAAACTACAAGATAACAGAATGCATGTTCATCAGTAAAAAGCTGAGCCCGAAATGCGATTTTACGGAAGTGAATGTAATGGATTCGACTGGAATTCGAATCTCTGATTCCTCAATCTGAACCGCTATCCATTACTCCACCGAATACCGGAATCCATTGCATTCATTTACGTGCTAATACCCTTGGGAAAGTTATGAATCCTCTTCTCGATCGAGTTATTGGTAAATAGCAGGACAAATCTATAGCGTTGGATGGAAACTGGTTTACCGCAGAAAGAAATGGCAACTTACTGCAGGAAAAAAATCTGACTCGTCAGTCATGTATTGAAAGATACATGATCGCCTAAACGTGTATCACGCTAACTGAGGAGAAAAATATTTTATTTAAATGTGTGCATAAAAGGCGTTCTGCAAAATGCAATCAAGAAAAGCCCGGAAAATTTTTGCCCAAATTTATGGGTTCGGATTCGCTCCACGTAAAAAAAACAGCCTTGTTGCACATCCTAACTTCAATCCAAATTTGCCTTAACTACAAGACAGACCCACTACTTTCGCTTGTCCGACCTTGCTTTTGTGTACAAACACCAACTCATAGTTTGTGAATTCTTTTATCTTCTTACCTGTCTGATTTGCTTTAACTATATTGTTGGCTTGCTGTTTGCTGTTCGTTGCCAGTATAGGTTCTTGATTATTCTGATATCCCTCCCGAATATATCAAGGTTGCTGAGCAGTTCCATCAGATCCTTGTGGCATACTTTGTCGAAGACCTTTGCGTAGTCTATGAAACATAGGTACACGTTCTTCTGCATTTGTATCGCTCTTTCTGATAACATTCTGAGCATGAATATCGCGTTACTTGTTTCATTGTCTTTAACGAACCCGCACTGTTCTTGTCCTATCTCTGGCCTGATTCTGCTGCGCACACTGTTCATCAGAATACGGACGATAAGTTTTTTCACGTGATTGTTGCTGTTTCATCCCTTTTTCTTGCAAACTTTATTAATTCTTTACGTTTTATTTATTTTGCATTTTGACAATGGCTTGTAACTCATCAAGAATATATTTAAAAAAGAAAAGTAAAGGAAAAAAGATTAAAAAATACATTTGTAGGGATGCAAAAAGTGATTATCTCCCTTTGGCTGAGAATAAGAACCCCGATGTCTTTCTTTTCATCTTTTTATGTGTCATGTCCTTTCAGGACGTAGGCGATCATGGCTCTCCACCTCCCTCTATCCCTTGCAGCTCTCAGCAAGCTCCTTCCCTCTGCTTCCTCCCCGAGACCACGTTCTGTCAGTCACCTGCTTAAGCCCGCTAGGTATGTCATGCGTTGTTTTCCCTTGTCTCCCTTTCCCTCTATTTGACCTGTGAGTATCAGATTCTCCAGGCCTTCTTTCCTCATTATATTTCCCAGAAACTTCAGCTGCCTCTTCCTTATCTCCTTGTTGGCATCTCTCTAAGACCTCATCGTTCCTCACACGCTCGGTCCATGATATCCTTAGCATCCTTCTGTAGAACCACATCTCCGTCGCCTCGAGTCCCTTCTTCATCTTTGAGGAGACCGCCCAACATTCGCTACCGTAAACGAGAACAGATGTCACGTAACAGCCCAGTATTCTTTTCTTTACCAAAGAAATCCTCTTGTCGCGTAATACTCTGCCCAGCTTTTGGAATGCATTCTTGGACATCCCAATACGTCTACCATCTTCTTACCATCTTCTGTCAAGACGCTTCCCAGATATTTAAACGTCAGCGTCTGCTTGATTCTAGTGTTCCCGGCCTTCAAATCGCATTTTGGGCTCATCCTCTTACTGACGACCATGCACCCCATCTTGTAATTTATGCTTACTCTCTTTTCACTCTCTGTAGGAGATTTTGGAATTTCTTTTCCGTGTTACTGTGCCATCTGCGTATGTTATGTTGTTAAGATTGTGGCCGCCAATGCTAAATCCCGGTTGGGATTCCAATTCTCTCAGAATTGCCACGCTGTATAGGCTGAACAAGCCCGGTGAGAAGACGCATCCTTGCCTTACGCCCCTTTCTATTTTTGTATATTCGCTGAACTCATTCTCTATGCGCATGCATGCTGTTTGCTGCCAGTATAAGTTCTTGATTATTCTGATATCTTTCCCGAATATATATCAAGGTTTCTGAGTAGTTTCAGCAGATCCTTGTGGCGTACTTTGTCGAAGACCTTTGCGTAGTCTATGAAACATAGGTACACATCGCTCTTTCTGATAGTAGATCTATTTTGCATCTGTCTATATTTCTGAGCATGAAAATCGCGTTCCTTGTTCCGGTGTCTTTAACGAACCCTCACTGTTCTTGCCCTATCTCTGGCCTGATTCTGCTGCGCACAGTGTTCATCAGAATACGGACGATGAGTTTTTTCATGTAGTTCATTAGGCTTATTGTTCGGTGGAGTGCGCCTGGTTTCTTAGGCATAGCTATACTATAGATTTACTGAGGTCTTCTGCATATTCCCGCTGTTGTAGATTTCATTTGTTATTTCGGTCATCTTGTCTATGCCAAAGTCATCTAAGGTTGTCCGCATTTCCGTTACAATTCCATCTGGCCCAGCTGCTTTGTTTCTGTTCAATTTGGCCAGTGCAGCTTTTACTTCGGTTTTTAGAATTCCAGATCCGTCGGTAGTTCTGTGTATTGCTGGTTGTTCCCTTACGTCGTCGAAGAGTTCTTCAATATACTCGCTCCAGCGTTGACAATTTTTTTTGCTTCTCTAATATGAGTGTTCCATCCTTTGATTTTAGGCAGCCTATTGACGAGCATGTCTTCTGTCCTGTTAGTTGCCTTATTTGTTTGTGCATACCTCTTTTGTTCGTAGCAGTCAATTTTTCTATTTCTGAACATTTTTTGTTTCGCCATTCTTCTTTAGCTTGCCTGCATTTGGTCCTTATTTTATTGTGTAATTTTCTGTATTCGTTCCATCATGTCGAGAATCTCATCAGTCATCCATTTGTTTTTTCTTCTTCGTCCTGACTCCTTTGGGATGATATCGTTTGCTGGTGTCACTAAAGTGTCTCTTAGTACAACCTATTTCGAGTTTCCATTGTGTGCCTCATATCTTCTTTTCACATTGTTCTTATATCTTTCTTTTAGTTTAGGATCGCTCAGGAGTTTGTCGTATTGCAGTATGGGTGCTTCGATAGGCTTATTCAGTTTCCGCAGTTTCACTCTTAGTTTACATATAACAGGGCGATGATCGCTTCCGCAGTCGGCACTTGGGTAAGTTTTGCGGTGAATCATTGCATTCCTGAATCTTTTGTTGATGATTATGATTAATCAATTTGATTTTTAGTTTCTCCTTCCGGGCTCCTCCATGTTCATAGTCGTCTCGGGGGATCTCGGAACCATGTGCTGGTTATTACCTAATCATTGGCTGTGCATAGATCCATTTGTTCCGCGTTCGTTGCTGGTTCCTAGTTCGAATCTTCCTGCTATATCCCCTTTAAAGTCATGAAATCAATTTAATCATTAAGTCTTAATGCTTTTTACAAAAAATATAAAAGAAAATAACATAGAAGAAATTACTCACTTTACTATTTCGTTTGATACAAATTTCTTTTGATATCACGTATCCATGCATCCTCATCTTTTGGAAATGAAAATACACCCACTTTTGGTCCATTTTTATAATTGGCTTTGCATTTTGGGATAGAACAACCATACGCCATTTCTTTTATCGTAAATTATTTCAGTGAAAATATTTAAAACATATTTACAAAACAAAAAATAAAATCAAGTCGAAAAAACTCAAACAGTAAAAGACATGTAAGTGTTTCTTCGTGTTTATACTACATATAGTGACGTCAGCACATAAGCTCCGCCCATCGAACAGGTTTCTATCTAGGTGGTGTTGGAAGAAGGTCACGTGACGAAAGCTTATTGCCCTCAGTTCATAGACTGAAAAAAGCGTTCTGTCATTTACTTAGTTGCCTGAAGTTAAGACGGGCAATGCTAAATCGGCCTCACCAGGCCAGTTGCCATAGGAGCAGAACACAAGCCCATAGAATCGTTTTCCCGTTGATATATACGAGAGTAAGTAAAAAAAAATATCTGCATTTTCGCCATAACATATCTATAAGCTTTGTCACTCTAGAGGGAATGTTTGTTATAGGTTATATCATGCGTGATCATAGTTGGTACTATTGTGGCCATATGGTGGACGTTAGAGCTTGATCCCGCTAGTTTTCTTGCTGCTATTACAGTGTAAACATGGCCGCTCCGTTAGCAGTGTGCACGAAGGAGGAACAAAGAACAGTGATCCGATTTCTCTGATCGGAAGGCGTGTCAGGGACTGAAATTCATCGGGGCCTTTTAACACAATACAGCGACAGTGAATTACAGCGTAGAAGTGTGTATAAGTGGAGTGAGAAGCTTAAAATGGCCGGAAAAGAGTGACACACGAAGAAGGAGCAGGGCGCCCGTCAACCTGCGCCACCGACAGCAAACTTGATCGATGTTAATGGCGAACCGGCGAGTTATCATCAATGAGGTAGCATGTTCTCTGCAGATTCATATCACTGTTCTTTGTTTCTTCTTGGTGCAAACTACTAGCGGAGCGGCTATGTTTACACTGTAACAGAAGCAAGAATACTAGCGCAGTCAAACTTAGTCTTCGATCACGTGACCACAATAGTACCAATTATAAGCACGCATGAGCAGATATGTTATTGCGACATAGAAGTAACATACAAAAATATCGAAAGACCAAAAATATTAAAATCTGAAGTCAAATCAGCACTGGACAAATTGACAGGAACAAAGCATCTGGAGTAGACGGAATTGTGATAGAGAGGCTAGCACTCTTAGATAATTTCGGCAGTGACAACGTTACAGACATAATAAATTAAATTTACGACGGTGGTGATGTATCGAAAGACCAAAGTAGATCTATTTTGTATCTGTGTATATTTCTGAGATGAGGTATTATGTAGATTATTTACATTATTCGGACCATTGTCCTCATCTTTGTCGCTATATTTATTACAACGTTTTGGCCGTTGTACGCTCCGGCCTTCTTCAGGTGATTGGAATGTCGAACTGAACCCTTTATTTCGCTCACTCGTGTAGACTGTTCTAGTTCCACGTGCCATGTTTAATGGATGTCAGTTATCAGTTATCTCCTGTTAATTCCCCTGTCCAAGTTCTCCACTGCCTTAACCGGGTATTGAACTCACACTCTTTGGGTCCTGTTATTGGATTTAACTAATGCCTTTATCCACTGTGTCCTTGTTTTAGATCTATTTTCATAGCACAGCCTAAGAAGCCAGGTGCAAACGAATGTGAATTCCACCGAAAAATCAGCCTCATGCGTCATATAATAAAACATGTAATTTGAATTCTGGTGCATAGAGCGCATAGCGGAATCAGACCTAAAATTAAACAAGAACAAATGAAGAAGGATGTGTACCTTTGATAATGTACGTCACAAGAACTGCTAGGTAAACGTGACACATTTGGGAAGGATATTAGAATAATCCAGACTCTATACTGGTAACAAACACCTGTATACGGATAGAAAATGAATTCAGTAAATATACAAAAGTAGAAAGGAGTGTAAGACAAGGATGAACCTGATTACCGGACTTATTTAACCTATACAATGATTCTGAGAGAAGTAGAAATCCTATCAGGATTCATTATTAGCGGCTACACTCTTAGCAACATAAGATATGTAGATGACACGGTGTTGATAGCAGAGAGAGGAAACTGTAAGAACTCCTACAAAAGGTAGTGAAAGAAAGCCAGAAGAAAAGACTAAACATCAATGATATGAAGACAAAGTGTTAGCAAAAAGGACAGACCAACATGCAAATTACAATTTGGAGATATGAAAATCAAACAAGTACAACAATTTAAACATCTGTGAAGCGTTTTAACAGAGGACGGAAAGTGTGACATTGATATCCGAAGGCGCATTTTTGTTAGCGGAAGATGCCACCCAAAAGCTAAACAGAGAAACAGAAAAAAAATTCGTTAGAAATAAAGAAAAGCGTACTGAACTATTATTCAATATCAGTCCTATATGGCAGTGAATGCTGGACAATCTACTCATAGATAAAGAAGAGATTTGAAGCAACAGAAATGTAGTTCTACAGAAGGATACTGAGAATACCATGGACTGAACATGTGAGCGACGACAAAGTTTTAGAGAAAATGCGACCAAAAACGAGCCGTATAACTAACATCGGGAAGAGACAGTTGAAATTTTTAGGGGACATAATGAGGAAAGAGGACTTGGAAAATATGATACTCATAGGACAGAGTGGAGGCAAGAAGAACAGGAGAAAACAACGTATAGTGTACTTAGTGAATTTGAGTAAATGGATGGCGGAGCAAGGTTTAGGAGAGATAACAAAAAGACAAAAATTATTAAAGGGCTACAAAGGAAGTTGTAGAGAGCCATGATCGTCTACATCCTGAACGGACACGGCACAAAAGAAGAAGAAGAAGAAGAAGAAGAAGAAGAAGAAGAAGATAATAAAATGTGAAAGTCCAATAAATATTTTAAAATATTAAATCTTTGAGTCCATTATTACTTCACTAACCGATTTAAAAAAAAAAACGTTAAAAACTTGATTTCGGCTTCTTATACACTGTGGTGTTTAAAATATAAAACAATTTTAATTGCTAACATGGGATTTCTTTACTTCTTTCTAAATTTTTATTTTAATTTTTCATAAGTGTGATTATCAAATATTTCTTTGAAACATGAGGAAGGAAGGCTTCGAAACTTTGACATGCACAGGACATATCGAAGGCAAAGGAGGCAACGGGTAGCTGCCAACCATTTAATTGAATAAATGAATGAATAACAGAAAGTGGAAGGAATGGTAAACAGACAAACATTACTATGAGCTACAAATGATAGGAAGTTGTGGAGATCCATTTTCGACCACCTCCTGGAGGGACACTGCACTGATTTTCAAATGAATCTAAATAACAAATTGCACAAGGGAAATAACTCTCTAGTAATCAACTAATAATTTTTCGCTGTTTTTATTTTGCAAATCGACCTTTCATTAAAAGTCGCATTTACAGTCTGTTATAGTTTTACCATCTGAACTTTATTTAAGCATTAAGACTGATAATTATTCGTACAAAAAGTACAAATTGTGGCACGAGGCCAATAAAGGGGAGGGGTAGAGGCTAGTCAACACTAACTATCTTATACCTAGCTAATCAGATTCGCGACCCATTCGTACATTACATTTTACCCATTCACCAAAAGAACTCGTCCATCACCAAACAATCCTTCAACCACCATAATACCACGTGCTCTCAAGGGAGACCTACCAAAATCGCGCCCCATGCCATAAAAATTTTAATGATGATATATATATACAATTCTAATAATGATAAAATGAGAGGGGAGGGAAATGAACCCAATAATAAACTTAAAATAAACACAAATACAAACTAAACATAATTGATGCCAGTAGGGACCGTCCAACCCATAAAACAGAGAGACCGCTGTATTCTGCCCAGGGGACAAAATCAAGAGACGCTAAGGGAGTGGGAAAAAGTATAAAATATTAGGCTGGAATGGGAAAATAAAACTGACCCAGTCGAGATGAAAGCGGGGGGTCAAAACAAACTGGGGAGGTTGGGAATCTCGACTTGGATCATAACCAAATAACGGCCGGGATGTAGGCCAGGAACAACACTTACTCACATTAACTATTTAAGCTTTAAGACTGATGAAAGCCTAAAAAAAATTTACTTATCAATATACATGTAAAAAAATAATTTTAATAATAATAATAATAAAGAATAAAACTATTTGAGTTATCTCCCTTACATTTGGAAGGAATGTATTTCTGTAAAATGATATTTTAAAAACACTTTTAATTACTATCGCTTTCCTGAATTTGCCATTTGTATCTAATCTCTCCGACTTAATGACAAAAGGAATCTTTTAAAATATAATATTTTTTTCTTTTCAGGAACCTATTACTTTCAAGAGAAACTATTTACCACCCTTAAAGCATTTAAGCATTATTAATTTAGCTTTTAGTTTTAAAACTTTTCTGTAGAACTCAAAAATATGTAATTCATAAAATATTTTAGTAGGGGTTGTAAAAAATGACATCTTTTATAAAATAATACGAAACTGCAAGCGATCAAGACATTTTCTAAACATTTTTTTCGTCTTAGTGAAATGTTTTCTCTTTTCGTCAGCAGTAGCATTTTTTGTGGGTCTCGTTACGGTGAGCAAATAATGCATTGATATGTGTCCTTTTGTGTTCATATAATCAATTCACTAAGAAGAAAATGTTTTAGTGTCTTGATCGCCAGACCATCCACAGTAAATTTGCAACCAGGCTCTTACAACATTTCACCATTCCTGGCAGATATTATATTATCACCGCGTGGGACATCTAAAAGTGATATAAACAAAAAAAAAAAAGCACCTCCAAAATATTAAATTCCCAAGTTCTAAAACGAAAAGATTTTTCCACTTTGTTTTATATATATATATATATATATATATATATAGCATAATGAGAAGCCACGTATACTTTCTTAATATGTATATATAGAAAAAGTTGCAAATTAAAAAAATAATTGTTGGGGACGTGCAGGATTGTTAATTATTTAAGAAAGAATCAGAAGGAATTTTCAGTGGTTGCGTGTCTCACTGCATCCCAAACAAATAAATAAACGAACTTTCAAATGCAATTAAAAACGAGACATATGTGTTATAAAATAAAATGACATATCTCGGCTGATTTACAGGCAAATACTCAAGAGCGAGAACCGGATGTGAACGGGACAAAGCCCCGTCACAAAATGACCATTATCTTTCTTTACAAATGTTCTCGACACACGTGTTCTGGTCGAAAAATAAAATAATAATTAAAGTGCTCTATTTTTCGTCCAATAAAAATGCTTCCCTCCTAATTATACTCGCTTCGTTTCTCGAGCCTGTTAAGCCATAAAAAAACGCTATAAAAGGGGTCACAGGGAAGTTCAGCAGGTGGCCACTTTCTGAGCGACTGTTCGGTTAAACTCTCTTCCTATGGGCGAGAGGAACCCGAAGGAGGCTACGCCGAAGGGCGGAGTCTCCTTCGGGAAGGTAAAACCGGCCCAGAACCCGTTTATACGGGTTCAAATGGGCTATTTTTTGGCCGAGCCTAATAGCTCGGGAATGCCCACGTTAAAAAGGCCTTGTGCCACATGACACCCTCGTGGGGGTGGTGACTGAATATTGTCAACAGGTGGCCACAAAGGAGACCGGTCACGTTTAGCAGCTGTCAGCAGGAGAGCGTCAACATGTGTGAACTACTATCCGAAAGCCGGCTTATGAACTTTACCACACCAAGGTAGCTGTCCTAAACCCTTACGTTCCAGTTGAAATAAAGCACGTAAATCTATTTCTACTGTTGTCGTATTTCTTTCTTGCAACCATACGCTTGTCTATAACACTGGTGTCAGAAGCGTACAACAAGAGAAATATGGCCGACTACACGAGCTTCACCCGAGCCGAACTATTTACTCTCATCAAGGAACAGAAAACACTACTATTCAACTTGAAAACGGGACCAACACAGCCTTCCGAAGCCAAGATACAGGAAATTCAAGCCGACATAAACGACATGCTGACTGCCCTAAAAACTACTTCAACACCTCCCACCGCTCAAACAAACGGTGATTACAGCTTAATGATACGCCAACAAACTATACGCGACACATTAAAGCTAGAGAAAACTTTTCACCCTGGACACGACGTGAACCGATTCATCACGGCCCTAAACAAAGCATACACAATCCACGTCACGCCAGAACTCAGCACCTATCCCAGCCTGGAATGCGAATTCGTCAAGTCTGCTAAAGATTTACTGGACCAAAGTATTTTTCAGCAAATGGTTGACTCAAAAAAGGACATATCCACCTTCGAACAACTGAAGGGATACTTATTAGGAGCCCACGGAAGCCAGATGACTAACTTCCAACACCTCAGTCAAGCCTGGGACCTGGAACGGCGAGACGGTGAAAAATTAACAGACTTCGCGGGTCGACTCGAAAACACCCTTAGAGAGGCAGCCGTCCACATAAAAACAAATACAAAAAAGAGAAAAATACAGACTTAACAGTCGATGGACTTATTTCCATCATCGGCGCTATGCTAATGAGCGAAAAGGTGAAAATTTGGAACTCAAATCTCTACTCACATCTCGTCAAGACAATGGACAACCACTATTCAGCCATTGGCATAGCCTCCGAAGCTCAAATATACCTTGATCGCGGCGTAAAACCCAACGACACAACTTCGCACGACACTGTGTACTTCACACAGAAACCACAGCAGTCAAACCAAAGAAACGCGCCACTCCGACCCAGCAGGCAACCAAACCCACAGCAGACGGGCCTCACCAACCCTCCCGAACATGGCCACCATCCGACACGCAGAAACCATCACGAATCAGTGTGCGCAAGAACTACCTCAGAGGTCGCCCCTGCCACCATGGACGCAAATGTGTATATCGCCACCCACCTCGCACTCGGACACAGGCCCATATCGCCGCAACGAATGACAATATACAAGCCATAAATAATGTGGAACAGGATTTTCGCTTCGGGCAGGACGAGATGTGATGCCTCGTTCGCCATGCCCCTACGTCAGCCATCACACCTTCAACTTTCAAGGACTCGCTCACCATTCACCGCTCGTCCAGTCCACCTTCAACTTCAGGGACATCACCTTCTCTGGCGTCGCAATGCTAGACTCTGGATGCTCCACCTGCATCGTACCAATATCTCGGTTACCCAGAGAAGTCAAGAAACTCATGACCCGCTCCGACGTTGTAGTAAAAGGAATCAACGGCAGCACCACCGCCCTCGGCGAACTGACTTGCGACATCACCATCGGCAGTCTAGACTCACCCACATTCAAAAAGGTTAATGTGCTGGTAACTACCCAAACCACACCAATCCTGATCGGCCAAAATATCCTATGTCACAACACGCTCGATTCCTATCTAATCGACAACCAAAATGCGACTATAGAATTCAGACACACACTTTCCTCAGGATATACAACACACACAGCCGCAATCATGTCACCGTCATCGTCAACCAACGGTCCAGCATATGGCGCCCAAGCTGACATCACCCAAAACCAGCCTACTATGGAACTACCGCCCAACATCCAGACACTGGATCAAAAGCTAACCTGGCTAAAACATAACACGGGACTATCGCTACCAAACCACCCGAACCGAGACGAACTAGAGGCCACTGCAAACTTACTCATTCGCTACGCCGACATTATCGGCACCGAAAGCAGCAGCAAAGGCACATTCATCCGACCCATCCGCATACCAACCAACAGCCAGTCTCGCAGACAGAAACAACACCCGATAGCCCAGGCTTTGGAAGCAGACGTAGATACCGAAATTAAGCGTATGGCTGATGAAAGTATCATTGAAAACTGAAGCGACCCCAAAGGCTTCAATAGCCCTGTATTTGCCGTACGCAAGAAAAACGGATCGATTCGTGTCGTTGCTAACTTTAAAAGAACTCTCAACAAGGTCTTAGTCGATCTTGACCCTTACCCAATACCCTCGATCTACGCAGAGGCTACTGGCAAATTGAGATCGACAAGCGAGACCGATACAAAACAGCATTTACATGGAAGGACTAATGCTATCAATACACGCGCCTAGCCTTCGGCCTTACATCTGCCGGACAAATCTTCTCCCGTTGCATAGCAGAAGCACTAGCCACGGTCACATCCCGTGACAACATTTCCTCCTATATCGACGACAACCTGGTCCACGCTAGGACATTTAGGGAGTACATACTCTCCCTCGAACAATTTTTTACTGCCCTCCGAAAATTCGGACTCAAGCTGAATCCCGATAAATGTTCCTTCCTCGCATCAGAGGCAAAATTCCTCGGACGCATAGTAAACAGCGAAGGATTCAAGGCTGATCCAGAATACGTTCGTGCCATCCAGGAAATGAAACCTCCAACATCAAAAAAGGAATTACAAAGCCTTATCGGCCGTTTAGTGTGGATCAGACAATTCCTAGAGACACGTCTTCACGAACAAATCAGGTCAGATATGTTTTCAAAACTTATGGGTCCCATACACGAACTCAACAAGGTTAATAAACCGTTTGTCTGGACGCAAAATGCCGACAGAGCCTTCAAAAAAATCAAGGACCGTCTCTCTTCGCCACCCGTCATCTCGTTTCCAGATTTCTCCAAACTTTTCACACTCACCACCGACGCCAGTGACGTCGCATGTGGAGCAATCTTAATGCAAGAAGCTGACAACGGGAAGAAAGATATCATAGCGGTCGCTTCCCATACATTCAACTCCACGGAACAGAACTGGTCCACGACGGAAAGAGAGGCATATGCAATAAAGTGGGCAATATTGAAGTTTGATTATTTCCTCCGCAACCGCCCCTTCGTCATCTTCACCGACCACAGATCGCTGACATATCTGGACCAACGAGAGTTCAATAATGCCAAAATACGAGGATGGTAAGAAGAAATTTCATGTTATAAATTCGTCTTGGAATATGTCGAAGGCGAATCAAATGTATGGGCTGACATGCTCAGCAGAAGCTGCGGACATAAGAAAACGAAAGCCCCGAACGACCCTACACCGGCAGGCAAGACATTCGAGGTAAGCGGTTCAGACCTCAGCGTATACATCCCATCTTGGTGCCTCGGCGAGTTTAACGATTTACAGCTCATTCCCAAAACTCACACACCACAAAACGCCCGCACCCACAAGCGCGTCACCAACGCATTCTTCGCCTACCACTCCACCACCACCATCCCCACTGAGAGAATCTGCAACCATCTCGGCATCGCAGACGAACAACAGAAGGACGACGCCCTGGCAAAGATCATCAGCGCCCTCCAGTCACCCACCCCAAGCGAACCTCATATCGATCCTGACGACCACCGAGCTACGCTTTTCAAAAAAACATTTCCACCAATTTTTTCTAGAACCAGGCACCTCCGTTTTGATGATAAGAGACAGTAAACACTCTCCGAGATTGGTTGTACCATACAGAAGATACCTCTACCAGGCACACGAGGGCAACAACCACTCAGGTGTCACCCGTATGCGAGAACTCCTTTCCAGCTACTGGTGGGAATTCAAAAACCGCGACATCAAGGCCTATGTCGATTCTTGCGACACGTGTGCTAAGTGCAAGGGAAACTACGGTAGACGTACCCATTGGCCACTGCAAACGAGGAAAGAGACCATTCGATCTCGTCTTTGTCACAATGCCCAACTCAAAGTGGAAACGCTACATCCTAACCATCTTGGATAGCTTCAGCCGACATATTACAGCCATACCATGCGCGAGAGACCGTGCTATCGAAGCCGCCCGACAATTCTGTAACCAGATGTCAATCACGCAAGAACTTCACTGTCCTTGGCGCCCACAAAGCTCAGGAAATATCGAGAGACAACATCGCACGATGAAGAACGCACTTTATATGTTATGCGAAGACAGAAACTGTGAATGGACAGACGTCCTAGAATCTGTCGTTTCGTCCATGAATGCCACGACCAACAGCGTCACCGGTGTCTCCCCGCACTATGCCATTACCGGCCGTCACCCCAACATCGGCCTACCTACACTACACAGAAAAGAAATCACAAGCGACGATCCTGGAGCATATGGAATACAAATTAATGCCCTGCTAAAGCAGGTTCACCACCACGTCACACTGGCCAACCATGAAGCTGACCACAAACTTGAGACTAACTTAAATCGCCTCACATACAAGGACCCAATACAAGTAGGCGACAAGGTTTTACTTCATCGGCCACACTCAACTGTTGCCCAATCCTCTCATCTGCCCTGGATAGGAAATTACACAATTATAAAACGAACAATATGATGTGTCAGGTGCAAAACGATGATGGTGATACAATCTGGATTCACCGTGCACATATCCGACGACTGGCTCCACGCCCAACACATCTTTCTAATACAATCCCTCTGCCTCCACCATGTAACAGTCACCAGGATCATTCTCCTCCACATCCCTGGGGGGCACATAATTCAGCAAATAACCCAATACCAAAACAAATGCCAACAAGAAGAACACGAGGACAACTTCCCACACGCTTCAGAGACTTTATCACGACTTAATTACCCAAATATACACGAATAACGCACACTGTAAATCAGACCGAGATCTGGGGGAGGCTTGTTATAAAATAAAATGACATATCTCGGCTGATTTACAGGCAAATACTCAAGAGCGTGAACCGGATGTGAACGGGACAAAGCCCCGTCACAAAATGACCATTAACTTTCTTTACAAATGTTCCGACACACGTGTTCTGGTCGAAAAATATATATATTTTTCGTCCAATAAAAATGCTTCCCTCCTAATTATACTCGCTTCGTTTCTCGAGCCATAAAAATCGCTATAAAAGGGGTCACACGGAAGTTCAACAGCCAGTCCACAGGTGGCCGCAAAACAGACCGTCACGGTCAGGCCGAGCGATCAGCAGCAGGGGAGCATCAACCACCGTCAACATGTGTGAACTACTATGAGAGATCGACCTAGATCCGAAAGCCGACTTATGAACTGTAGCTGTCCCAAACCCACACGTTCCTGTTGAAATAAACCACGTAAATCTATTTCTGCTGTTGTCGTATTTCTTTCTTGCAACCATACGCTTGTCTATAACAGAAAGGTAAGGATAATGGATGAGTCCACATAATAATGTTTTTTTTATGAAAGTATTTATTTATTATTACAGTTAGATTTACTTTAGGAATATTCGTTCCATATCACGTGACGTCCGCTACTTGTAAACAAACCATTATTTCTGAAGAAAGATTGAGGTCAATCTGAAATATCAAATATATGTACAAATAAATAAATACTTTCATAAAAAAACATTATTATTTTTTAATTTGCAACTTTTTCTATATATATATATAGAGATAGATAGATAGATAGATAGATAGATAGATAGACACACACACCAAAAATCCAGTTTGACCGTTTATATGACGTCACCAAACGTCAGAATACCGGAATTAAAAACCATTTACCTAACTACGCATAGAACAATCCTTGAAAACGAATGTATCATTCAAAATTGCTCGGGAAAAGATAAAAGTTAATATAAAATTTGGCAAAAGATTAGCAACAGTTGATCCCTATGTTCAAGTCGGCCTCGCTCAAACGTTTGTACAGATAAGACGCAGGACAGGCGCCAGCTCCTTTGCACTGACGCTTTATTTTCCCAGGAAGAAAAGTAGGGGGTGCTTGAAGATGTTGTTCAAAACAGCCATCTATCTACCTTTTACCACCCACGTGCATCCTTTACCTGTTCCCATCACCATCCCTTTAGCGCCAGAGGATTACAAGAGCACTAAACATGTTTGTGGTTTTTACTGGACAACCTGGACAGAGTGCGGACTCTCTCCATCAAAACAGTATAGCCTGTACTAGTGCACGGTTTGCCACATGTCAGATGTTGAAGTCTCTCATTGATGCAAAACAGTAGAGATTTGTAGAATCAGATTTCTACATTTCTTTAAAAACCAAATAAAAATACCTCAGAGCGAACCTCATAACAATCCAAGTAGCCCAACAACCCATTAAAATTGGCTCCAGACGAGAATTAAATAAAAACGCTTTCTGATTGGCTAATAAACAAAAAAATCATAATTTCATATGTTCTCAACTACGTACGCAACATATCGGTTTAGTGTATATCCTAAGCAGATACAAATTTGTGCCAAATATCTTGGAGCCTCCTACGTGACTTGAAACATCAATAAATACTAAACATCATTCGACTTCGACAGTGAATCTTACGAATTTTCTCAGCTCGACACACGAATCCATGTTACATCTTACTGGGCTTAAAGTTAAATTTACATAACATTTCCGCAGCTTGCGAAGTACACTCACTCAACTACAAAAACTCAACAGAAAACACCAATCAAAGAGAGACAACTTCTCCTTTTGATATCACGTATCCATGCATCCTCGTCTTTTGGAAATGAAAATACATCCACTTTTGGTCCATTTTTATAATTTGCTTTGCATTTTGGGATAGAACAACCATACGCCATTTCTTTTATCGTAAATTATTTCAGTGAAAATATTTAAAACATATTTACAAAACAAAAAATATAATCAAGTCGAGAAAATTCAAACAGTAAAAAACATGTAAGTGTTTCTTCGTGTTTATACTACATATAGTGACGTCAGCACATAAGCTCCGCCCATCGAACAGGTTTCTATCTAGGTGGTGTTGGAAGAAGGTCACGTGACGAAAGCTTATTGCCCTCAGTTCATAGACTGACAAAAGCGTTCTGTCATTTACTTAGTTGCCTGAAGTTAAGACGGGCAATGCTAAATCGGCCTCACCAGGCCAGTTGCCATAGGAGCAGAACACAAGCCCATAGAATCGTTTTCCCGTTGATATATACGAGAGTAAGTAAAAAAAAAATATCTGCATTTTCGCCACTCTAGAAGGAATGTTTGTTATAGGTATAGACATATAAGTGTTTCTTCGTGTTTATACTACATATAGTGACGTCAGCACATAAGCTCCGCCCATCGAACAGGTTTCTATCCAGGTGGTGTTGGAAGAAGTCACGGGGGTCACGTGACGAAAGCTTATTGACCTCAGTTCATATACTGACAAAAGCGGTCTGTCATTTACTTAGCTGCCTGAAGTTAAGACGGGCAATGTATACACAAAACAGTAAGTCGAGTACAATATTACAAAAATTAAACACCAAAAACAAACTGTATAATTTTCCTACAAACACAAACATACCTTATCAAACTTAACCATTTTTATACACACAATTTCTCAACTATTAATCTTTCATATAATATCTTCATAAACCCTTCAATTCATACAAGAAAAAACTTTGAAGCAATTTAAACAACTCTCAACATACAATTTTGTACCTTCTAATGGTTATATATATATATAAAAATAATATTTATTGTTGAACCAAAGTATTGTTTCATATCGTCATTTAGCTTGTTGTTTGCTTGCTTTTCCCTACATTTGTGAAATTAAAATGTAGCGGGTTATTCGCATTTCTATCAACCTTTTACAGATTGGTAAATCTTGTTGGTGGCATTAACATCCCCCACCTACAAATTCCAAATGTTTCAGCAGGTCGTTCCGAATAGCGAACACGATTCCTGCTTCCGTCTCGGCCTAACAATCCAGAAAAATGTGTACCTACCATCAACCTCTTGTAGCTGACCAAGATCAACTAGTTTAGTTTGAGATATATATATATATATTTTTTTTTTCTTCATTTTAGGACTTGGACAATCATAGCAATCCTACGTTCAAGGTCTTTTATTTTTTTCTTTACTCTTTTGGAGAGTTCTCATGTTCCAAAACCCAGATAAAAGATCTTTAATGTTTAACATCTTTATTGCAGTTTTGGAAGCTCAATCATTTGCACCTAATGACAGGGACGAAAGTGAATCAGCAATATTTAGGTCACCCATCCTAATTCGGAGGAAATAAGTGCCGTCCTAAAAAGAGCTGCTTTGTTATGAATTGAAGTTACACAGTTAATTGCAGATGTTGTGCAAAACTGCCATTTACCTTTCACCACCCATGTGCAAAGTTTAAGCTCGTAACCTCCAGTGACATTCTTCACCTTGTTCTTGTCACTATCCCTTCAGCGCTACTGGATTTCAGGAGCACAAAAACATGTTGGTAGTGTTCTATGTACGCCTGCATATGACATTATGGTGGCCATTGCTTGTGCAGCACTATTAAAGCAGTATAACCTGTACTGACGCACGGTTTGCCGCATATAAAATGCTGAACTGATCGCAGGTTTTAAATCAGAATCATATATATATATATATATATATATATATATATATATATATTCAAACAGGTTTGGTTAATTAATTTAGACGTGTCATGTCAATTAGTTTTCGTTGTAATCCTTTCGCGGATTAATTTTTGGTAGATTTAGAAAAATGAGTAAGAAAAATACCAAATCTTTTCTTTCGAATAATTTTTATTTTCCCAAGTACTTTCAATCTCATATCAGACCATCTTCAGGGAGTTGTTTGCGGGTATGTATATGCGTTTCTGTGAATTTAAAACATTTCAACTGTTCGTTTTTTTTTACTGCTTATGCAGCGTCCTAGATTTCAAAGTTCAAAGTTCACGTGTTTTTTTTTTTTTTTCCTGTGTAAGGGGAATATTTTTTTTTTGTTTTTGTTCTTACAACGATATTTGTGCCAGAGTGATATCAGAAAGTTTTAAATCAGTCGTATTGACCGGCTAAGAGATGAAAGACAATGGCGAAAAGCGTCAGAAATCCTCGCTGTTGCACAATAGGTGGACTTGTATGCAGGTCACTAGGGGAACTGAAAAGTCAGAATAAAATAAATATACATCAACATGGTAATTTTCTCACTTCCTTTAATAAGGATACTAAGAAACTTGTCCGTAATTACAAGAGGATCCTATTAAAAATAAGTAGAATAATCAAGTGAATATTCCACTCATAGCTATCCGCAGCCAATGTATGCAAACAACGCCAGTAAGGGCTGCCGCGACGCGAATGAATCCGAAATGTTACTGCCGATAACTCCAAAATGGCGATTTTATCAAAATTATCAAGTCATTTTCGAATGAAGCGTGTACATTTACATCTAAATGTGAGTATTCGGAAAAATTTTATTGGAAACTGAGCGCGAGTCCTAATTTGCAAATTAACATGAAATTTAACAACTAAGATATTAAAAACATTATTTATTTATTCCTTAAAATGCTTATTTAATCCGTTAGTATATTTTCTAGACATTTAAAAAAATAGCAACGATTTAAAACTTTTTCAAAATAAATATTGAATTGTAGTTGTACATATTCTGAAAATTTTCTAATTTTTTATACATTTTTTTTATTAAAATGGTATCTTTTCAAATTTATTTATTTATATAATGATAAATAATAAATCTTTATAAAAATTAAATTATGAATATAACATTATACTTAGTTCACATATTTTTATAATCTTGTAATCTTGCCGAGTCAGAAGTGTACAGTAATAGCGGTGTCAAGGGAATAAGCGTCTTTTGACAGCCCGTTTTTTTTGTGGGCTCGATGGTTAAACATTGACAATATATAGCGGTGAATGTGACACAATTTCCTCGCAGATAAAGAGGAAACTTGAGGCAACAGAGATGTGCTCCTGCAGAAGGATGCTGAGAATGCCATGGACAGAGCGTGTAAGCAACGAGGAACTTTTAAGGAAAATAGAAACCGAAAGGACACTTATATTTAGAATCAGAAAGAGATAGTTGAAATTTCTACAACACATAAAGAAAGAAGGCTTGTAAAATTTGACACTCACAGAACATATTGAAGGTGAGATGGGCATAACTATTAACCTATCGAACGAATATTTGTGTAAATGAATGGCAGAACAGGGAGTAAGGGGAATAGTCTAAAAACAAACATTGATAAAAGCTTGTAGGGTTCAGCGTACCCGGATTAAAAAGAGAATTTAATACGGGATACCCTGCCCACAAAATACAACACAAATTTCAAGAAGGAACAACACGATAAGGAACGTTTGATGAAAATAGAACATTGTATATTTATTTTCTTGTGAATGGGGTAAAAAAAGATTAATGCTTTAGTTAGTTTAAGCAAAATGTGATTTTAACAAAAATGTCTGTGTTCACTGTCTTTTAACAGAGTAGCAGAGTAATGTCTGTTTCTTTTGTTTTTGTATAGGTGTAAAGAAAAAAGGGGCGATCAATTTAAGTTGAAAAAGAGAGTGTGGATCAGAAATAAAAGATAAGAGGAAAATGTACTTAGGAGTCAGTTGTAAATTTGTTGTTGTTGTTGTTGTTCTTTCCTACTCCACTTTCGGCTCTTAGTGTCGGGTTGAGTCAGTGATGGAATTTACTGTCAGTCTTCTGTGATATCTGCGCCCTTCTGACTGGCGACTGACTTGAAACTCTGTATTTATTGTTGACTTTTTTTTTCACACTGGCTCGTTACCTTTTTTTTTGGTTTAGCAAATCGCCTCCTTTCATTGGTCAGAAAATTAATTTCACACCTTATTGCGAAATCTGTTTTTGGTCGTTTTGATCCGATTTTGCGTGTGTGCAAATCTACTTTGTGTTTTTTAGTCATTTGTTGGAATGATATAGGATTTGTATCCTATAAGCTACAAAAGATAAAATGTTGTGGAAAGCCATGAACGCTCACGTCCTGTAGGGACACGGCACATAACTTATATAATTTAATATTAAAGTAATTACAAATAAATTCTTCTTTTTTTTATATGCCGTGTATCTTCAGGACGTAGGCGATCATAGCTCCTATCCCTTGTAATTCTCAATAGTTTTTTTTTGTCTTTTTGGTACCTCGTTCTGCCATCCACTTGCTTAAGCCCGCTAAGTATGTCACGCGTTTCTTCCCTTTGTCCCTCTTTCCTTCTATCCGCCTTGTGAGTATCAGTTTTTCAAGCCCTCCTTTCTCATTACGTTTCCCAGAAATTTCAGCTGCCTCTTCCTGCTGTTAGTTAAAAGTATGTTTCCTCTTTTTTGCATCCTTTCCAAAACATCATCGTTGCTCACATGTTCGGTTCATGGTATCCTTAGTATTATCCTTCTGTAGAACCATATAAATAAGTCTTGTAAGGTCCATATTTATTATATTTAGTTTTTAGTAATAGTTGATAATATAATTTTCATAAAAAATAAGATTAACAATAATTTTAAATTAAAGGGGAATAACTCTTTCCAGCTTTTTAAACAAGGGACGTAACATACTCTTGCCGTTTACTCAGTTTAAAAATGGTGGTCACACGTTTTGTCGGTCGTGTAAATTTGGAATGGTCAGGTAAAACTTTGTTTGAAATAGCCACTAATTTGAAAAACAATGGAGTCGGTAGAGTTGTGTACCGCCACAGTTTTCTAACTCGGTATCCAGAAAAAAGTTATTATCGTCTAACTGCCGTCACACCATATCTAGATGACTGGGTAAGTAGTTGATGTCCTTGTCTTTAAAAATGATGTGACCTTTTATTTTTTATTTTTCTTAGACATCAGTAAAAGACCCCCAAACTTTTATATTTATATTATATCTTTCCTTATAATGAGATTAACCAAGTTTGGTACACGGTTACAGAAGTTGGGTACCCACGATTTCAACAGGCTCACTTACATTTTTTGCCCCACAAATTTACGGGTAAACTTTATAAATTCATAAAGGATGTTTTCTTTTAAATTCACCCCAAATAATATAATGTTACTTTTTTTTTTTAAGCATTGTGCCCCAAGCAAGGCGTGAAGCTACTTATTGCAAATATTAATTCACCCTAAGAAATTATAAATTTTAATTTAAATCAAAGTTTTTTTTAATTAAATTTTGGCACGCCTTGCAACAACTCTAACCCACGGAATAAAAAATTACCAAAAATCAGGAAGTTATTTACATTTCGTAAGTGAGGTTGATGGAGGTACTTACAAGGAATTTTTTATAATTAAAAAAAAACAGAATATGTTTTTGGCTTGTTTATCTGGGTGACTGCAGATCAGATACTTAGGCACCCTAGTCGCCCAAATTTGGGGCGATCGCAAAGGTCAACTTAACCAGAGTGCGATGGAAGGCCCTTGCCCTGGGAGAATTTAGTGCGAAATTTAGTAAATATAAATTAAATTTTTTTTTTTTTATTTGGGGTGTTTTTTTTGTTTTTTTTTAACAGCAAAAAATCCATTTCATATTTTAAAATAAATTTCCGTTAACATTGGACTCCTTTTTTTTTTTTTTTTTTTTTTTTTTTTTTTTTTAAATTTGTAAAAAAAAAAAACTTTGTTCTTGTTGAGATTTTTATTTATTTTTGGTCCAGAATTTTTTTTGAAATAAAAACGAAACAAAAAAAAACAAATTATTTTGTTTTTCTGGTCAGCGAAGAATCATCTCCGTTCTCTGAAAAATGTATTTATCATTTCAAATCGTAAAGGAATATGTTTTTTTTTTTTTTTTTTTTTTTTTCAAATGAGATTTTTTGGAGAAAGTTTGTTAAATTTATTAATAAACAATGAGTTGGAGTTGTAGGTTTTTTTAAACACGCCAGATCAGGAATATAGGAGTAAAAATAAGTTCACCTATTCAAATTCAATTGTCTTGTTCACTCACACTCCTTCCTAGTCTTTTGAACAAGAATAGAGGTTTTATCCCCTGTTTCCTGTTTAGGATTGGGTTTCCGTTCCCTTTTAATGTCTACTTCAACTCTATAATTCCAACGACTCTACCTAAAACTCTGAAATGTTATTTACTATTTATTTACCATTCCATCAGTAGGATTATAGATTTACACCCCCCCTAGTCTTTTGAACAGGAGTAGAAGTTTATCCCTTGTTTTCTTTTTAGGATTGGGTTTCCAGTTCCTTCTTTTCACTGCTGGTGGCCCCTTGCAACTTGGTGGCATTATTTCCTTGTTTGGGGTGGTGCCTCTTACTTTGTAACCTTGAGTGGTTCTTGGGCCTTGTACAGGATGAACATCATAGTAAAATAAATAATTAAATTTTATAAAAATTAATAGTGGATCAAGTTTGCTATGTAAATTCAGTGTGGAATTCAGCCTCGTGAAGTAAAATCAAATTTGTCCATACAACATAATTTCTTAAAAGGTAAGAAAAAAAAATTGAAAGTCATCATAATTTGGAGTGCTTAATCAATAGTTATATATATATATATTATATATATATATATATATACACCTCCAGATTACAAATTACGAAATATTTTAAGAAATAATGTGGTATGAGCATATATTGTTTTGGCTTCTGCATAAGGATAGGCTTTGGCCACATCATATTGAAAAATCGTAAAGCCTGGTCAGTGCCTAGATGAGTGATTGCTTGAGAATATCAGGTGCTGGATTCTTGGATGTGCAGGTGGTGAATGGCTCAGAATCGTTAATTGTGGCGTTGAGTTCTAATTCCTGTTAGGTTTGTTATATTCATTTATATGCAGATACCTTTGGGGAAGGTTTGAATCCACCACTTCACCCCCCCATCTATGGGTTAATTAGTAAGATTTGTATCACTAAATCATTATTATCTCTGAAAACAAAATTCTTACAATTTTTTTTTAAAATTAAGATTTTTTGGCTTTAAATAATCTGCAAAGGGTTGATAAGCTGTAGAAAATGAATCAATCAATGATATCTAGTCGAGTGCTTCTGCGATATATTTACAGATTCTTGATAAAATTCAAAAAAGAATGTACAATATTATCAATCCTGGCATATTGGCTTCAGTCACTTTTCCATTGTTGTAACATGGCGTCCTTATGCCTTTTCTATAAATACTTTCATGTTTGTTCTCTTTGTACTTCATCTTTAAGAATAGCACAGTACTAGATTAGCAACAAGGTCTCATCATTTTACAGTTGAAACAACTAGATGTAACCATAAGTTTGATGCTAACAGTTTTTTTATGTCACACTTCTTGCCTGTGGAAATCTCTTCTGATTTCTTGATTTCCACTTAAGTTTGATCTTCAAAAGTTTAAATATCATGTCAATTGCTATCTTCTATTTTCTTGAATCATTCATTCTTTTTAATAATTATTTTTCTTAGATACTTTCACTCAGTTACTCCTTACATCTTAGTGGCGTTATTGCCAATCCTGCAGACAAAGAAATGCAAGTTCTAATAGAGATTCTCTTCATGTTTTTACTACTAATAAAAATGAATTCAACAGACTATATTCATGCATTTAAATATTTTTTGTAATCATAATCATTGTTTTATTTAATTTTTTTATTTGAATTAAACATTGATTGATTGATTTTGCATATTGAATTTTTTTTTTTTCAATTATGCAAATATTTATTTTATTTACATCATTTTCAACTAAATACATTTACAATAAAATTAAAATTCCATATATTTAAAAATAATTTTAATGATCTTACTAATAATAATTCCAAATGTTTGTTGGTATCATAATAATAATAATCGTATTGTAATTGTGTTTGTTCCTCACTTCATTAATTTTCGAGACTGTTATGTCTTTTCAGTATTACAGAGAGTGATCCTTGATTTTGTCCAACTGGGCAGAATACAGCGGCCTCTCATTTTTGAGGGTTGGAAGGGCCCTACTAACATCAGTTATGTTTTGTTCCCTTTTTGTATCGTTTTAGTTTATTATTGGGTTCATCTCCCTCCCCTTTCATTTTTATTCATCCATAAATTTTTAATTGTACATATATAATCATTATATTTTTATGGCATGGGGTGCATTTTGTAGGTCCCCCTTGAGAGGATGCGGTATTATGAGGATTGATCGGTGACTGACGAGTTCTTTGGTGAATGTGGACATTGTAATGTATGAATGGGTCGTGAATCGGATTAGCTAGGTATAAGATAGTTAGTGAAGACCAACCTCAACCCCTCCTCTTTTTCGGCCTTGTGCCATAATTGTATTTCTTAATACAATAAATATAGTCCGTACTATATTATGGACTATTCTGTTTTAATTGTGGAAAGACAAAAGACTTATCAGAGACACTAGTTGGTTTCTGTGAAAGAAGTATTTATGTCTCCTGTTAATACCTCATAAACAATGGACTATTCCATTTTGATTCATGAGAAGACAAAAGTCACTGTTAAAAAAAAAAAAAGGTAGCTAGATGTAAGTACCGTTTGTTTGTTTTGCAGTCAACATATTGTTATCAAGAGACCAAGTAAAAGCTCTGTTTTTTGCATTCATTTTTGAAACATTTTTTATGATGACCCTTGTTTTACATCAAATGTGACATTCATCTCAGAATGTGATTTTCTTGAATCTTCTCTTTTAGCATCGAAAGAGTGGTTTAGCGTATGGTATCAAAGTGTTTCGTGGTAAAGTATTTGAGAATCCACGCTTGATTAAAGCTGGTAACAAAGCAGACTGGCGCTTGGTGCCCATTGAGGAAGAAGAGGAGTTCTGTCGGCTTACTGAATCCGATGTGAGGCCCGAGAGAATTATACCTAAATTTGCAGCTTTCCCTCCATTACTTGAAGTGATGCTACGCCAGGAAATGATGGCGAAAGGAGAAACACCACCAGATAAAATGCACCTGCCTCTTCGAATTGCAAAGAGTCATTTCTCCACCCCAGTTCAACAATCAGACCAAATATTGTCAAATAAATTGTAAATAAAATATTTTTAATAACATTTTTGATTTCATTATTTTTTTTATTTTTTTTAACATTTTCACTGCATCATAGATTAAGAATTGTTGCCTGGCTGTGCTGGCCCACTTTTGCCATTTACTAGAAAGAAATGACTATAAAGTTGATGATGGTGGTTTCTGTTGGGTGCCACCATTTCGGGTTTGATCCGATATTCTAAAATACTGGCTAATATAATCACCTTCAACAAACAATACAGTAAAAATATGCCACAAAGTAAGTTGTATTGTACACTATTATATGTCTTTATTATTTTAGGAATTGCACAAAGTGCTAATTTGATGCTTGGGACTGACATATGACAGTGTTTTGAAAATGTATGTCTGTCAACAGCAGGCAAGTTTTGTAAAGACATATAAGTCAGCCTACGGAAGCAGAAGTGATAATGAGTGGCTAGTTTTTCTTCCATTTTATTTTTGTTGCTTTTCATTGCATTACTTGGGTGATTTTATCTTTTTTGATATTTTATAACTTAAGCAGGTACATAAGGTTTAAAATGAATTTTTAAAAATGAAAAAGTTTTCTTAAAGCTTTCATTTTAGTTTCAGTTGAAAGCTGAAGGATTAAATTTACTATTTCCAGTTAGCAAAATATTCTGCTGCATTTCAAACAGAAATTATATTGATTAGAATTGATTTTTGTTGTTTTTCTAAAATAGTTGATTAGCACCCTTTTTTTTACTCATCTTTCTTTTAATTCTCTGTATTAAAAAATCTTCCAAAAATAAAATATATTTCTGAAACTCAATTTGAGGAATATTAGCTGATTTAAAGTATAATTAATTTGATTTGAAACAGATATTATTTACTTTAAGTATATAATACCACAGAAATTAAGTTTTTAAGCAAACAGTAGCAGTATTTTTTAAATGACAGTAGCCATGTTTGTGTTTGATGAGGCAATGACAGATTGTTGTTCTACAGACCTTATCTGTAAAACATAATTTAAGAAAATGATGTGAACACTTTTTTTTATATAATTTTTTAAGTACTTAGTAATAAATATGCTGGAAAATATTCTCCATAATCTAATTTTAGGAATGTTGACTTTAAATTTTCTATAGTCCTTCCTGATGCTATAAATTCCCAAGTTGGCATCTATGCGGATGACACCACAATTTATTCCTGCCTCAAAAACAAATCTAGTGTCACTGACAAAACTCACCTGGCCGTGCGTCTCAAAAATGACCTCCAATTGGTTGTGAACTGGGGCAGGAATTGGTTGGTCAACTTTAATGCTTCAAAAACAAAACTGCTCTATTAATCACTACAGAGATCCTTCCCTGCCCTCCATTAGAATGTCTGACGCTCAACTTCTCGAGAGCAGCTCTCTGTGGCTGCTCGGTCTCGCATTGACTGCTGACCTGAGATGGAACAAATACATTGAGTCAATTGCTTCGTCCACCGCAAGGAAAGTTGGCTCCCTTTGCCGCGCCAGGAAATTTTTCTCCCTGGAATTGATCCTCCAGATCTACAAATCAACAATTCGCCCTTGCATGAGTATTGCTGCCATATATGGTCTGGTGCCCCTTCTGTTTGCCTCAGGGTTCTTGATAGGCTCCAGAGGCAGATATGCAATATAATTGGCCCTGCTCTGGCATCTCGTCTACAGTCCCTTTCTCACAGACACGCTGTCGCCTCTCTGCCTGTTCTACAAATACTTTCACGGCAATTGCTCCAGGAGCTGCATTCACTAGTTCCCAGACTTCCATGAGTTCAAGCGGCCTCTGGCGGGCTAGCATCCCGCTCTCACCCCTTCACTGTCAAAACTCCTAAATGTATCTAAAAGAAACACCTTTGCCCCGAAAGTATAATTCTGTACAAAATATCTGTAGTCAAAGCATAAAATCACATACAAAATATTTTGGTTTGGACTTTAAATAACTTTTGTTTGATATGCTGCTAAATAAAATCAACCAACAACCTAAATTTTAATCCATGCCATATTGTATGTTTACAACTTGTTGTAGTAGACATAGTAGTCTAAAATTGTCTGGATTTCTTAGATAAAACATTGTCAGTATAAATTTATGTCTAGTTTTCCCTCCATCTTATTTTATTACTCTTTGTAATATTCATTTTGATTTTGCATTTCACTTGCACGTTGCAATAAAAATAAAATGGAAAGGACAGTTACTCAAAATAAATACAAGAACATCGACAGATTTCCATTTCAGAATATCAAAGACTGTTCTGTTGAAAATTCATTGGTATGTTTTTTTTTTTTTTTTTTTACAACACCATGGGTGATAAATTAGCAGAAGACAGTTATACTGTCCATCATGTTCAGTTGATATTTGCTTATCAGGTTAGTTTCAAGTATACCAGAGAGCAGTGAATATGTTAATAAATTTAGTTTCACATAACAGACTAAAGCATAAGTAGTCTTTTATAGCAATTTCAAATAGTAATTCTTACAAAAAACATCAATCAGTAGCATGCAGGTGGGATGGCAGAGAGTGTGACGGCCCTCAGGCATCCATATTGAGAGGACATATTTAGTTTTTGAAATTTGAAATTATCTCTTAACTTAGTTGTACAAATCTTAGTCCCACAAGCTGGTGTGAATGTGGATCTGTGTTTTCATAAGTGAGACCAGAGTAGGCACCCCTACTTGAGTTTTAGGGGCATACAATCAAGGACTTAGTCCCAGATATCACAAAACCTTTGCATGTCACTGGTTTCAATTGTACTAGATAGCAATAGACATGTTAAAGTATTATATATTTTTTTTTTTTTTTTCAAATTGCTTCTAATAGTTGGTCTATTGTAAAACATGGAAATTATAAGATCCCCAAGTGTAGACTAACTTCCCTCTTTTGGAAAGAAGGTGGATTTAAAGTGCAAAAAGACATTGTGTTTGTCATAAAAAATCTGGTGCATGAATACCAGTCTAGGAATTGATTATAATATGGGGAAGAAAGGAAAATATATAATAAAAATAGTTGTTTTTCAAATTTACTACAGGTCAATAAGAGTTAACATGGCTGATTGGGCATGTTTTTAAAAAGGTCAAGGTTTTTTCAGTATTGTTATAATCAAAACGGTTTTCTTTTTTACATCATCTAAAAATGGAGGAGTAAATGTCATAAAATTATGAATTGAGAGTTTTAACAATAGTGAAAACATTGCTTTCATTTTTTCTTTTTAATTTTTAGAATCATTTGGCTGAAATTTTGTTGGAAGCAATGTTTTTCTGATTTTATGCCATCATCTAAGAAGCAACAATTATAAGATGGGATAAAACTAGTAATAAAATAATAGTTTTGTAATCTCAAAACGACCCTACTTTTATTGACATTGAACAATACTGGTGTCAGATGCCTTATAGTATAGAGGATAGACTAGGAATATTGAACGCTTAAGACGTTATGCAATGTTCTTTATATATGCGTTTCGTCTATGGTCAAGTGGTCTACTTAATTCAGTAATGAAATTGCCTATGTTTGTTCACTGGCAATCTATGTTCAAACACAAGTTTCAGCAGCGACACTTTATTCCTATATAGCAAATAGTGAAAATGTTTCTAAAAAACAACAACAATAATAAGTTGGAATAAAACTAAAACCAAAAAAATAAGTCAAAATGCTTCATGTAAAAATCAACAATAATAAGATGGAAGTGATGTTTCTGTAGTTAAATTAGTTAAACACTGTCTATGATGTTTGTTTAAATTTGCTTTTAATTTACTTGTATAGAAGCTTAGCATTTATTTGTAAAAAAAGATTTATATTTCTGGCTTTTAATTATTTTGATCTGATCAAAATTAGTAAAAATGAAAAAATTACATTTTACCATCGAAATATTTATAAAATTTGCTTTCCATATTTCATTAAAGAATTGAATTATCTACTGTTGATGCTTACTGAGCAGCCATTTTATTGCATTATAGGAATTTTATGTTAAGAATTAGAAATACAGAATTCTGATATTAAAAACATTTGTTAAAAATGGTGATAAATCATAAAGGATATGTGATACATCCTATTGTAGGTTTTCTGCAAATATCTTTACCAGTTTTGTCAAGAAACCCTTAGGTGGCACTGTCAAGCACTTATAAAAACAGGACACTTCCAGTCTTCACTCTTTTTTTTTTTCCTCCTATATCCCAGGTATGGGGATATCTTTCACTGGGTGACTGAATGTTCACACACACACACACACGTCTATCACCCACATAATTCTTAACTTTCAATGTCTTTTTTCTTTTACATGAATACTGTGTATTTTCTCTTTTTTTATACTTGAAGTTAAAAATGTGGCAAATCTTCTCATAAATTTGGTAGGTCTTCCATTGGATCTTTGGGACTGCAGTAATTCAGTTCGAATGTCACTAAGAAACCATGACACAGCTGATGCCACTTGAGTCAAAAAGCATTGTACTTCTGAACAGAAATATAATGAGACCAGAATTTTAATCTGAAAAATAAATGCTTTCTATTAAATTACCAAAATGGTTTAATTCTTTTTGATACTATAAAGTGATTTGTTTCCATTCTCAGATTGAAAAGAAAACAAGCAGAATAGGTTCCTAAAGATAACTTGCTTTTATAGAACCAGTTTCTGGATATCAGGGATGCCATTATTGTATGTATATAAAATATATTAATAAATATACATATTATTCCTCACTGGTAACACAACTCAGAGTTTCATGTACAATACAGTCTTCTGGTAGAGACTGACCATTACATAATTTAAATTTGAATAAAAATATCTCGTTAATAGAATGCTGGCACAGTCCATATATGAAGAGTATGAGTTTTGTATTTCAAAAATATATGTTGCATTTAAAATGGACATAATTTTTATTTTATATATATAAAATAAATGAGCATAAATATTTTATTTTATACATAGACTAAATGGATTAATGGTATTTATTAAAGAAATGACATTAAAATAGACTGACCTAAAACTATATATAAAAAAATTATTATTTTATATTTAATTTAAATGGGTATTACTGTTTTTTTTTTTGTTAATTTATTTAAAAAACTTAAAAATATATATATATGAAAAATAAATGGACCTAGAGACCATAAAAAAAAAAAAACATAAAAAGGGAAAGTTTATAATTTACATTAAAAGTTAATCTGTATCAACAGATATTTATTATTATGTCTATATGCAACCAGTAATTCATTTCTCTTGTTTAATAAGTTAGCTAATTTTTTTACAAGGTGTGAATTACATCTATCTCTTTTCTCATTTCAAGATTTGTTTTTCACTACAATATCAATAATAATGGAGGTATTACCATTTTTTAATTGCCAGAAATTGCAATATTATATTATTCATATATATATATATATATATATATATATATATATATATATATATGCACAGTACTTATTGGAAAGTGCTCAATATCAGTGATAGAGCTAACATATTTAGTTGTATGGATATGAGTTTGTGACCCTGGTTTCATGCTTTTATGATGATCATCAGACAAACCCTTTTGTATATATATATATATGTATATAAATAAAAATAAAGAACAGTAAGATATAAAAAAAAAATTCGCTTGAAGATGAAATGGAACTAATGCTTTTAATTTAATTGCAAAAATAAAATTAGGGTTTTAGCTTCTATTTTGAAACATGGTTGGAACTGTGTAGCGAAAATAACCATATTTTAAATCAATTAATTTATATATATATATATATATATATATATATATATATATATTAAAATCCCATAGGTAATAATTTTATTTCATGAAAAAAAAAAAACAGCTCTATAAACCACCCATAAATGCAATGAAACAATCACCTAACTTATCAGCTATCCTCACTTCTACCAAATATCTAAACAATAGAAACCAAACAGGAAATTACAAATGTAACAAACCTCGTTGCTTAGTTTGCAAACATTTAATAATAGCTAATACATTTTCCGTACCCAACACCAATATCAGGATACAGCCACCTAACCTCACCTGCGATACCCATAACGTAATCTATTATTTATTCTGCAACTTATGTCCTTATAGTGGTGAGTCTGGAAACAATTTTAGATTTCGTTTTAATAACCATAAACAAACAATACGTCAAAACAAACCTTATTCCCCCATAGCTAAACACTACAATCAATCAGGACACACATTAGAAAACTGCAAATGTTTATTAATAGATTCCGATTTTACTTCCACATTCACACGCAGAAAAAAAGAAACATATTGGATTTTAAAATTAAATACACATAAACTAGGGTTGAATAGGGACTTAGGTGTTTTAAATCTTTATAAATATTTCAATAGTTAAGCAATTTTTTTTAGATATAGTAAAATAATTTTTTTTAAATATTTATGACAGGAATATCCGAACAGTGACGTTCCATATCACGTGACGTCCGCGTCTCGCGAAGGACGCTACTTGCTAACAAACAGTAATTTTAATTTATTTGTAACAAACAGTTATTTCTGATGAAAAATTGAGGACAATTTGAAATATCAAATATATATATAAATAAATAAATACTTTCATAAAATAAAACATTATAATTTTAATTTGAAACTTTTTTCTATATATATATATATATATATATATATATATATATATATATATATATATATATATATATATATATATATATATATGATTGGGTGATTGGGAGCGTTCGCTTTCTGACCCTAAGACCCGAGTTCGAAAACTATACCACGGGTTGACTCGAGCCTTATGAATTAAATTGTGTAGAGGGAGCACTTGGGGGTCGTCGATAGCTGTGCTAGCACGAAGTCACAAGTCATCGTGACCGAGGGTTTGAGTGTGTTTTGTGTTGTTCTGAGTGTTGGTCATTCTAGACAACACGCTCTCTTCCAGAAATTGCAACTAAGAGCTGCTCAAGGTAGTTGCGGGTTAAATCACAGGTTAGCTCTGTGTGAGTTGAACAAATAGAAATGCGCTTGAGCAAGCGTCGTCTGCAACAGGGATTGGCTAGCCGCCCTAATAGACGAGTATCCTCGAATACGAGTGGCTAGCTATATATATATATATATATATATATATATATATATATATATTGATAATATTAATGGTCATATATATATATATATATATATATATATATATTGACCACTAATATATATATATATATATATATATATATATATATATATATATATATATATATATATATATGTATAAGTGGGAAAAGGCAGAATTTATAAGACATTTTTAAAAAAAGCTAAAACTCACACCCTCTGTACCAATATAGGGAAGACGCAAATAAACTGGTCATTTATCAACAAAGTGCGGCTTAACCCCATCTAATTTACTAATGACATCTTGGATAACGGAGTCTAAAACATCCAAAGGATATCAATTTTTTGAAAGTGTTATCCTAACAAACACAATTTCACCGCAGAGAAGGCCATCAGAACATATCTTAAGTGTCCTATGAATTAAGGCCTTAATCAAATTAACCTTTCGCTGTCTGGGACAAAAAGAGTCCCAACGCTTATAAAGTTCCGAGTAAGTAGCCCTCCTAAATATGGAAGTCTCAAACTTGTCACTGATCCTATGAACAAGAACTCTTTTTGGACTCCTTTTCTACGGTAAACCAGAACGGGGTGGGCAGTTTAATTTGGTGAAAAACAAGTCAGCTAAAAATAATACAAGCCTTATTAAAAAAAAATGAAACAAACAAAACTCAATAATATCAACTATGAACATGGACACAATATCTTGACCGTGTTTTGAAAATGAAAACATATAAATAAATAGATTGTTGTATGTATTACATACAATTTACTTCTTGTTAACAGTTAATATATTTCAACCTTGAAAATGACTGAAAGTATAGCCGAAAGTGCTCGGAAAAAAAATAACATTCGGACAGTTTTTATATAATTTATCATATGAAAAAAATATTATTAGATCGCATGAGAAATTGTATAAAATCTAAATCAAAGCACCTTGTCTGCCGCATTCAAGGATATTGTTGAAACTTGACTAATGCATGGAATAATAATACAACACAAAATGTACTTAGAACAAAATGTATTGAAACAAGAAAGTGTACACAATATTTACATATAGTCTTTTGTATATTCTTGGGAAGACTGTACCTGGAGAATGTGTTGACTTAGTCGCAGTCGGGCAGAGTCTCTGGATTGAATCTCTTGATTCCTCCTCTCGTCTTCCCGGTACCAACCATATTTATATGGTCGGTACTCCACTATGCAAATTAGGTGGATCCTACCACAACATATATATATATATATATATATATATATATTGAACAATAAGAAAATAAAAAATTAAAATCTTTAGACACACTGGGTTGTAGATTAATATTCTTTCGTTTTTTTTATTATTATTCCATTTAGATTCCTCGACTAGTTTCGACCGAAATAGCCATCATCGGGAGGAGAAATATTTCTGCTTGCTGGTAGCAGTGAACTACAGAAATGAATGTCTTTTGTTGGAGAAAATGAACTTTTGTCAGTAGTTTTCATTTGTTTTTTTATTTTTTTATCTTTTTAACATGAATCTTTTAACATTCCTTGTGTTGGTATATATATATATATATATATATATATATATATATATATGTATTCTAGCATAAAAGACACATGTATTGGGCAACGTTTAAGCTAGCTTCTTCTTTATTGGGCCTTCATCACAATAGGAAGAGACGAATAGATGCGATAGGCAACAAGGAGGTATCATCATTGATCACTGCATTTAGGTACTGCATTAATATTTAAGCTTAGCTTTTAAAAGTTCAACGATAATTCTTCTGTTGCCACTTTCGCTGGATTTCGCAATTAATTTTGATTATTCCCAGATTTATAAAAGTTATAAAACTTGTTATCGTACCCAAAAATTCGTCGCAAAATTCACGTGAAAAATCGCCGAAAATAATCACAGTAATGAAAACTTGCGAAGGAAAAATTTTAGGATTGCGTTTCCGGGTCCGTCACGAAATGTTTTTAATTTGCTTCCTTATTCCAAAGTAGTATGACTGGGCATGACCTCTAACAGTAATGGTGGAAAAGTGTAACAAACTGACATTCGCATATATATATATATATATATATATATATATATAATAAAAAGGATTAAACACTAATATTCCATGGTTATAATTTATTACATTGGAATCGTAATTACGATCCAATTCATCAGACCTACAAATTCAAAAAGAAATCAGAAAAAAAAAACTCCGGGAATAAAAAATAAAATTTAGTGAGAGTGTATGTCTGAGAGTGGGGGATGAATGTGAGAGGTAAATGAAAGCTCTAGAGAGGGGTAACGGATGAGAGAAGAACAGGAAGGCCTAAAAGTGAAGGTGGGGATTAAAATTTAACAGAGAGTAGTTTTAAAGAGAGGAGTTAAATGACTGTTTAAATTAGTGAGATACAGATAAATATGAATTATTTTCCGATGCATAATTCATTACTGAATCGCTGACCTAAATTAAATTAAAAACCGACACCGGAAATGGGTGTATACATTTGTGGTGACACTACGCACAATAAAAGACGATATAATCTAAACTTAAAATTCAGAAGATGAGAGAGAGAGAGAGAGAGAGAGAAGGGGGAGAGAGAAATAAGAAAAGAAAAAAAGTAGGGAGGGAGGATAGGGGGCAACTAAAACCGAAGGGCATTTATAAAAGAGCCAGTGTGCAATCAAGAAAATTTAACAAAAGTAATATCACCTACAAATTTAATATGAACATATAAAAATTAACGAATATTTAATCTAGCAAGGACCTATTATTTCTATGCCCCAAAACACATACGTATATACACACATACACAACAACATATTTATATTTACACGTACATATTATCTATCTATCTATCTATCTATCTATATATATATATATATATATATATATATATATATATATATATTATAATTATATTATATATTAAAAATATGGTTCCATCACTACACAGGAATTACTATATTTCAAAACAGAAACTAAAATTTTAAATTCAAAATCCATACGTCCGTTCCATTCCCAAGCGATTTTTGGAATAACCTATTAAGAAATTTACTTGACTTATAAGCACAGACAATCTAAATATTTTAAATTGTTAAGGTTACGGAAGAATTCAATCATTTTGATAAAGGGTTTTGGAGTTTTAATTTCTCTAGACAACTTATGAGTGAATTCTCTCTCTGTGTAACTTTTTTGACGCCTGTCCCAATCACTGTGCCATCGCTCGGCGCTGTGTCCTCTTGGTCACGTTCTGCGATCACTTGATGACCACCCTACCAGAGCTATCTACCACTGACGTTGACCTCGCAGCAGAACACGCATTCGTTAGAAAGAACTCATCATCCAGGACCTCCAGCTGATTAATCTGTCGCTGGAGGATGATCTGACGCCCAGCCAACACAGTTAGGGCTGGAGGGACCAGACAGAACCCGTGGGCTCATTGCCTTCATGGTATGAGATTTCGCAGCAGCTAACACGAGACACTGAGAATTTACAAATTAGATTTTTTTGTTTTGTTTTTGCGTTTTAGTTATATAGTTGTTATACCAGAACATTACCTATTCTATTGTAATAGACTCCCCCACACATAATAAGTAGTAGTAATAGTAGCGGTCGTCAGTTGAGTTCAGTGGTGTTGAGTGAGTCAGTCGATGTCGGACATTGAAGTATCAACCATCACAACTAGATTGCTGCGTCATTAACTCTTATTTCAAGTTCCTAACGTTTTGTACGTCGGACCCTTTTAGGACCGACTTAGCGAAATACAAGCCTCCAATATGAAAACTAGTCTACAACAATGGTCTAGACAATTTATTTTAGATTCTTTTTCGTTTTTCCCCACGCTCTTTGTTATTAAATATCCTACATTATGATAATAGATCTTCCAAGAAGAGAGAAACCTTTTAGGTATGGATGAACTATCGATTAAAGCACTTGCTAAACATTTTTTGTCTTAGTGAATTATTTTCTCTTTCAATTATAATAAGATGTTTATATCAAAATTGTGGTCAGTCTAGTTACGGTGAGCAGTTAATGAGTTTTACATGTTGTTTTTTTAAATATCTCTTGTATGTTCATATAATCTTTTATCTAAACTTATAGAGATTTCCTCAATATATTTTTCGCACTTTATCATACAAAGTCCAACAGGAAAACAACCAACAAACCACCTGAAGAAATGAAACCCACGTGTCACTACACACAAATACGAATATCTCTTAAACAGTGATTGCTTGCAGAACAATGTACCATACAAAGCCACTGTAAAATTAGCAGATAACAAAGAAAAAATATACATTGGATAAACTGAATGATCTAATCATCACTTTCTATATATATATGTGTTTGAGCTTACAACACCTGATGTTCAAAAGCAGTTACCCATCTTGGTACTGACACGGATCGCCGTTGTTTAACTTCGAAAAGTACGGGAACCGATGTTTCAACTCCATATGATCGTAAGCAGTGTGGCTCTACAGAAGGATACCGAGAATACCATGGATGGATCGTGTAAGCAACGAAAATGCCTTCATGAAAATGGAGACAGTAAGGGCAATTATACTCAGAAACAAAAAGATATTGTTGAAATTTGGACACATAATAAGGAAGGAGAGCTTGGAGAATTTGACATTCACAAGACATATCGAAAGCAAAAGGGTTATAATCGGTTACTGCTCATCGCTCTTCAGAGTCCACTCGAGGACAAGATAAATATATGCACAACGACTAAAAAGAGGGAAATGAAAAAAATATTCTTACCACAATTGCATATTGACTTTAGTTCGCTGGGAAACTACTGATATACATATTAAACATTTTACACACTTTTAGTCTCACCCTGTGTTATGGAGAGATATATCATTTACTATCCGAAGGATCATTTTTTTTTTTAACGACGACTAGATCTTTTGTTCCCGATTAGTGGATCTGGTCTTGTCTGACTAGGATTAGTGAGATTTTATCCTGAATTAGTGGGTCTGGACTTGTTTTTATTACTATATCTGTTATAATATGGATTAGCATGTCTTGTCTTATGGCTTGGATTAATAGGTCTGGTTTTCTGTCCTGAATTAGTATGTTTAGTTTTCTGTATAGATTAATAGATCACTGGATCTGGTCTTGATTAGTGGATCTTGTCTTGATTAATATATATTTCCCTGCTTGGATTAGTGGGTTTGGTTTGGTTTGGATTAGAGACTGGTGCCTTCTTAGATTGCTGGATAAGTTGGTTTGATTTTATGTCATGGATTAGTGAATCTAGTATTCTGTCCTGTTCGGATTAATGGATCCGTTTTATTTAGCCGGGATTAATAGGTCTGATCTTCTGGTTTGGATTGGTGGATCATCATCCTATCCTGGAAGTGAATCTTATCTGTTCCGAATTAGTGAACGTGTTCTGGTAGGCTTGATATTCTGTCATCGATTACTGGATCATGTCTTTTATCCTGGATCTAGTTTGGTCTGGTCTATTAGTGAATCTGTTCTGGCCTGTAGTAGTGGATCAGATTTGGTCTGATCTGGAGTAAAGGGATTTAGTCTGGCACTGTCTTGCCTGGATTAGGAATGTATGGACTTCTAACTTGGAATAATACATTTGGTCTTCTATCCGGGATTAGTGGATTGGAATCTTGACCTAGTGGATGTGGTATTCAGCTTAGAGAAATGAATCTGGTTTGGTTTATCATGGATTAACGAGTCTCGTTTTTCTTTCAGGGATTAGTGGATTTGGCCTTGATTGATGAGTATGATGTCCTGTTCTGCATTATTATATCTTGCCATCTGTCTGAGGATCGTATATTAACAAATTTGATCTGCACTCTCCTGGATGTGGATCTAGACTGGTCTGAACTGGTTTTCCCTGGATTGATGAATATGGTCTTCCTGTGCAGATTAAAGGATATATTTGAATTTCAAATTCTAAAAAGATTTAATTTAGACTGTTCGAAAATGCAGCTTTTGGATTGTTTTCAGATATTATCCAAAGTCGTTTGCACAGTTCTCGCTGACTCACTGCCTCTACACAGTCATGTCTACTTTTATTGCCCTTCTGAGCAACTTGTTAATATATTCGTTGTTTTGGGAATTATTTTCAATTTTATTTCTGCTTCCACACAAAGGTTATCTTCTATTTTGTTTTGTTCGTTTGTTTTGTTTTACGGTATATCAACCTCAATGGGCTATTTAATGCTGACAAGATTTTTATTGGTGGTAAAATTTTGTTTTCAAAAATGTAGTGCTGGTAATATTTTTTTTTCCTTTTCAAAAATGTATTGCTGGTAATTGTTTCTTCAAAAATTAATTGCTGGTAATATTTTTTTACAAAAAGGTATCACTGGGATTAAATTACACTTTTACACATTCATAGTGTTTTGACTCCAGTTTGGGGGTTAACTATTTGCGCATAACTGAGACCCTAACACTTCATGTCACAATTGACCCCGGATCAGGGTGGACCTCAGTTGAACACCTTGGTGCAAAACAGAGGTGGTTGTAGTTTTGCTCAAGGTCTCCTGATCAGAGGCGTTGCTGTTGGATGTAATTTATTGTCTTACCCAGGATGCAATAGTCAAAAATTTAAATGCAACGTCAATTGCCATCGTCTTACCCTTTTTGTAGTTTATCAATCCTAGCCAGGATTTTCAATTTTGTTCTTATTCTCATTCACTTTAACACACTAATTTGTTCTCCCAATTGTTATTTGTAGTTTTGTTGACTAGGAATCTTCAATTTTCTTCTATTTTAGAAAATCAACATCCCCAGTTGTCAAACTGGGAATTAATTTGAAATTTCCTGACAACATTTTTTTAGATTCGAAGTTTTTTACCAATTTTTGAGCATTTAAGTTTAAAGATTTTTGAAAATTTTATTAGAATTATTTCAAGTTTTTTTGATTATCATGTCATCGGCCATAGTTCTGTCCATTGAATTTTAACTTTTTGTTAAAATGAATGAAATTTAAAGAGTATTTTATAATGTCTAATGGAGTTGAACATTATTTTATATTTAGATGCATTTAAATGATCAAATTTTATTTCAGAGAACAATAAAATTAAATTTTGTTTGATTAAAACCCAAGTTAACATGGAAGTACCGAAGAATCATTTGAGGCAACATAATGCTTTATGAGTACCAAGAAAGAAAACTCAGCAGCCAGATGTTGCAAGAAACATTCACTCAGTAGATGGAGAGGGAGGTTTGAATGAAAGAATGGCAGAAGATGGTTTGTAAAAAATTCAGAGGTGGAGATTTCCCCTTGAAGATGAAGATCGAACGCGGACGTCCAGTTGAGTTTGATGGAAAACCGCTTCTTGCTGTGAGCTTGGAAGAAAATCCTGCTTTTATGAGTTGAGGAATTGGAATAGTTAATCAGTTCAAACCATAACAACTTCCAATCGGGTCATATTCAACAACTTGAAAAAAGGAAAAATGGCTGCTTCATGAATTTCTGAAGACAACCTAAAAATCCGAAGTCAAATTTCTTATTTTCTCCAAAACTTGTTTTATAATTTAAAAATAACTTTTGACTGGCGAAAAAAATGGATCTTTTCAAAAAAAAAATTAGTCAATCAATCAATGGATTATTATTGATGTTATTATAGACAGCCACAGCGGCCAAGTAAAATGTCATTTTGTCAAAAGTTTTTTTCAATTTTTGTGGGACCACCAATTAATAATCCACTTTGAATTATAAACTACATCTAATCCAACAATTAATGCTCTGCTCAGGAGGATCAGCAATTAGCGTGGAACCATCTCTTTAATTACTAGTGTTGAGGAAAAAGACCCGTTCTATTAGGGTCGAAAAGAGGTGATGTAGTTAACCCCAAGATTGGGGTTAAAACCCTACAAAGCAAAAATCACGTCAAAAAACCAGCGAAGAACTTTTTTGAGAAAAACTCATCCATTATTATTCTAATATATTTTTAAAGAAAATAAAGATTACCAGTAATTTTTTTGAAGAAAAAATATTACCATAATACATTTTAAAGAAAAAATATTTTAGCAATAAAAAATCTTGAGGTTAAATGACCTTTTGTGAGTTCTTCGAAAAAAAAAATCAAAAATTTTACAGTAATGGAATTAGTAGCTTGTTAATAGATGGAAGGAACTCATAGATAATCAGGAAAATACATTGTTGATAAAAAATCTTGTCGTAATTAAATAAACATTTAGGTGTTGATATTTCTTTATTCAAAATTCAAACTAAACTTAATGGGATGATCTGATACAAACTAACTTTAAAAACAACAACTAAAACAAGAATAAATCCAAAGAAAGCATGATATCTTTTTGTATTAAATAGGCAGAAAGGAAAATATTTTAAAACCAGAATTTTCATTATGAATTACCACAAGTAAAATATGCACTTTTTTTATTGTATTTGATAAGTAAAAACTGTAAAAGAAATTGTATGCTTTTGGTCAAAAAAGAAGAAAATTAATGAATAAGATTCCAAAGATCCATTAATCAATAAAAACAAAAAATAGATAAAAGTGTATACACCCTTGTGTAAATTAATTGAAACAAAACGAATAATTCAGATATTATTTACTTTTTTTGTATTTTTCCAATGAAACATGACCCAGTGCACATGTTAGTACTTTGTATGTCCATTAAACGAAGTCGTTCCTTGCAGATTGACCACAGATTCTAGATTGGATTTAAATCAGAAGAGTTTCCGGGTCAGTCCATAGTACTTTGATTTGCTCACTGGTAAGGCTTGCCAGTGTGTTCGTGAAGCATTACAAATTTTCGTATGCTTCCTTGGAGTAATATCCATCATAGACAATGGCCGTAGGACAACTAATTGACAGTCGAGACAATAGTGTCTGGGTGTGTTAAAAATCTCATGCAATCACAGATGACGCAATATTTTTCAAGACCAAACAAATTTCATCATACACCCTGAAAATAGATTCATATTACTGCATGCCACTGCAAATGACCTAATCTGAGGAAAAAATAGAAATCAATTACACCCTGTCACTCCAGTGAGTCTAAAACTGACCGTATGGTGAAAGAAAGGACACTAAAGTGATTGTTTCAATTAATTTGCACAAGGATGTATAACATCATAATAATGCTGGACACAAATTATAAGATAAAATACTTGAAATTTGCTTTGTTTATTGAAAATCACACAAAACTACCATACTGTCTAACATATTACTTCATAATATAGCTAAATTCTTCAGTATTATTTCCCTTTGAAGTAAATGAAGCTCTTATTTGATGACACAAGGATTTAGTAATAATGTGCTTGTGCCATGCATCTTGTCCATATACAATTTGTAAAGCTTCAGTAAATTATTAAATTTACAAGGCTGTGCTATAAGCTTTTCACTGATCACCAGAATGAAATTCCAATGCTACGATTTTGAACTTAAACTTCATCTTTAAACTCGTTTCCTCAAAATTTAAAAAAAAATATTTTGTGTTGCTATTTATCACGTCAAACCTTAAATTTCAAATTGGGTGTAATATTACGCTTCCAAAATCGACCTGCCCTAATATCGACTTGCTTAAGGTGAAATGATTGAAAAAAAAATGTGAATGATAGCATCTTGGATTATTCCTTTTACTGACCAACATATATTCTGTATTCTTGCAGTTGATGGTTAGCGCTTTTTTATTGCTTTCCTGTACTCGCTTGTCTATGTGGTTCATGAAAATTTCTTTATATTAAGGTTTGATAGATACAAGGCTTGAGAGTCCCTAAACCTGATGAATGAATGAGTTGTATAATATGAATGAAAGAGGAGGTGGTAGGAAGTGAACGTTATGACAATAAGGAGGATAGATAATGGCTGACACTTGAATATTGAAGACTTGAATATTTCAGTGTTTAGAGAACATGAACTTTACTCTATGGTATATAGAGTTTATGAATTTAAGCACATTATTAGATTGGCAACAAGGTTGCGTCATGTTACAGTTGAAATGGCTAGATGTAACCGTAACTTCTATGCTAACCGTTTCTTCTATCGCACTTCTTCCTTGTTGAACTCTTTTTCGGCTTTTTACTTTCCAGCCAACTTTGATCTTCAAAAGTTCAAGTGCAATGTCAATCGTCTTCTACTGTATTCTTGATTCCTCTTCTTTTATTGGTCTCGCTCCTTAATAATGATATTGTTTTATTCCTATTTTTTCACACTCAGTGAAATGATTAAATAAATATCAAGTGTCGACAACATAAATTTCAGTAATATTAACACAATTCTTTGCTATATTTTACCTGATGTTTTGTCGCTGAAGCCGAAATTCGAATAACACTAATAAAAAAAAATGCCAGACAGTAGTTTTTCGCCATTTAACGTATGTTCCCAAAATATAAAATATTTTAAATCTTCAAAAAGGTAATAAAATTATTCTCGGGGTATGTCTTTCTTAAGGTCAATTTATATCTATGAAAATTGATATCTTCCTTTCTTATGATAAATTGATCATTACCTAGAGAGTGCACAGTAAAAAAGGAGTAAAAATCGTTAGTGTTCGAAATGTTTGCCTGAATGTTCAACACAAAGTTGTAAGCGTGGTAACCAGGAGGCAGTAACTTTGGGGATAGTGTCAAGAGGAATTTCATTCCAAGTTTCACTTCAATGAATCAATATCGATGATGTCACGACGACAGTTTTACAAGTGAGTTTGGAATATACTTCAGTAATCCATAACTTTTAGAGGGCCACTGGGATTAGTGCTGGTGTATTTTCTCGAAATATAATGGACACTAAATATGAGTTTTCGACGTATTTATCAGAAAATCATGCTCTAGACCGTTATTGCTCTGTTTTTTTTTAGTGCTGATCCCATGTTGCCTCTGAAAATCCCCACAAAGGAAGTCTCAATTACGTGCCATGCGTGATACACGCTTAGACGATCATGTATCATGTATTAGACGATACATGACTGACGAGGCAAATTTGTTGCCATTTCTTTCTACGGTAGGTAAGTTGCCATCCAAGGTCTGTCGTGCTATTTACACATAGCTGGGAGGAGAAGAAGAGGATTCATACCTTTCCCAAGAGTATTAGCACGTAAGTGAATGTAATTGTTTTTTTGTTTTTTTTTAAATCGGTATCACCCTATGGAAGGCAGTAAAACCACTAAGACACAAGGGGTTACAGAGTGTAGAAAAATTGGGAACAGAAACATTAATAATGATCAGGAAGAGGAAAGCATAATCAGGAGGATAGTAGATAGCGATTGACATTGCATTTAAATTTTTGCAGATTAAAGTTGGCTGAAAGCATGGAGCCGGAAGAGAATTCCACAAGCGAGAAGTGCGAGAAAAGAAACTGTTATATAAAATTTATAGCTACATCTAGCCAGCTCAACTCGACGCCAATCTAGTGCTGCGCTTAAACTCAAAAAACTCTAGGCACCGGACCATATGTGGCAGCAATATTCTAAGCATGGACGAATGGTAGATTTATAGATATATAAGATAGATTTTGGCGAGAAAAATTGTCTAGCACAACACATGTGTTACTGTTATGTGGGAGGGATTTATGGGAGGCATCATGTAAAAAGGCAGGGCATATTCGTTTATATTTGATAAAACCAATATATTATGAAAGAACTTCTGTACGGTTGGAACAAAGCAAATATTTCAAACGTATGAAGAAGAAACCCACATTAATAGAAAATAATGAATCAAGGGAAAATGCCAGGCTTTGGTGAAAGAAAAAAAAATGTTTATTTCAGAAACATGATTCACTGCTGACGAAATGCCTTTCTAAAACAATGGCGCCCTTTAGCGAATGCATCATAAAACATGTTAGCCATAAGAAATTTTTCAATGCTTATCAAGGAGAGAAGTGCGGTGCAATGTCAAATGCAGGATGAGGCAATTGTCTATAAAATCAAAGGCGGAATTTGAAGAAGAACCATAAAACTGATTCGGACTAGCAAAATACATTAAGATTAACGGACGATAAAACATTTTCTGATAATTACTGAGACTTGATCAAAAGATTCACGTAATAAAGATAATAGCCAACAAAACCACTCAAAAGAGGAATATTCTCCCTCTCAGATTTGCTTTTAGAAAATCGATGAGCATAGGAGATAGCTTATTATGAGCTGAAATTCGGGTGGGAGAAGAAATTGTGTCAAAATGTTTTTAAAATTGCCTCGATTTTCTTGAAGAGAATTCAGTGGTAAGGGAAAGTAAATCCCGAAACGATTTTGCTGTTTATGGAAAGGCTGATCCAACTTAACATATACACAGAACGGGCTTTTTTTTTTTTTTAAGAAGAGAGCTTTTTTCTGAGAGACTGATCCAACTTTCCATTTACTCGGAAGATGCCATTTTTTGAAAGGCTCACCCAACTTTCCATTTACTGGAAGAGGGCTTTTTCGGAGAGACTGATAAAACAGTTCATTATGGGAGTGACTGATCCAACACACTATATAATCGGAAAAGACCAATTTTCGGGGAGATTGAACCAACGTCCTCTTTATTCAGAACAAACCGCTTTTGGAGAGATAAATCCAACTTTTCAAGTGCCCCTATCAATATATCATATTTAGAAAGAAATATATATATATATATATATATATATATATATATATATATATATATATATATATATATATATATCAGACTTCACCTCCAACCGCATAGGGAAGGCGTACAAAGCTGAACAAGTGGTTACCCCACACACTGTTGAAAGCCAAGGGACAGCCTGTTTCTCGTTGCTTTCTTGCAACGTACCTATATTTGATCGAGGGCTTACCAGTGACAAAAAAGTGTGTCCTGTATGACACGTGCCAAACCCACTTTACATCCACACAAGATCATGCTCTGTACCTTGTGGAATAGTCGATAAGTAATGCACTATGATCTGCTATCAACACTGCTGAGCTGTACGGGTAGCAGTTGTAATGAAGCTGAATGGCCAGCATTGGTTAATCGCATGAGTGTATTGTATGTCATGCCACATGTAGCACAGGTGGCCAAGGATATCATACGGCTACTTGGCTGGGAGATACTGTGTCATTCACCTTACTCCCCAGACCGTGCACCAACAGATTATCACCGCTTCCATTCCCTGGACAATAACATTGGGAAATTCCTTTGCAAATAAGGCATACTTACGTCAGGGACTTACAAGCTTTTTTGTGTCCAAGACATGACTTTTACTACCCACTGGAGGCACGTTGGCTAAAGGTTCTAGGTATCGACGGGACTACTCTGAGGACTAACGACATGTTAAATTTATTGTCCTCATATTTCATGACAGTTGTTCGGATTAGCTCTCCCTTATGGTACCTAGACTAAAATGGCGTCAAAATCTGATCAATTTACAAATGAGTTGGCTATATGTAACCATAAATTCTATGCTAACTCTTTATTTTCTTGAACTTTTCAATTGTGGAACTCCCTTCCGGCTCTATGCTTTTCATCCAACATCCAAATTTAAATGAAATGTCAATCGCTATTTACTGTCCTCCTAATTCTTCTTCTATTGTTCTCGCTTCTTTGTAATGTTTTTGTTTACTAATTCTTCCACACCCTGTAATCCCTTGTGTCTTAGTGGCTTTACTGCCTTGCATGGGGTGATGTCGATTAAAAAGAAACAACTTTTTTTTTTCTGATAGATCAAAAACGGCAAGGACTTTTTGGTTAACTTGTACTCCAGGCTTTATTTTTACCCGAGAAAAGTGTGTAGACCGGTAGAGGAAGTAAACACTGTTTTAAAAAAATACGTGTATCTACTACAATAACGTTTCAAGTAATATAATATATATATATATATATATATATATATATATATATAGTTCACAATATTTATCAGATGTAAACTCCGAGTTTCCTGATTTCTTGAAGAGTAAGAATTCACGAAATCCTGAGTTGATATCCGATAAATATTGTGAACTTTCTTAATTCTTATTCGGTAATTATTGACCAAGATAACTATCGAGTACTTTATCAGCAGAAATTCCGTTCATATCGATATACGTTAAATTATATAATTAATTTTACGGTAGCATTATATATATATATATAATCGGTATCAATCTATGTAAAGCAGTATAGCCACTAAGACATAAGGGATTACAGGATGTGGAAGAATTAGGAACAGAAAATATTAATATTGAGCGGGAAGATGAAAGAATAATGAAGAGGACAATAGACTAAGGTTGGTTGGAAAGCATGGAGCCGGAAGTGGATTCCAAATATCAGAAGTGCGAGAAAAGAAACTGTTAGCGTAGAATATACGGCTACATCTAGTCAACCGTAAATTCATGCGATCTCGACGCAAAATCTAGGTACCATTGCGAAAATACACATAGAAGCAACCTTACAGCGGCGGGAAAATGACTAAAGCCAAGCCGTCAGATCAGGACCAGTAATATTGCTAATTCTTCTTTGGATCTTATCAAGGAGCTCAAGGTAAAAAGCAGGGGCACCGGACCATATGTGGCAGCAATGTTCTAAGTATAAACGAATGATATACTTACAGATATGTATGATAGATTCTGGAGAGGAGAATAGTCACGCACGACACAGTGAACCAAGCTTTCTCTTCCTCTTCCTCTCTTGTCGAAATCTCCGCTTCCGGGCGGAGAGGAACCCAGACGAGGCTATGCCGAAAGGCAGAGTCTCGTTTGGGGAGGTAGACAAACCCGACTCCCTGCATACGGGCAATTTTTGCCCGAGCCTACGGGCTCAGAACGCCCCACGTTAAAAACTGGCCTTGTGCCACATCTTGCTTTGTGGGGAGGTTGGTAAATAGAGTCAATCAACTTAGTAGCCGACCTAGAAATAGATTCAATATAGTCTTTCCACTTCATGTCAGCTGAGAACATTAGCCCGAGAAGTCATTTTCCTGTAGGTTAGGATGCTGATGGAAGGCAGGGAGAGGTCTCTCAGATGATTAATGGAGAGAAGTTTAGTTCTGGAGGCGTTAAAATTAACAGGCCATCTTCTGCCCCAGTTAACGACGGGGTTGAGGTTTTTTTTTATATCAGCTGCCATTTTGAACTTATCAAATTGATCAGTCTTATTATCATGACAGGAGTCGGTTGTGAACTGGGGCAAGAATTGGCTGGTCAACTTTAATGCCTCAACAACAAAACTGCTCTCTATTAATCACCACAGAGATCCTTTCCTGCCCTCCATTAGAATGTCTGACGCTCAACTTCTCGAGAGCACCTCTCTGCGGCTGCTCGGTCTCACGTTGACTGCTGACCTGAGATGGAACAAATACATTGAGTCAATTGCTTCGTCCACCGCAAGGAAAGTTGGCTTCCTGTGCCGCGCCAGGAAATGTTTCTCCCCGGAATCGATCCTTCAGATCTACAAATCAACAATTCGCCCTTGCATGGAGTATTGCTGCCATATATGGTCTGGAGCCCCTTCTGTTTGCCTCGGGGTTCTTGATAAGCTCCAGAAGCGGACATGGAATATAAATGACCCTGTTCTGGCATCTCGTCAACAGTCGCTCTCTCACAGACGCGCCGTCGCCTCTCTCTGTCTTTTTTATAAATACTTTCATGGTAATTGCTCAGAGGAGCTGCATTCGCTGGTTCCCAGACTTCATGAATTCAAGCGCCCTACGAGGCTGGCATCCCGCTCTCACCCTTTCACTGTCGAAACTCCTAAATATAGCCGTCTCTTCTACTTCAATAGCTTCATATCTCGCACCTCTCGCCTGTTGAACTCCCTTCCCTATTCCAGTTTCCCTGAGAGCTATAATCTCCAACTATTCAAATGTCAATCGACATCTCCAGTTGCCTTGATCTATCCACTATCCTTCTCCTCATCCTTTCCTCTATCACTCCTATCTGATCTTGCTCCAAATCTTCTGTAACCCCTTGCGTCCTAGTGGCTTTCCGCCTTGCTTGGGGCGAAACGCTTAAAAAAAATGGTGTCTTCAGCATAGATACAAAATTGAGATCTGATACTATCTGGATAGTCATTAGTGAAAATTAAAAATCAGAGTAGGACCAAAGATACATTGGGTTTGTCCAGCCAATGTTGATATAAACAGGCTGCGTTAAGGACAACAGAAAATGTATGTCATCTGCGCAAGCTTATTTCTCACAAACGTAACGTTGCAAGCCTCTCGCTGCTCTAACGCTATTTATATTGCAAATGTTTGGCTATGCTTCTTTCTTTTGCTCCACTAGTTTGGACTTTTACAGCTAGGATACGTCATTTGACGCCCAAGGAATCGAATCGTCCTCATCTCCTCTGTATTACGAATGTTAAAAAAGTTCCCTTCAGATAGCTTTTTCCACAAGAACTGCCACTTTTTTGAACATACTCCCGCATGAGTGCTTCTTCTTCAAGTAAATATCACCTCCTTATCTTCATTTTCTATATTAATTTTCTATAAGCTTCTCTTCCATTGAAATCAGACACAACATTCATTGTTAACATATTAAAAGTTGTATTAATGGATAAATTTCCTTATCTTGATATTAAAGGTGTATATGAAGTATTTAAGTTTTATCTTGAGCCCTGTATTGGGTGAGGGCTTACGACCACATCACGTTGCAAACACCGGTTCCCTTACTTCAACGAATTTGAGTAACACCGAGCCTGATCAGTACCTAGATGGGTAAGATGCTGTAGGCTTGGATGTGCAGGTTGTTGATTGACAATGGCCCGTGTTCCAATTTCCGTTGGGTTCATTATATTCACTTACGAACAAATACCTTTGGGAAAGTAAGAATTCTTAATATCTAAAAAATATTTTCTGGCTTTAAATAACCCCCAAGAGGTTGATAAACCGTAGAAAATAAATCAATCAATATATTGGGTGATATTCACTAAAAACAAGAATATCTTATTTTTAATCAATTTTTAATGTCCGAGGATTAATTTGTTTATCTCCATGTTAAAGGTTTATATGAATCCATCAAATTCTTGTTAAGATTCTTCAAGTTTAAGGTCAACATTTACCTATCCAACATATCCTCATAATCTGAACTTACTTCCTTCTCCTACAACAAATTTCTCGGTATGACGATAAATTACACCCGGCAGCAACACCCCTGATCGGGAGATTGGAGGTTTTCAGGAGCATGGAACCACCTCTTAATTGCTGTTGTTTCCAAGTCCACCCTGACACGGAGTAGTAGCACCTGTTAGGGTCCCAGCTATGACCAAACAGTGAACCTCCAAAAAGAAAAAAAAAACTATCAAAGTATAAAATACATTTTTATAGTCTAACGTAATAACCCCGCCTGTTGCAGTTCTGTCCTGTCTCCCCGGTGGTTGTGGCCGAAAAAGAAATCCTCCCGATCTTCCTCTGGTGAACTGAAGGAACCACCACTATTTGCCACGTTGTGAATTCTTGATCCGAACAGTAGTGTATCGATCTCCCCAGAACGATCCGGTGGGAAGGAGAGGGAATGGCTGGGTATTTCGCTGAAAGGAAATTCATGCAGCCAAAGTTAGTTGTAGCCGCAAACATATGAAAAAGAAAAAAATAAGTAACTCCTGTTCCTGTACAAAGAGCTCTATTTAGTCCACTGTTTTTTTATGTCTCTACCGTAGGATTTACACGAGTACAAAATGTCGTAACGAGATTCACTCGTTTGGGTCGGAAAGTCATAGAGAGAGAGAGAGAGAGAGAGAGAGAGAGAGAGAGAGAGAGAGAGTAGGAAAATTTCTGCCTAAACAATTTCGGCTGATCTAAGGGAAGTAATTCGTGGATCTTCGTCTGCACCCTACGATATAGCAGTCTGCTTTCTCGCAGCCTTGTTGACGAAGTTATCTGGATTCGTACGGGTTCTATTTCGATCTCTTGGTTCGGATCGGTCTTCTTGACACAGGGCAACCAACAGACCAGACCAGCAAATTCCAACAAGCCGCTAATTCCGCGTTCTGATCTCCGAACTCCGAACTCATCTGACTAACTCAAATGTGTAGGCAGCTTATATATAGAGAGGCGGAGCTAAACCATCTTTAGGCACCTCCCGCGAATTTTAATATGCAAATCGCCTGGACCACCATGTGTTGCCGCCTAATCTCCGGATCTCCGCGGGCAACCAGTTTTCAAGAGGTACTAAAATCGGATTCGGACCTCCTGCTGGATCTTCCGCAGACAACGTATACTTAAATTTTGCCAAAACCACTTATCCCGTCTGGTTGAATTCCGCTATTCAGACCACCCAAAAATCCAATTTGCCATTTATCACAAACTTTACTTTAACGAATCCATCTCTTAATCACTTTGGAATTATTACATGTAATTAACTAATAACTCAACCCCAGAAACAATTATTAAGAGAAAAAACAAGAGGAAAAAAAACAAAAAAAACTTATTTCTGGAATTACACCCGGAATCCCTTCTACCCAAGTAATTAGCGCCTTCATCCTAATTCTTTAGCACTGTTGATTATTAAATCCACCTCTCTCTCTCTCTCTCTCTCTCTCTCTCTCTCTCTCTATGTCACAATAGTAAAAATACCAGCAATACATTTTATATAAAAAGATTACCAACAATATATATTTATAGCAAGATTACCAACAGTATATATTCATAGTAATATTACCAACAATAGAACACTTTCATTACATTAATCCATAGAATCCAATTGTATTTCAAAGTATATCTTCAACAAAACTACAACATAAAAATACACATATCACCGCTTCTAGTAATTATGTCCACACAAACATGTATATGCACAAAAACCGAGTATCATTTATCATGTATTCAGTTGTGATATGGAACGTTCACATTCTGACCATAAGACCCGGGTTCGAATCTTACCATGGTCGATTTGTCAGGAAGGAGACTAACATGGAGGGGTCGATCCCAGCGAGCGGCACCTTTGGAAAGTGCCTAAAACCATACCGCGGATAAGCCTTGTGAGTGAAATTGGGTAGACAGAACCCTAGCTGTTCTAGCACAAAGTCATCGTGAGCGAGGGTTTGAGCATGCTGGCTTTGTTCAAATTGTTGATCATGCTAGATAATACGCTCTCTCCCAGAAACTGTAACTAAGGTCTGCTCAGCATAGTTGCAGTATAAACCACAGGTAGTCTTTGTGGGTGTTGAATAAACGCCTGCACAAGCGTCTTCAATAAAGATTGGCTAGCTGCCCTAGTAGACGGGTATCCTTGAAAACGAGTGGCCAGCTATACATAGATACATTCAATTGTGAAAGCAGAATAACGTATATCTTACAAGAAAATTAACTGACCCATAAGGAAGAGTCGATATGCCGTTAAACAAACAAATCAAATCAACTTGTTATGGTTCTGAATTTTTCAATAGGCTTCTGGAGGAGGAATGAAAGTAATAAAACAAAATTTAAAGACCATTTCGCGATAACCTGCATCTTTGCATGTTCGTGATGCCACCTGAATGTAATGTTATTTTTATTTATTTTAAAACTTTGCCGAGTAGCAGAGACGTGATTTACAGAGGTAAGAATTTTGCCATGACTATAAGTGATTTTGTTGACTATTGTTTTTGTTTTTATTTGCCTAAGAAAGAACAAGAAGTGAAGTTCTTAGGGCGACTCGGGAAAGACAGCATCTAATTCTAAACTTGAAGAAGTCAAAATTTATTTAATGAATAAAATTATAGATTTTAGGTGGAAACATTAGAAGTATAGAATTGAAGTAGACTTTAGAAGGAACCGGAAACCCAATCCTAAACAGGGAACAAGGGATGAACCTCTTATCCTGTTAATAAAAAACCCGGGAAGTAGTAAGAACCGTACGATAGTCGAACCTGTTTACTTCTACTGGTCGTCTTGAATTCTCTGAATCTTGGGCCTAATTGTCACTTACAAAAAACAAATAAATGAATAAATAAATAAATAAAAATAAATAAAAAATAAAAATACCGTCTAAAAATCGAAATATTATATAAAGACATTTTAAATCTATTTAATGATAACCTCAACCTAGTTTTCTATATGACAACGTTAAATATCTATAAGAAATTTTACCATATTTGTAAAGGTAGTATTAATTCCACAGACGAATAGCAACAATTCCTACGATGAAATAAACATCAGATCAAACAAAGAAATGCTAACCTCATTAAATCTGGCGAATGTTGTTGTTAACGACACAATAGGCATCTCTATAAATCGTATTTATAACCATTTCTGGAACCCCCACTTAAAATTAGTTCTTTTATATTAAAAAGAAAAAGACCTTGGCACGAAAAAAGATGTAAACAATATGTTGTTAACATGTATAACGTAAGTTCCATTTTGTAGCCAAATCTGTAACATCAAGCATTGACAAACATTAATGATATGGCTTCCTCTTTAAGCCGTTTTTGATACTAGAAAATGGCTCACAGAAAATAAAAGATTCAACGAAATAACTAGACCAACTTATAGACCTGCTACATTGACGATATTTTCATTTTAGCTAAAAATATAATGTTATTAAAAAACTCAAATTCTGTTCTTTCTTTATGTGCCATGCGCGATACACACGTAAACGATCATGTATATTTCGATACATGATGACGAGGCAGATTTTTCCCTCGTAGTAGGTTGCCATCCAACGCTATAGAACACCCTCTGTGCTGCCATTTACCCATGGCTTGGTGGTGGGGGGGGGAGAAAAGAGGATTCATACCTTTCCCAAATGTATTAGCCCGTAAGTGAATTTAAGGGATTCGACTGGAATTCGAACTCGGCTCTCCGATTCCTCATTCCGAGCCACTATCCATTACTCTACCATGCCTCCTACTCTTCGCATAAAGATGTCCTTATTTTCTTATCATTGTTTTTCTTCTATACACCACATCTCTTCAGGACGTGGACGATTGTAGCTCTCCATAACTTCCTATCCTTCGTAGCTCTCTTTTCTTTGTTTCTAACGGTGTTTTCTTGTTTCTTAATACTTTGCTTAGCTTTTAGAAGGCATCTTTCGCTATTCCCATGAACCTTCGGATTTCGGTGTCGCATTTTCCCTCCTCTGTTAAAACCCTTCCTAAATATTTACATTTTTGCTTGAATTTTGTTTTTTCAATTCGCAGTTGGGATCTTGGGCTGTTCCTCTTGTTGACAACCATACAATCTATCTTCTTACAGTGGCCTAAGAAAAGTTTTTAGCCAGGAGAAATAAACTGCATCCAATTTCAAAATTGAATTATGTAATCCCTATTCAACATAAACAAACAGTATTTGGAACTAGTATAGAGTAGGTCCTACATTTGATAGTTTCAGTGCTTTTATTTGATTTTTCATGGATTTGATTAGGTTATCAAGAATCGTCTGAGCCATATTTTGCCAATCCTTTAGCAATATTTCTTTAAGGGTTGCCACTGACGTGATTTTGGTTGTATGCCCTCGAAGACTTCGGTCAAGGTGCTCCCAAACGTGCTCTATTGGATTCATGTCAGGACTTTGGGTTACCCATGCCAGTAACGATTCCTTCCAGGCCTTTGCTACTTTCTTGGTATGACATGGCATTCCATCTTGAAAAAGGTAGACATTCTTGTGAATCTGATTGCTTTCAAATAGTGGGAGTAGTCAGTATTTTGACAGTATTTTGGACCATTCAACCGCTTGTCAATAAGAATCAGCTCAGATTTCCCTCAAAACCAGACAGTACCCTGCACCATTACTCCAATCCCTCCATGTTTCACGGTCGCCTGCAGATATTCAGTGTTCCAAGTCTCATTCTGATTTCTCTAAATATTAACCTGTCTCGAATTCGAACATTGGCAGAATTTACCTATAGAACCCCCTCTGTGCTGCTATTTACCCCTAGATGGGGGGGGAAGAAGAGGATTCATACCTTTCTCAAAGGTATTTGCACGTAAGTGAATTTAAGGTATTCGACTGGAATTCGAACTCGGCTCTCCGATTACTCATTTCGAGCCGCTTCGCATAAAGATGTCCCTATTTTCTTATCATTATTTTTCCAAAATTCATAAACTGCTCTCGAATTCTCTCGCCTGTTCCTGTTAACCTCTGAAATCAAGGGCTTCTTGCTTGCAACTCTTCTTTGATAAGCCTAGCTCTTTCAGAGTCTTTCTCACTGCATATGGCGACATTTCCATGCTGTTAGCGACATCTTTGACGCACTGACGACGGTTTCCGATGACTTCCCTATTTAGTGCCCTTTTCGTTCGCTCAGACACGATGCTTGGTTTTCCTGAACGTTGTTCCACACGACAATGGCCTTCTTCGTTAGATTTCTTTACAATTTTATCAATCGTTTGATTATTAACTCGCAAAGACCTAGTAATTTCTCTATTTGACTTGCCACACTGATGCTATCTTATTGTTTGCCCTCGTTGAAATTCACGAATTTTCTAACTTCCATTGCAAAATATAAGTCATCTATCGTTCATAGATGAGAACAGCTTGATACTAACACGGTATTGTCTGAAAAAAAAGGACTTTATTACACAAGCCAAAATTTCTGTTATCAAGTGTGGCTAAAAACTTATTGTCCACTGTACAATGAATTTTTAGTTCTTTTTTCCTCAGTTTCCTTTTCTACCTTTTTTTAGAGTTCCCTTTCTTTGTCTTCTATCAATACTTTGCCTCTGCATGTCTTGATTTCTGAAGATTGGGACTAGCAATAATAAATCATAGTAGGTCTTCTTATTCTCGCAGGATTTGCCTCGCTGTAGAGGTTCTTTCTAGCGGGTACGGCATATACCTATCATTCATTTTATCATATAAAAAATTACCCCTTTTTAACGAAATTTTAAAGGTTGATCGTTATATCTATTGACAGTATTTTTTTTTCATATATTTACAATTCAAACGGCCACCATTTGCTTTCGCCATAGTATCAACTGAAGTGTATGACTTCTCCATCACTTTGTTCAAACTTTACCATGACTTCATAAGAATTCTTTTTTCAGTTCTGGCACACCTGAGTATGAGATACGCGAAATAGAGTTCTCTAATATAGTCCACATCATAGAGTCTTTAGGATTAATCTCAGAGCTTAATTGAAGACAAATTGACTTTTCAAAATATCTACGGAAATGTCTTTTGTACCAGTTCTGGTTCAAATAGGATGTGGGCATTGATATCAACTTCCAAATATGGCTGACAACCAGGGCAACACATCTCCCTCCGACATTTGTAGAGTTAACTCTGCTATTCATTTTTACACCTTTGTCAATGAACACCAAAGGCGATTTCAGACCATCTGTTATTTTCTGTTGCTTGAAATGTGTTCTGATACCTTTGGGATTGTTTCTTGGTGAAGTGGCGTAAACCCCTATCGTTTTGGTAGTTGACCACAGACTCCACGATCAAAATCTTGCCAGGTCAAACGAAGACATTTTCTTCGTCCTGCCAAGCTGATTTTTCTTGGGGGCACGTGCGAGCAGCTGTCAACATTGGATCTTGTATAGGGTTAGCCCTAAATCCTTATTCACAATCCTCCTTATCGATCACGTGATCGCGAATTCCATGACCCATCAGGGGCGTAGGGAGACCCCATGTACTGCAGTCGTAGTAGAAGCGGTGTTTCTTGGGAAAGAGAGCCTGACGGAGCCTAACACTCTCCAGGTGGGTTTCGAATTCAGAGTTTCTTTCTCCTAGCCCGGTTGCCATCCAAGGCTAGAGAACCCACTCTATCTTGCTATTTTACCCATAGCTGGGGGTAGGGGAGAAGAAGAGGATTCATACCTTTACCAAAGGTATTAGCACGGAAGTGAATATAATAGAACCGACTGGAATTCGAACTCGGCTCTCCGATTCCTCAATCCGAGCCGAAATATTCAGCTCGTTTGCCATCTTCCTCCTGATTCTTCGTCGATTTCTCTCCCCTCTCTTCTTGGCGGCTTCAATGACTCTCCTGGTACGAATCAAACGGTTTCTTCCTGCAATTGGATTTGGTGAGGATGCTTACTCCTCTTGAAACTTTTTCCAAAGGTTTTTTCTGCAAGAATTCTGTTTTATCCTCACGATTTTTAAGAGCAACCATTTTGAATGGAACAATTTGTCACGTTTTGATTGTGACGTCATACATTATACAATAAAACAAAAAAAATAGTGGGAAATCGTATGCAAAATTTGAAACTATTTTTACGAACTGGTATAATTTTTATATTATATATATATTTTACGAACTGGTTCAATTTATATTTAAATAAGGTGTACATTTCATGTTTAACTAACACAGTAAAAACAACAACACTACCACTAATGTATTTCAATCGTAAAAATCCAACAAAAAAACAATAACACTACCAGTAATGTATTCAAAATCAGTAAAAACACTAACACAGTAAAAACAACAATGTATTCAATCGTAATCAGTAAAAAAACTAACACAGTAAAAACAACAACACTACCACTAATGTATTCAATCGTAATCAGTAAAAAAACTAACACAGTAAAAACAACAACACTACCACTAATGTATTCAACCGTAATCATCAGTAAAAACAAAAACTAACTAATGTATTCAACCGTAATCAGTAAAAAAAACACAGTAAAAACAACACTACCACTAATGTATTCAATCGTAATCAGTAAAAAAATAACACAGTAAAAAAAACACTACCACTAATGTATTAACGTAATCAGTAAAAAACTAACACAGTAAAAACAATAACACTACCACTAATGTATTTCAATCGTAAAAAAAATCAGTAAAAACAACAACAAAAAATGTATTCTAATCGTAATCAGTAAAAACAACAACACTACCACTAATGTATTCAATCGTACCATAATGTATTCAATCGTAATCAGTAAAAAACTAACACAGTAAAAACAACAACACTACCACTAATGTATTCAATCGTAATCAGTAAAAAAACTAACACAGTAAAAACAACAACACTACCACTAATGTATTCAATCGTAATCAGTAAAAATTCAATCAGTAAAAACAACAAAAAACTAATGTATTCAATCGTAATCAGTAAAAAAACTAACACAGTAAAAACAACAACACTACCACTAATGTATTCAATCGTAATCAGATGAATTAATACTGCAAACGATGAAAAAGGTATAAAAATATAATCCATGTTAATTACACTTTGTAAGAAATATCTACAATTTGTTATCTATTATAAAAAAATCTGAAACTTTGTTACCAATAATATCGCTTCAAAATCAAATCCACCATAAAATTCTTTATTTGTTTACAAATTTACATGCTCTTTTGGATATTGGCTCTCTGAATATAACAACAAAAAAAAAAAACAACATCTGTATAGGATTTGTGACCACAACACTTTCTTGTAGACTAACGCGTCTTAATTCCGATCAAAGCGAGTATAACGCATGATCTGCTTCTTCTATGTGCCGTGTCCCTTCAGTATGTTGGTGATCATGGCTCTCCACAATTTCTTGGCCATTGAAGCTTTTAATAAATTTTGTCTTTTTGTTACATCTTATACGCACTGTTCTGTCGTTCATTTACACAAGCTCACGAGGTATTTTACGAGTTGTGGTCCTCTGCCCCACTTGCTTCCAATTTAAGTATCAAATTTTCCAGGCCTTCTTTTCTCATTATGTGGCCTAGGAATTTAAACTATTTCTTCTTGATGTTAAGTATGAGTTTCGTTTTTGTCTCCATTTTCTCTAAAACCTCATTGTTGCTCACATGTTCGGTCCATGTTATCCTTAGCATCATTCTGTTGCTTGAAGTCTCTTTTCATCTTTGAGGAAATTGTCCAGCATTCACTACCATCTAGGAGAACAGATGTCACGTAATGGCTCAATGCTCTTTTCTAACGAAGTTTTTCTGTCTCTTAATACTTTGCTTAACTTTTGGAATGCATCTTTGTCCAGCCCACTGCGTCTTCAGATTTCAGTGTCGCACATTCCGTTCCTAATTAGGTATTTCCCATATATTTACATTTTTGTACTTCTTTGTTCTTGGTATCTCCGATTTGTAATTGTAGTCAACCTTTTGCTAACAACCATGCATTCTATCTTCTTGCAGAGCCTAACATACTTGATGGGCTTGAGTAAATAGATAGATGATCAGGATTTAGGACAAATAGAGGAAATTTATTGAGAGCTACAAAGGAGAGGAAATTGTGGAGAGCCATGATCGTCAATGTCCTGAAGAGACACGGCACATAGAAGACGAAGAATGAGCTTGAGTAAATGGATAGCAGAACAGGGTTTAGGAGAAATAAGAAAAGACAAAATTTATTAAGAGCTAGAAAGGAGAGGAAATTATGGAAAGCCAGATCGCCAACGTCCTGAAGAGACACGGCATATAGAAGACGAAGAATGAGCTTGAGTAAATGGATAGCAGAACAGGGTTTAGGAGAAATAAAGAAAAAGACAAAATTTATTAAGAGCTACAAAGGAGAGGAAATTATGGAGAGCCATGATCGCCAACGTCCTGAAGAGACACGACACATAGAAGACGAAGAATGAGCTTGAGTAAATGGATAGCAGAACAGGGTTTAGGAGAAATAAGAAAAAGACAAAATTTATTAAGAGCTACAAAGGAGAGGAAATTGTGGAGAGCCATCATCGCCAATGTCCTGAAGAGACACGGCACATAGAAGACGAAGAATGAGCTTGAGTAAATGGATAGCAGAACAGGGTTTAGGAGAAATAAGAAAAAGACAAAATTTATTAAGAGCTAGAAAGGAGAGGAAATTGTGGAGAACCATGATCGCCAATGTCCTGAAGAGACACGGCACATAGAAGACGAAGAATGAGCTTGAGTAAATGGATAGCAGAACAGGGTTTAGGAGAAATAAGAAAAAGACAAAATTTATTAAGAGCTACAAAGGAGAGGAAATTGTGGAGAGCCATGATCGCCAATGTCCTGAAGAGACACGGCACATAGAAGACGAAGAATGAGCTTGAGTAAATGGATAGCAGAACAGGGTTTAGGAGAAATAAGAAAAAGACAAAATTTATTAAGAGCTAGAAAGGAGAGGAAATTATGGAGAGCCATGATCGCCAACGTCCTGAAGAGACACGGCACATAGAAGACGAAGAATGAGCTTGAGTAAATGGATAGCAGAACAGGGTTTAGGAGAAATAAGAAAAAGACAAAATTTATTAAGAGCTACAAAGGAGAGGAAATTATGGAGAACCATGATCGCCAATGTCCTGAAGAGACACAGCACAGAAGACGAAGAATGAGCTTGAGTAAATGGATAGCAGAACAGGGTTTAGGAGAAATAAGAAAAAGACAAAATTTATTAAGAGCTACAAAGGAGAGGAAATTGTGGAGAGCCATGATCGCCAATGTCCTGAAGAGACACGGCACATAGAAGACGAAGAATGAGCTTGAGTAAATGGATAGCAGATCAGGGTTTAGGAGAAATAAAGAAAAAGACAAAAATTTATTCGGAGCTAGAAAGGATAGGAAATTGTGGAGCGCCATGATCGCCAATGTCCTGAAGAGACACGGCACATAGAAGACGAAGAATGAGCTTGAGTAAATGGATAGCAGAACAGGGTTTAGGAGAAATAAGAAAAGACAAAATTTATTAAGAGCTACAAAGGATAGGGAAATTATGGAGAGCCATGATCGCCAACGTCCTGAAGAGACACGGCACATAGAAGACGAAGAATGAGCTTGAGTAAATGGATAGCAGAACAGGGTTTAGGAGAAATAAGAAAAGACAAAATTTATTAAGAGCTACAAAGGATAGGAAATTATGGAGAGCCATGATCGCCAATGTCCTGAAGAGACACAGCACATAGAAGACGAAGAATGAGCTTGAGTAAATGGATAGCAGAACAGGGTTTAGGAGAAATAAGAAAAAAAGACAAAATTTATTAAGAGCTACAAAGGAGAGGAAATTGTGGAGAGCCATGATCGCCAATGTCCTGAAGAGACACGGCACATAGAAGACGAAGAATGAGCTTGAGTAAATGGATAGCAGAACAGGGTTTAGGAGAAATAAGAAAAAGACAAAATTTATTAAGAGCTACAAAGGAGAGGAAATTGTGGAGAGCCATGATCGCCAATGTCCTGAAGAGACACGGCACATAGAAGACGAAGAATGAGCTTGAGTAAATGGATAGCAGAACAGGGTTTAGGAGAAATAAAGAAAAGACAAAATTTATTAAGAGCTACAAAGGATAGGAAATTGTGAGAGCCATGATCGCCAACGTCCTGAAGAGACACAGCACATAGAAGACGAAGAATGAGCTTGAGTAAATGGATAGCAGAACAGGGTTTAGGAGAAATAAGAAAAAAGACAAAATTTATTAAGAGCTACAAAGGAGAGGAAATTGTGGAGAGCCATGATCGCCAATGTCCTGAAGAGACACGGCACATAGAAGAAGAAGAATGAGCTTGAGTAAATGGATAGCAGAACAGGGTTTAGGAGAAATAAGAAAAAGACAAAATTTATTAAGAGCTACAAAGGAGAGGAAATTGTGGAGAGCCATGATCGCCAATGTCCTGAAGAGACACGGCACATAGAAGACGAAGAATGAGCTTGAGTAAATGGATAGCAGAACAGGGTTTAGGAGAAATAAGAAAAAGACAAAATTTATTAAGAGCTACAAAGGAGAGGAAATTGTGGAGAACCATGATCGCCAATGTCCTGAAGAGACACGGCACATAGAAGACGAAGAATGAGCTTGAGTAAATGGATAGCAGAACAGGGTTTAGGAGAAATAAGAAAAAAACAAAATTTATTAAGAGCTACAAACGAGAGGAAATTGTGGAGAGCCATGATCGCCAATGTCCTGAAGAGACACGGCACATAGAAGACGAAGAATGAGCTTGAGTAAATGGATAGCAGAACAGGGTTTAGGAGAAATAAGAAAAAGACAAAATTTATTAAGAGCTAGAAAGGAGAGGAAATTGTGGAGAACCATGATCGCCAATGTCCTGAAGAGACACGGCACATAGAAGACGAAGAATGAGTTTGAGTAAATGGATAGCAGAACAGGGTTTAGGAGAAATAAAAAAAAGACAAAATTTATTAAGAGCTAGAAAAGGAGAGGAAATTGTGGAGAACCATGATCGCCAATGTCCTGAAGAGACACGGCACATAGAAGACGAAGAATGAGTTTGAGTAAATGGATAGCAGAACAGGGTTTAGGAGAAATAAGAAAAAGACAAAATTTATTAAGAGCTACAAAGGAGAGGAAATTGTGGAGAACCATGATCGCCAATGTCCTGAAGAGACACGGCACATAGAAGACGAAGAATGAGCTTGAGTAAATGGATAGCAGATCAGGGTTTAGGAGAAATAAGAAAGAGACAAAATTTATTAAGAGCTACAAAGGATAGGAAATTGTGGAGAGCCATGATCGCCAATGTCCTGAAGAGACACAGCACATAGAAGACGAAGAATGAGCTTGAGTAAATGGATAGCAGAACAGGGTTTAGGAGAAATAAGAAAAAGACAAAATTTATTAAGAGCTACAAAGGAGAGGAAATTGTGGAGAGCCATGATCGCCAATGTCCTGAAGAGACACGGCACATAGAAGACGAAGAATGAGCTTGAGTAAATGGATAGCAGAACAGGGTTTAGGAGAAATAAGAAAAAGACAAAATTTATTAAGAGCTACAAAGGAGAGGAAATTGTGGAGAGCCATGATCGCCAATGTCCTGAAGAGACACGACACATAGAAGACGAAGAATGAGCTTGAGTAAATGGATAGCAGAACAGGGTTTAGGAGAAATAAGAAAAAAAAGACAAAATTTATTAAGAGCTACAAAGGAGAGGAAATTGTGGAGAACCATGATCGCCAACGTCCTGAAGAGACACGGCACATAGAAGACGAAGAATGAGCTTGAGTAAATGGATAGCAGAACAGGGTTTAGGAGAAATAAGAAAAGACAAAATTTATTAAGAGCTACAAAGGAGAGGAAATTGTGGAGAGCCATGATCGCCAATGTCCTGAAGAGACACGGCACATAGAAGACGAAGAATGAGCTTGAGTAAATGGATAGCAGAACAGGGTTTAGGAGAAATAAGAAAAAGACAAAATTTATTAAGAGCTAGAAAGGAGAGGAAATTGTGGAGAGCCATGATCGCCAACGTCCTGAAGAGACACGGCACATAGAAGACGAAGAATGAGCTTGAGTAAATGGATAGCAGAACAGGGTTTAGGAGAAATAAGAAAAAGACAAAATTTATTAAGAGCTACAAAGGAGAGGAAATTATGGAGAGCCATGATCGCCAACGTCCTGAAGAGACACGGCACATAGAAGACGAAGAATGAGCTTGAGTAAATGGATAGCAGAACAGGGTTTAGGAGAAATAAGAAAAAGACAAAATTTATTAAGAGCTACAAAGGAGAGGAAATTGTGGAGAGCCATGATCGCCAATGTCCTGAAGAGACACGGCACATAGAAGACGAAGAATGAGCTTGAGTAAATGGATAGCAGAACAGGGTTTAGGAGAAATAAAAAAAGACAAAATTTATTAAGAGCTACAAAGGATAGGAAATTGTGGATAGTCATGATCGCCAATGTCCTGAAGAGACACGGCACATAGAAGACGAAGAATGAGCTTGAGTAAATGGATAGCAGAACAGGGTTTAGGAGAAATAAGAAAAAGGCAAAATTTATTAAGAGCTACAAAGGAGAGGAAATTATGGAGAGCCATGATCGCCAATGTCCTGAAGAGACACGGCACATAGAAGACGAAGAATGAGCTTGAGTAAATGGATAGCAGAACAGGGTTTAGGAGAAATAAGAAAAAGACAAAATTTATTAAGAGCTACAAAGGATAGGAAATTGTGGAGTGCCATGATCGCCAATGTCCTGAAGAGACACGGCACATAGAAGACGAAGAATGAGCTTGAGTAAATGGATAACAGAACAGGGTTTAGGAGAAATAAGAAAAAGACAAAATTTATTAAGAGCTACAAAGGAGAGGAAATTGTGGAGAGTCATGATCGCCAATGTCCTGAAGAGACACGGCACATAGAAGACGAAGAATGAGCTTGAGTAAATGGATAGCAGAACAGGGTTTAGGAGAAATAAGAAAAGACAAAATTTATTAAGAGCTACAAAGGATAGGAAATTGTGGAGAGCCATGATCGCCAATGTCCTGAAGAGACACGGCACATAGAAGACGAAGAATGAGCTTGAGTAAATGGATAGCAGAACAGGGTTTAGGAGAAATAAGAAAAGACAAAATTTATTAAGAGCTAAAAAGGATAGGAAATTCGCCAATGGAGAACCATGATCGCCGCCAACGTCCTGAAGAGACACGGCACATAGAAGACGAAGAATGAGCTTGAGTAAATGGATAGCAGAACAGGGTTTAGGAGAAATAAGAAAAAGACAAAATTTATTAAGAGCTAGAAAGGAGAGGAAATTGTGGAGAGCCATGATCGCCAATGTCCTGAAGAGACACGGCACATAGAAGACGAAGAATGAGCTTGAGTAAATGGATAGCAGAACAGGGTTTAGGAGAAATAAGAAAAAGACAAAATTTATTAAGAGCTACAAAGGAGAGGAAATTGTGGAGAGCCATGATCGCCAATGTCCTGAAGAGACACGGCACATAGAAGACGAAGAATGAGCTTGAGTAAATGGATAGCAGAACAGGGTTTAGGAGAAATAAGAAAAAGACAAAATTTATTAAGAGCTAGAAAGGAGAGGAAATTGTGGAGAGAGCCATGATCGCCAATGTCCTGAAGAGACACGGCACATAGAAGACGAAGAATGAGTTTGAGTAAATGGATAGCAGAACAGGGTTTAGGAGAAATAAAGAAAAAGACAAAATTTATTAAGAGCTACAAAGGAGAGGAAATTGTGGAGAACCATGATCGCCAATGTCCTGAAGAGACACGGCACATAGAAGACGAAGAATGAGCTTGAGTAAATGGATAGCAGAACAGGGTTTAGGAGAAATAAGAAAAAGACAAAAATTTATTAAGAGCTAGAAAGGAGAGGAAATTGTGGAGAACCATGATCGCCAATGTCCTGAAGAGACACGGCACATAGAAGACGAAGAATGAGTTTGAGTAAATGGATAGCAGAACAGGGTTTAGGAGAAATAAGAAAAAGACAAAATTTATTAAGAGCTAGAAAGGAGAGGAAATTGTGGAGAACCATGATCGCCAATGTCCTGAAGAGACACGGCACATAGAAGACGAAGAATGAGTTTGAGTAAATGGATAGCAGAACAGGGTTTAGGAGAAATAAGAAAAAGACAAAATTTATTAAGAGCTACAAAGGAGAGGAAATTGTGGAGAGTCATGATCGCCAATGTCCTGAAGAGACACGGCACATAGAAGACGAAGAATGAGCTGAGTAAATGGATAGCAGAACAGGGTTTAGGAGAAATAAGAAAAGACAAAATTTATTAAGAGCTACAAAGGAGAGGAAATTGTGGAGAGCCATGATCGCCAATGTCCTGAAGAGACACGGCACATAGAAGACGAAGAATGAGCTTGAGTAAATGGATAGCAGAACAGGGTTTAGGAGAAATAAGAAAAAAGACAAAATTTATTAAGAGCTACAAAAAAGAAGAAATTGTGGAGCGCCATGATCTGCAATGTCCTGAAGGAACATGGCACAGAGAAGAGGAAAATGAGTTTGAGTAAATGGGTGGCAGAACAGGGTTTAGGAGAAATAAGAAAAAGACAAAATTTATTAAGAGCTACAAAGGAGAGGAAATTGTGGAGAGCCATGATCGCCAACGTCCTGGAAATACACAACACATAGAAGACAAAGAATGAGCTTGAGTAAATGGATAACAGACCAGGGTTCAGGAGAAATAAGAAAAAGACAAAATTTATTAAGCGCTACAAAGGAGAGGAAATTGTGGAGAGCCATGATCGCCAACGTCCTGAAGAGACACGGCACATAGAAGACGAAGAATGAGCTTGAGTAAATGGATAGCAGAACAGGGTTTAGGAGAAATAAGAAAAAGACAAAATTTATTAAGAGCTACAAAGGATAGGAAATTGTGGAGAGCCATGATCGCCAATGTCCTGAAGAGACACACACATAGAAGACGAAGAATGAGCTTGAGTAAATGGATAGCAGAACAGGGTTTAGGAGAAATAAGAAAAAGACAAAAATTTATTAAGAGCTAGAAAGGAGAGGAAATTGTGGAGAGCCATGATCGCCAATGTCCTGAAGAGACACGGCACATAGAAGACGAAGAATGAGCTTGAGTAAATGGATAGCAGAACAGGGTTTAGGAGAAATAAGAAAAAGACAAAATTTATTAAGAGCTACAAAGGATAGGAAATTGTGGAGAGCCATGATCGCCAATTTCCTGAAGAGACACGGCACATAGAAGACGAAGAATGAGATGAGTAAATGGATAGCAGAACAGGGTTTAGGAGAAATAAGAAAAAGACAAAATTTATTAAGAGCTACAAAGGATAGGAAATTGTGGAGAGCCATGATCGCCAATGTCCTGAAGAGACACGGCACATAGAAGACGAAGAATGAGATGAGTAAATGGATAGCGGAACAGGGTTTAGGAGAAATAAGAAAAAGACACAATTTATTAAGAGCTACAAAGGAGAGGAAATTGTGGAGAGCCATGATCGCCAACGTCCTGAAGAGACACCTCGCATAGAAGACGAAGAATGAGCTTGTGTAAATGGATAGCGGAACAGGATTTAGGGCAAATAGAGAAAAGACAAAATTTATTAAGAGCTACAAAGGACAGGAAGACGTGGAGAGTCATGATCGCTTACGTTCTGAGAGGACACGATTTTCGCCCGTCTTGGAACCATGCGCTGCCAGTCTGGTAGACAAGATTTCGTTGGCTACATTCTGTTATTTTATAGATAGTTTTCCTGGATAACGATTAAATGCTTGCGAGACAGCACCAAGAAGATTGCATTTGATTTAATATGGGTCGTTTGATTTGTATAACAATAGCTTCTCGGATTTTCAGTGTCTCAACATAAGAAAAATATTAGTGGATTTTCCTTATCACATCGTGAAATGAATGACGTCCTGAACGGCCACTCGTCTAGATCCTTTCGTACTAATGCAGGTGTTTCCCTGGGCTCCATCCTTAGTCCTACTCTATTTTTAATTTTCATTAATGACCTTCCTGATGACATCAGCTCTCAACTTGGTATCTATGCCGATGACACAACAATTTATTCCTGCCTCAGTAGTAAGGCTTATCAGTCTGACAAGGCCAAAATGGCAGCCGATGTCCAAAATGACGTCAAGTCCGTCGTTAACTGGGGCAAAAGATGGCTTATTAATTTTAACGCCTCCAAAAGTAAACCTTTCTATTAATCATCTGAGAGACCCCTGCTGCCTTCCATCAGCATGGCTGATGCTATCCTCCAGGAAAGTGACTTGTTGTGCTTACTCAGGCTCACGTTCCCTGCTGATATGAAATGGAAAGATTATATTGAATCTATTGCTCGGTCAGCTGCTAAGAAAGTCGATTCAATATGTTGGGCGAATAATTTTTCTTTCCAGAATTTATCTTATATATCTACAACTCTACCATTCGTCCATGCTTAGAATATTGTTGCCACATATGGTCCGGTGCCAAGATTAATAAGGAGTGCTACATCAGCTCCCAACTTGTCCAAATTTATTTGGACACTGTCAGTGAGAAAAAGAGCACCATGACGCAATTCACTCCGCCAGAAATTTTGAAAAGGCATGCTGTATGCACCTGAAGCTACACTACAAATATTTCAGAGTCATTGGGTGTCAATTTGTGGTCAGTGTAGAGAGTTCGGAAAGAATTGCATGATATATCCAGTCAACATCATTTCGTTTGGAGTAATCACTTGTAATATCGATGTTATGCCTCGATTCATCTTTCAACAAAGCCTCAAACCCAACACGCAGGCCTACATCAAGTGCCTTGAGGAGGTAGTGCTGACCTGGGTCAAGAGAGTAGCTTTTAGAAGACCCTATGTCTGGTAACAGGACTCTGCCCCATGCCACACAAGCAGAAGAAATCAATCAAGGCTGTCAGACAATTTCTGTGACCACATCATCCCTTGAATCTGGCTACCTAACTCCCCAGACTGCAACCCAAATGCAAATGCAAATGTGTGAGGCGCAGTTGATTGAGAGACCCAAAAAACCCTCTTGTAACACCTAAGATGAATTGAAGGCAAGTATCATTCCCCAACTTAAACAAGAAGAGATGGAGGAGATTCCGAAGTCGTCTGGAGGCCGTGGTTGAAACCAATGACGATTTTATCGAATAAATTTACTCTTTAGTATTTCAAGATATTTTTGTGTAATTTTGGTAAATATATCTGTTAAAATGAGTACATTTTCTATTTTTTCATTTTCATTTTCGCGTCATTTATATATATAATATATATTATCGAGGGATTTTATGGATTCAGGGATCAAAAGAGAGAATCACAAAGATTTAAGTGAACACACACACACACACACACAGACACTGGGGGAAGCTAAAAGGAAGGAGAGAGATGGGCTGAGAGAGGAGGAAAAGAGGTTGGGAGAAAAAGAGAGAGAAGAGACTGAGAAGAGAAAAAGAGGAGAGAGAGAGAAAGAGAGAAACTGAGAGCAACTGGAAGAGAAAAGAGAGAGAGAGAGAGAGAGAGGGAGACTGGGAGAGAGAGAGAGAGAGAGAGATTGCGGAAATAGGTATACACGAAGTTAATTGGAGTTAATGGTAGCATCCTAACTGCCGCCCTAACCGGAAATCGGAAGAACTCCTCGCCTATTAAAACGAGTTGAAGGTAGTAGGAGGCAAAGAGCAAAGCTAAGGAAAAGGAAGTGTTTTGTTAGTTGGGTACTCAGCCTACCTAATACGTTTTTACATGGCATCAACTGATCGCGCGGTCATGGGGAGAGCCACAGGCCAGAGACGAGAGACCACCGTCCACTTCATTGTTCAAATGCATCAATGTAAACAAGGGGGAAGACAGGCCCATTGGTAGGTGAACACCAGCGGACGCTAGTGTAGCATTGTCCACAAGGGGGTGCTCATATAGCTTTGTCAATCACGGATCATTAGCCGTGCACTGACCGTAGGGTAAACAAACAGAACCCTAGGAGCAACGACTGTTGCTGTCTTCCTCTTTTATAAATTTTTCTTTGACAATACCGTTAGAGAACAGACGTATTTGTTACACAAAGACATAGAAAAAAAACGACAAAAAACAAAAACAAAACAAAAAAAAACAAAACCAAAAAAAAACAACTTCTTATTTCAGTTCCTTTATTCTTTTATATATATACAGAGTGTACATAAATGATCTGTAGAATTTTAAAAGTTCTCAAGACGTGAAAAGAAATTAAGATAACTCTACAAGATTTATTGGAAAACGTAAGGAAACAGATAGAGTTTTATTTAAGGACACCAAAACACTTCGAGTTCTGGATAAGATGATAAACTACATCCGGTAGCAAGGACTATGATCGGGAGGTTTTGAAGAGCGTGGAACCACCTCTTAATTGTTATTGCTCCCAGGTCCACCCTGACCTGGGGTGGTAGCATCTGTTAGGGTCCCAGCTATGGGCAAGTAATTAACTACCCAAACCGGGTCAAACATGAAAGTGTAAAAATAGATTTTTATAGTAAAAATAACAGCAATACATTTTTGAAAAAAAAAAAAAAAATTAGCACCAATAGATTTGACTCTCGACAAAAACCCTCTTTACAAAAATACGTCAATGAAACCTGATCTACAAACTGATTTCTTACAAAAAAATTCATATTCTCTTCATACGAACCCCTCCTAAAATCTTGTCGGCATTAAATAACCCATTGTGGTGTTGATATACCAGAAAACAAAATAACCCAAACCAAACCAAATCAAAACACTTCAGCATTGTCTCAATTGGTTGCATGCAACACATTGAGATGATGTTCAATGTCTGTTTTCTACAAGACACTTCCTATTTCTATAAACTTCTTGTGACAGACACGGATGGTAACACGACTTGGTGATTTTATAATTCTGCTGGATTAGTGTCTGATTTGGTCTCGATGAACCAGGATATACATTGTGTTTTTCCTTGTCATTTTTATTAAAAGTCGGCAATCAATAATAAGCACTTTTAACATCTACCTGAAAAGACAAACGAAAGTGAATTTAGAAAAAACTATATATGAATTAGAACTTTTATAAAATTTCTTAAATATACAAAGAAATACTGTCAGACAACAGACGCATTTGTAACACAAATCTATACATAAAATTCTGTGACTTCCGTTAGTTCGTCTGTCCGTCACACCCTCTAACATTGACCGATCGAAATTAAATTTTGGGAATAAGTGCAAACAGGTAAGTGGGTTACAAAGTACAGTTCGTTTTATTAGGGTGTGTGCGTAGCTTAGTACAATAAATTTCCATTAATTTTTTGAAAAATTAAAAGTTTTATTATTTAGCATACAAAGTACTCCCACTATTTTAAAAACAATTTAATGATTAAAATAACAAATACTTATTTAATAAAAATGCAATATCGTTTTTTGGGTATCTTTTCTTTAAGTTTTTATATATACAAGATTTCAGTTTCCAGTTCGCCCTGCGTTTGTGAGAACTATAAAGAAATCGCCAGGCCAAGTTCTTCAAGAAGTTGAAAATTGGTTCCAGAAAGAACTATTTATACATGGCCAGTTGTATATCGCATGCTCAAGAGTAAGAAATCTTAAGAATTTATTCTTTGCTGTTGAAAAGGAAAAAAAGAAATTTTCTTAAAAAATATTGTTTACGATGAAGTCTTATAAAATTAAATTAAATGAAAGAAATTATTAAGCTGCGAAGTAGGGCTTTTGTCAAAGTATTTTTCCAAACAAGCTTATTCAAATTTCATCGATTGGTTTGAGAAATTGAGTTTGTAAATCTCAACAAAAATGTATCTGTCTATATTTACTAATATAGACAGAAATATAGACAGATACACTATTTACATTATTCGGACTATTGTCCTCATCTTTGTCACCATATTTATCACAACGTTTCGGCCGTTGTACGCTCCGACCTTCTTCTTCAGGTGGTTGGAATGTCTAACTGAACCCTTTATTTCGCTCACTGGGGTAGACTGTTGTAGTTCTACGTGCCATGTTTAATGGATGTCAGTTATCAGTTATCTCCTGTTAATTTCTTTCTCCAAGTTCTCCACTGCCTTAACCGGGTATTGAACTCACACTCTTTGGGTCCTGTCACTGGATCTAACCAACGCCTTTATCCACTGTGTTATGTGTCCTTGGCACGTGGAACTAGAACAGTCTACCCCAGTGAGCGAAATAAAGGGTTCAGTTCGACATTCCAACCTGAAGAAAAGGCCTGAGCATACGACCTGAAACGAAAATGGCGACAAAGATGAGGACAATAGTCCGGATAATGTAAACGTGTAGATAATACCTCATCCCAGAAATATAGACAGATACTGAAAGATGTTGTAATAAATATGGCGACAAAGATGAGGATAATAGTCCGATAATGTAAATAGTGTACATAATACTCATCTCAGAAATATAGACAGGTACTGAAAGGCCGAAATGTTGTAATAAATATGGCGACAAAGATGACAATAATCCGGATAATGTAAAAATAGTGTACATAATACCTCATCTCAGAAATATAGACAGATACTGAAAGGCCGAAATGTTTAATAAAATGGCGACAAAGATGAGGACAATAGTCGTACATAATAATCCCAGAAATATAAATGAAAGGCCAAAATGTTGTAATAAATATGGCGACAAAGATGAGGACAATAATCCGGATAATGTAAATAGTGTACATAATACCTTATCTCAGAAATATAGACAGATACTGAAAGGCCGAAATGTTGTAATAAATATGGCGACAAAGATGAGGACAATAGTCTGGATAATGTAAATAGTGTACATAATACCTCATCCCAGAAATATAGACAGATACTGAAAGGCCGAAATGTTGTAATAAATATGGCGACAAAGATGAGGACAATAGTCCGAATAATGTAAATAGTGTACATAATACCTCATCTCAGAAATATAGACAGATACTGAAAGGCCGAAATGTTGTAATAAATATGGCGACAAAGATGAGGACAATAGTCCGAATAATGTAAATAGTGTACATAATACCTCATCTATAGACAGGTACTGAAAGGCCGAAATGTTGTAATAAATATCTCAGATAATGTAAATAGTACATAATACCTCACAGATACTGAAAGGCCGAAATGTTGTAATAAATATGGCGACAAAGATGAGGACAATAGTCTGGATAATGTAAATAGTGTACATAAATCATCCCAGAAATATAGACAGGTACTGAATCCAAAAATGTTGTAATAAATATGGCGACAAAGATAGATAATCCGGATAATACTGTACATAAACCTTATCTCAGAAATATAGAAGATACTGAAAGGCCGAAATGTTGTAATAAATATGGCGACAAAGATGAGGACAATAGTCTGGATAATGTAAATAGTGTACATAATACCTCATCCCAGAAATATAGACAGATACTGAAAGGCCGAAATGTTGTAATAAATATGGCGACAAAGATGAGGACAATAGTCTGGATAATGTAAATAGTGTACATAATACCTCATCCCAGAAATATAGACAGATACTGAAAGGCCGAAATGTTGTAATAAATATGGCGACAAAGATGAGGACAATAGTCTGGATAATGTAAATAGTGTACATAATACCTCATCCCAGAATTATAGACAGATACTGAAAGGCGCGAGGAAATCACATTTGTTTTCATCTTAACAAACAACTACAAACAAGGAACTTTAACACAAGAACATTAACATTCATACATGTTCAGACAAATTTAGTTGTAAAAACACGAAAATAAAAACATTTTATATTTAGAAAGTTTTCTCGCCTTTTACTATGGATTGATTCAAATCCGCAACATCTAGACTATGCACAATTTTTTGTTTTCTACAAGATAATTCCTGTTTCTATAAACTACTTGTGACAAACACGGATACTAACACGACTTGGTATCTGTTTTCATACTTTAAAAAAATATTTGCTGGGCCTGAATGTCCGTTTTGGTCTCTATGAACAAGGGCAAACATTGATCTTTCTCATGTGTTCTTGTCATATTCATTAAAATCCATAGATCAATAAATAAGCAGTTTTAACAAACGAAAGTGAATTAAAAAAGAACAAACTACATATAAATTAAAATTTTAATTTCTTAAGCATACAGAGAAAATACTATAAGAGAACAGACGTATATATCACAAATATATAGAAAATGGGCAAACAAAGAAAAAAAAAGAAAAAGGAAAAATAATTTCGTATTTCAACTTTCTGCTCGTTTATTCTGTCATATACAGGGTTTCCATAAATTATATGTCAAAATTATTACTAGGATTCTGTTAATACTAGAATTCATTTAAAAAATAATTTTTAATACTTTTATTTTCATAATTTTTATTAAAATGTATTTATTATAGTTTTTATTTTTTTTATAAATAATAATAATAAATGTTTTGCACGTAAAGAGGAGTGTGTGAATGACCGGGGAAAACAGTTTGAACATTTGAGGGATTGATATGTTTATTATTAATAGGTTTATTATTGATATGTTTACTATTGATATGTTTATTATTAATAGGTTTATTATTGATATGTTTACTATTGATATGTTTATTATTGATATGTTTACTATTGATATGTTTATTATTAATAGGTTTATTATTGATATGTTTATTATTGATATGTTTATTATTAATAGGTTTATTATTGATATGTTTACTATTGATATGTTTATTATTAATATGTTTATTATTGATATGTTTATTATTAATAGGTTTATTATTGATATGTTTACTATTGATATGTTTATTATTAATAGGTTTATTATTGATATGTTTACTATTGATATGTTTATTATTGGTGTATTATTATTGACATGTTTAGTATTAATATGTTTATTGATAATTTTTATTATTGATATGTTTATTAATGGCATATTATTATTGATATGTTTATAATTGATGCTTATTATTGATATGCTTATTATTGATATGTTTATTATTGACATGTTTATTATTGATATGCTTATTATTGGTATATTATTATTATGTTTATTATTGATATGTTTATTAATATGTTTATTATTGATATATTATTATTGATATATTATTATTGAAATCTTTATTAATATATTTATTATTAGTATATTATTATTGATATGTTTATTATTGATATATTTATTATTGATATGTTTATTATTGATATGTCTATTAATATATTTATTATTGGTATATTATTATTGATATGTTTATTATTGATATATTTATTATTGATATGTATAACCAATTGAATACGTTTTGTATGCACTTTTTTGTCTTTCATTACTGTATACTTGTGTCTATCTGCATATCGGAAAATGATATATAAATATATATCAAAATCAATTTTAGGGAAATCTATGACAAAGTGGAAAAAGCTTTTGTGGGACGCGTTTAGCCCTTTAGAACTTCATATTCCTAAAATTTATATTTAAAAAAGCATAAATTCACAACATCTCCTCAATTAAAGAACAAAACGCGCCAGAAGAAAACTTTTTCACTTTGTAATAGATTTCCCTAAAATATATAAGTACATATAATCAGGCACACACACACACACACACACATACATACATACACATTAATATATATTATGAAATGGATTAATTCCGACAATTATTTTAATATATTTTCGATTTATAAAAATAACGTATAAACTGAATATATATAAAAGGACTCTGGTGAAATAAATTATTATAATGGTACCTTAAAGTGGTCTGTTTTTTCTTTTAGACATTAGCTCTGGATTTACATTGAGCTCTCAGGATTTCATCCTCCTTGGGATTACCCATACGGATTACCAAGTTCTTCATAACTTAACTATCCCGGTCAACACTCCTCCCCCTTCTCTTGGACATGAGTAGAGGCTTACACCTTGTTTCTTGTCGAGGAAGGGGTTCCCGGTACTGTTTCTCTCTCCGGCCTCTGTATTAGTGCAGCTCTGTTTCTCCCGTGATGTGTGCAGTCTGTGGCATCACCTCTTCATTCTGAGGGTACACGGCTGACAGTTCTCTGGTTGCTGTTTCCGACTGGTAGTTAGGAGCCCTAACTCTTGCGTAGCGTCTTGTCCCCTGGGTTGGAGTCTTTAAGCTCCCCGTCCAAGAATGTGCTTCTGAGGTCTCTTCCTGGGTTAAAGCTGGAATCGACGCTTTCATCCCATCAGGGAAATATAGGGTCAAGTCGCGCTCCTCCCCCTGGTTCTCGGCTACTTGCTCAGCCGCCATCGCCCATAGGTACCACTACTTCCACCTATACCGTAGCGACATGTCGGACTGCAATAGACGTCTCTTTGCCGCCGCCCGTAACGAATGTAAGCGTGTCCTCAATGATGCTAAGTCGCTATTTGCGGCTCGAATGAAGGAACGTATTGCATCTCGCAAATTTGGCTCCAAAGATTATTGGCGCTGCCCTCATCCTTTCTTCTATCACTCCTATCTGATCTTGCTATTTTCTGTAACCCCTTGCGTCCTAGTGGCTTCCATGCCTTGCTTGGGGTGAAACGCTTATATATATATATATATATATATATATATATATATATATATATATATATATATATATATATATATATAATATTATACTGAATGTTATTTTAGTGAATTCATGTGTTTTATTACATGTCCAGTTCTTTTGTTCTAAACAATGGGAATTACGTCTACCGGCCTGTGCATTCGAGAGACTTAATGAAGTAGTGCTCTCAGGTAGGCTTCGAACCTACGTTTTCCTTTGTAGGGGGAAAAGCCATCGTCTGATCGGCCGTGTCACAGAATGTGCTACAACCTATCTAAAGCATGCCTTATTTGACGGTGGTTTTCCTACATAGGTGGATGCAGGTTCGAACTCTACCGGAGAACATATTCTCTTTATTAAGTCTCTCGAATGTGCAAGCCGGTCGACGTAATTATCACTGTTAAAACGAACAGCGTGTCTATTCAAACACGTGTAATCACTAAAATAAGGTCTATCGCAGAGAGCATTTGTAAATATAGACATATAGATATCAACACTGCAGGGAAGTGTCAGCTTTACCTCTCAAGCAATCTTCAGATCGTGTATTACTACTCTTTTCGCGGGCTCTGTATATAGTCCACATTTCTGTTGCTTCAAGTATCTTCATTTCAGAGGTGATTGTCTAGCATTCAATGCCAAGTAGGAGGATTGATATTACGTAAGAGTGCAGTACTCTTTTCTTTATTTCTAATGATATTTTCCCGTTTCTTAATACTTTTCTTAGCTTTTTGGAAGGCATATTTCCCTTAACGAAAATGTAAATTTTACTCAGAAAATCAGTAAATTTAAAAAGTAGACAATTCCAGAACACATATTTTTATGTTATTAAGATTTGATTAACAATTAAAAATGAGAGATTAGGTCATGAAATGGGGGATGAGTTTCCGTTTATATTCGGTTGGTGCAAAAATAATGACGTAATAATGTCGGTTTTGACGTTAAAAAATACGCCAATAAACGACATTATTACGTCATTATTTTTGCACCAACCTAATAATTAAATTATAAGGCAATTCTTCATTTATTAAGAGTAGATTTTACATCATTCTAAAATCTAGGCAGTAACGCCATATTTTTATTTAATCAGTATTTGAATAGCAACCAAAAGCAAGAAGGAAATTTAAATATTTGATATCGATTTTCATCTTCCGAACAACCAAGTATTCGGTTTTTATTTATTTTATTGTTAATACATTGTGAATAACAAACGTATTATCGACAAAATTAGTGACAATTTCTTGATGGTTTTCAAGCATGAATAATGTGAAATAATGTTGAAATAGTAAAAATGTAAAAAAAAAAGACACACGCAAACACAAACAAACAAACACCAAAAAAAAAACACCACTCAACAAAAAACAAAATAAAAACAAACAAAAATCACTCATTGTGTGTTTATTAATCAGATACAGGTTTTATGGATTTACTTTTACGATATATATAGTCCTGGGTGTGGCAATTTACAACCCCCGGCAGCAGGGCCTCTGATCGGGGGATTGAAGGTTTTGGGGATGATGGAACCACCTTTTAATTAGTTGTCCCCAGGTTCAGCATAACCGGGGGGTGGTAGCACATGGTAAGGTGTCAGCTATGGGCAAATAGTGACACCTTCCTACCCAAAAAAACTATGAAAGTATAAAAATACATGCTTATAGTAAAAACGCCAGCAATATATTTCTATATAAAAAAATTACCAACAATAGATATTTATAGTAAAATGACCAACAATACATTTTATCAGTAGTTGAAGTCATACAATTGCGTTCAAACAATATTTGGTTGAAGGCGTACAATTGCGTACAAACTATACTTAGTTGAAGGCATACAATTGCGTTTAAACTATTTAGTTGAAGGCATATAATTGCCTTAAAGTTAATTAGTTGCAGGTATACGATTGCGTTCAAACTATATTTAGTTGAAAGCATAAATTGCGTTCGAACTATACTTAGATGAAGGCATACAAATGCGTTTGAAGTATTTAGTTGAAAGCATACAATTGCGTTAAATTTATTTAATTGAAGGCATACAATTTCGTTCAAAATATATATTTCGTTGAAGGCATAAAATTGCGTTCAAAATATATATTTAGTTGAAGGCATGAAATTGCGTTGAAACTACATTTAGTTGAAGGCATACAATTGCGTTCAAACTATATTTAGTTGAAGGCATACAATTACGTTCAAACTATATTTAGTTGAAGGCATAAAATTGTGTTCAAAACATTTAGATTTCTCCATTAAGTAACCATATATGTTGATATCCTGCGAAACCAAATCAAGCAATCAACCATTTATGATGTATAAATCTACCATTCGTCGATGCCTTGAATATTGCTCCCACACATTATCTGGTCCGCCCGCTATATATTTTATTCTTGATAAAATCCAAAGAAGAATCTACCATTGGTCCTGACGTGGCATCTCAGCTTCAGTCCATTTCCTACCGCCGTAACATAGCTTCCCTGTACCTTTTCTATAAATATTTTCATGGCAGTCGTTCTGATGAACGTTTCTCTCTGGCAGGGCGAGGCCACGTACGGCACGCGTGCCATTCTTGGCACGTCAAGCAATTTCCAATGGCACGCAATTTCCAATGGTACGCTCTATCACTGATAAATATGATATCACCAAGTCCGAACCAATTTGACTTTTAATATATACTAAAGTATATTTACTATATATTATTATATAAAATAGTAGAACATGTATATTGGCCTTGACTTAAAAATAAAAAAATTACTTAAGCTGTTGGCACACTGAATGATTTTAAAACCATAAGTCGGCACATAGCAAAAGGTTGTCGATCCCTGCTCTATGGTACCTAGACTTTAAGAATTTAATCGCAATATTAGATTGGCGGCATTTTACAGTTCAGCTGGGTAGATGTAACCGTATGTTCTATGCTAACAGTTTTTTCTATCGCACTTCTCGCTTGTGGAATACTCACCCGACTTCTTGCTTCCCAGTCAACTTTAATTAACAAAAATTTAAACGCCAATCGTTATCTTCTGTCTTCAAAATTCCTGTTCATTTTTTGTTCTCTGCCCTTATTAATTTTTTGCATTCTCTTATATTCTTTCACACATTGTAACTCCCCCCCCCGAATCTTTGTGGCTTTATTGTCTTTCTTGCAGTGAAATAATGAAAAAATGTTATCGATCAGGAGATGTACACGCTCATAGTTTTTAACGCACGCAAACACACATATATTTAACATAGACACACACACACATATGTATTTACACACACATATATCTAACACACAGACACACACATATATATATATTTAACACATATACACACATGCATATATATGTATTTACAGACACATATATATCTAACACACACACATAGACACATATATTTAACACATACACATATATATATTTACACACACATATATTAATACATGCACACACACATATATAACACATATTTAACACATACACACACACACATATATATATGCATTTACACACGTACAAACACGCACACACATATATATATCTAACACACACAAAATATATATATATATATATATATATATATATATATTTGAGTTTCAAGTTATCATTTATAGAGAAAAATCCACACGGTACCGCCTCAGTCTAACCACACCTTTTATTGAGGAAATTTCCTTCCACGTCATAATTTAGGCTACAAACGGTTTTTTTCTTTTTACCACAAGCCATTTCATTACTAAAGATTATAAAGATATTTCTTTTAAGTCTTAACCAGCGCGTCCATGTTCGTGTGCGTGTCTGTGCGCGCGTGTGTATGTAATCCAGGATAAATTTCACTACATTAAAATTGTAGCACGGAAATATAAAAAAGAATCAAGAATAAAGTAAAAATAAAATAAAATAAAAAATAAATTAACGAAATAAATTTAAAACATAATTAACGAAAGAATTAAAAAGTAAAAGAAAGAAATTTAAAAGGTTATTAACGGAAGAAATGCAAAAAATAAATAAATAAATAAATAAAATAAAATAAAATAAATAACGAAAGGAATTGACCTCAGAACAAATAAACAAAAATAAATTATGAGAAAAAAAAAAAAATTAAAATCTTGTTTTTAAGAAGATAAATTTTCGATTACTTGGGATTACTTTATTTGATTTTTTTCAAAGTACCTTTCTGTTGATATCTAAAAAGAAAAAAAAAGAAATAATAATTAATTGGGCTTTGCCCGGGAAATATGGATGGGGTCTGCATCCACTCTAAATCTTCGACAAGAGATTTATATAGTAGTCTTGGTTCTAGTGCAAATGGCTTGTTTGTGTCCGTTTCATTGACAGGATTTGATTGCAAGCAACAGACAGATAATTCCAGATTCCACTCATAAAAAGGGATTAATAATTAATTAAAAAGAAGGCGAATAATAAAATATTTTAATCAAAATCGAAAACGATAAGCAAGTTTCTAGATACAAATTAAGTTCGTATTTATATAGATTGGCATACGTGATATAATTATTGATAACATTGTTATAAATATTGATAGCAACTGGGATATATCTATCTATCTATCTATCTATCTATCTATCTATCTATCTATCTTTCTATCTATGACATGAAGATTGGTTTTAAGCAACTGATTGCAGTGTTCACCTAAATGTCCACTATTATATTCCTATTTACTTACGCTCTATCACTGATAAATATAACACCTTAAAATTATATTTTTTATTATTATATATATATATATATATATATATATATATATATATATATATATATATATATATATATTTTAAGACATTTTATGTTTATACATTCTTTTTTATAGATACAGATATTTAAGTAAATGTTCTGTTTATAATATACAGTATTAAACAACATTTACCGGCCTGAATGTCCGAGAAATTTTCACAGAAATGTCTTAAAATAATTGTCGGACTTTGTCCATTTCATAATATATATATATATATATATATATATATATATATATATATATATATATATATATATATAATACAAATAAAATTTATCGCTGTTAGATGTTATATTTAGCACCTCAACTCCAGAGTTTTGTAGACGAACTTTTCATAATTGTTAGTTCGACTCGTCAGGAGGTTTCAGCAATTGACTGGGGATTTTCTCAGTTTTCGTTAAGTTTATCGTAATTAATGTGCTAATTTGGATACTACTATTATTGGTTGATTTTTTTATTTGTGCATGCGTGTGCATGTGCGTATGTGCTAAATGTCGTGGTTTAAACCCTTCCATAAAGTTGATCAAACACCCCTATACATCAACGTCCACTCTAACCACCCTAAACATGTGATAGATCACATCCCCAAAACTGTGAATACGAGAATAAATAAGCTATCTTCTAGCCAGAAAATATTTAATGATAATAAATTTATATACAATCAGGCCTTAAAAAATAGTGGTTTTAGACAAGAATTAAGCTTTAATGGTGAACTTGTAAATCAGAATAAGGGCAAAACTAAGAACAGGAAAAGGAAGGTAATATGGTTCAACCCACCATATTGCAGACTCTCTAACATTGATATAGGAAGTTTCTTTCTGAAATTAATTGATAAACATTTCCACAGTAAGCATCCACTACGTAAAATTTTCAATAGGAAAACTCTAAAAATTAGTTACTCATGCGTTAGAAATATAGAGAAAATCATATCTTCCCATAATTGCAGAATACTTAGAAACTACCACGGTAATGGAACTCAATCTAGTAACCCTACCTGCAATTGTAGGAATAAAGACCATTGTCCAATCGGGGGTAAAATGCAAATCTGAAAATGTAGTATACGAGGCAACTATCTTTCCTGAGGGAAATATAAACGAGAAAAAAAGATACATAGGTATATCCGCCGGTGATTGGAAGCAGCGTCTATACAACCATAGACGCTCATTTAGATATAGATGCCTCAGTAGACAGACTTCCTTATCCAAACACTACTGGGAACTGGTGGATACGGGATTAAACCCAATTTTGAAATGGAGATTCCTATCTAGAGCCAGAACACCTAATAACTTCCGCGATCGGTGTGATCTATGCATGGCGGAAAAATCTTCATTATCAAAGATAAAAATCGAGATGAGCTGCTGAATCTTCGGAATGAGGTATTCTCTAAATGTAGACATAAGAAAGGTTTCAAAACTTGAACACCGTTGTGTAACATGTTGTCACTTATGTCGGCCCCATCTCGGTCCTATAACATCGGGCATGACATTTTAATTGTATGACTATTATGTTTATCTCTAAATGTACCTTTGTGCACGTTTATGTGATGCGCTATGTATTTATATATATATGTTTGTGTATGTGTGTGCATGTATGTATATGTATGTATATGTATGTGTATGTATGTGCATGTATGTGTATGTAGATATATATATATATATATATATATATATAAATATTTATTTATTTTTTTTTTTTTTTTTTCATACACGCGCAAATATTTGAATCGTCACTTATTTAGATTTTAACTTTTTATATATATGTACATATGTGTATATCTCTGTGTGTATTTATATGTATGTATGAGTATGTGTATGTGTGTGTATATGTGTGTATATTTGTATGTATATGTATGTATGTGTATATATGTGTGTATGTATGTAAGTGTATATATATACGTATGGAGGTGTTTATGTTATGTATGTATATGTATAGGGTGTGTATGTGTACTTATGTGTATACATGTTTATGTGTGTGTGTGTGTGTGTGTATGTGTATATATACATGTGTAAGGGTGTGTATGTATTTGCATGTGTATATATATACATGTATAAGGGTGTGTATGTATTTGCATGTGTATATTTATACATATGGGGGGTGTGTATGTATTTGCATGTGTATATGTATGTGTATGTGTGTGTATGTGTGTGTATATATGTGTGTGTGTATATATGTATGTATGTGTGTATATGTATGTGTGTATGTGTATGTGCGTGGATGTATGGGTATATGTGTGTATATATATATATATATGTATGTATATGTATATATGTATGTATAGGTATATATATATGTATGTGTGTATGTATGTATATGTATATGTATGTGTATGTATGTATAAGTATGTATGTATGTATGAATGTATACATGGGGTATATGTATGCGTGTATATGTATGTGAAAAGTGTGTGTATATGAATATAGATGAATATGTGTATGTGTTGATATGTGAATATATTTTTTAGGTTTTTGTATATATATATATATGTATGTATGTTTGTGTATGTGTATGTATGTATATGTATATATGTGTATATATATATATATATATATATATATATATGTATATGTATATATGTGTGTGTATATGTATATATATGTGTGTATGTGTGTATGTGTGCATGTACACGTATGTCTGGTGTGTGTGTGTGTGTACATGCCTAAGTGTATGTACCTACTTGTATATGTTTTTTTTTTTTTTTTTTTGTGTGTATTAGTATGTGTTTTTGAACATAGAAATATTTTGTCCTTGCGAAATGAGACAATCGTTATATTCATCTTCATATATTTATATTTGATTTTAAATTTTGGTAAACACAATTTTTATTTTCCTTCGTCCCATCCTCTCCCCACCCTTTCCCTTTTTTTTTTTTTTTCCTTCCTATCCGAATTGTCTGTGGTGTGTATATGTCACCACAAAATGTATCTTTATGTATTAGACATCCGTCGACTTTCTTTCTCTCCTTTTTAAATCCACCCCACCCACATCTCCAAAAATTCTCTCTGTCACTCATCCCCATACTTACACTTTCTTCTAAATTTGTTTTGATTTCCGGAGTTGTTTTTTTCTGTTTTCATTTTGAATTTGTAGGTCTGATGATTTGGATCGTATTTACGATTCCAATGGAATAAATTATGACCATGGAATATTAGTGTTTAAGCCTTTTTATTATATCCTTACTCTGTCTTAGACATTGAGTTCTACCTGGATCCTTCCTCTTGGAAAAATTTTTTTCTGAAAATATACATGTATGGGAATTTTTTAGATATATTTTCATATGTATGTATATTTTCCACTAATATTATCTATATATATATATATATATATATATATATATATATATATATATATATATATAGGTAACTATACTGTTTCGAAAAACCCTCGAATTTTGATTTGCCAATAATCAAATCAATCTTGAGGGAAAAAGGTTTTAAAAAAAGAAAGAGCTAGAAACATGAAAGTCTGTCGAAAAAACTCGCACAGATACAGGTTTGAAGCCCAAAGAAAAAACCCCGATACGAGTAAATAACTAACAAAAGAGCTCAATACAACCGTAGAGCAGACCCAGATACACCTAGTGAGCCAGACAAACCTACCCAGGTTTCACCTGTGATACCTGGGTAGGTTTGTCTGGCTCACTAGGTTTATCTATCTATCTATCTATCTATCTATCTATCTATCTATCTATATATATATATATATATGTAAAAAGTTTCAAATTAAAAAATAATAATGTTTTATTTTATGAAAATTTATATATATATATATATATATATATATATATATATATATATAGAGAGAGAGAGAGAGAGAGAGGTTTACTCATTGCCCGGTACACACTCTGCCTCCGACTTTTTGAACAGGGTAGAAATTTATGCTTCCGGTTAACTTTTCCTAAATTCTTTTCATTCTCTTAACACTCCAAGTAGCTTCTTGCGTCTTAGTGGCATTATCGCCTTGCTCGCGGTGAAATGATTAAAAATATAAATATAATCGTCATATTTAGCCAGAATTTTTTAAAAATATGTTTTCTTCAAAACAATAAGCATTTTAGGATTGTTAAATTTATTGATCATCCTCTCTAACGCGTGAATATCTTTTCGCAAAAGTGGATGTTGCGCGTGGATGACCAACATTGATGCTACATGTGCGGACATGCTTTTGACTCATCTGAGCTTTTATGAGAGTGTGCGGGGGTTAAAAGAAAATTAAGGTATCAGAGTTAGGATGTTTGTCTCCGTTGCTAGTTGCATAATTAAAAGAAAGAACTTGTAGTTCCAACGAATGATTTATTTTTAAGGAAATATTTCGACTAGCAGTTGCCAGTCTTGGTCCTTCCTTAATTTGAGTAAAAAAAAGTGAAAAGAAGCTAGAAACGCTGTAGAATTCAAATCAAGGAAAATAAACCGAATTGATGACGTTTACAACGTAATAACAAGTTGAGGCATAAAAAAAAAAGAATCTTTGTTTTTTACTCTATAAATTGCCTTTTTTTTTTCTTGTCATATATTTTTCTTTGGAGCAGAGATGTCCAGACAGGATGGAGTTTTTACTCAAATTAAGTAGTGGCCAACACTGGCAACTTCTAGTCGAAATATTTCCATAAAAATAACTCATTCGTTGGAACTACAAATTTGTGTGGTACAATCTTGCTAGAGAGTAATTTTAAGTGCCTAATTATCAAGTCCCCTTCGGGGGTCTATGAGTAAAAAGGGTTCTATACAATTTTTATTTATACACATGTTAGGTACCTATTCTTTGGTAATGGACTCTCCCATAGATAATAAGTAGGAGTAGCAGTGGCAAGTCTGGCAGAATGGTGTTGAGAACGTCAGTCGAGATTCGACATTTGAAGTACCAACCATCACAACTAGATTTGCTGCGTCATTGACTATTATTTTCTAAGTTCCTAACGTTTTGTACGACTTATTAGAAATACAAGCCCACTGTGAAAATACTCCATAACAACACATTTGAGACGTTTTGTTTGGATGGCGAGGGTTTTGCGGATAATATTTGCAGTTCGCACAAAGTAATCTTTTGTAGCTTTGCTAATGTGTCCAGGAATTTTACTCACATAATTTTCGGTACCATTCTTTACCATACACAATCCTCATATCGCAACAGAGATAATCATAGTTTTAAGCTTCCACATTTTGTTACTTCGATTTGCAGGTCTGTTGGGATCCGTCTAACCAGGTTTCTGTTGCTGAATGTCAGGATTCCAAATATTTAACAACACATCTTTTAAATCAAATGTAAAAAAATGTTTTTCCTGGGGGGAAAAGTAGAAGCAGAATATCAGTTAAAATAACATTTATATATTCATTTCAGAAATATACAATAACAATAAAATGTTCAATTTTTCTTGTAGTGAAGTTTGTTTTATAAAGTAATTAAGTTTTCTTAGTGTGTTGCGTGGACAGACTTACTTTATGATAGTCAACCTAATGTGTTTGTGAGTTCGTAGACAAGTCTACTTAGTCGGCAGTTGCTGGTTATTGAATGTGTCCGCACATGTAGATCAAACTTCGAAATTGTTTTGAACCCCGAGACGCAGTATGCTTCTATTTTTATATCCGTAAGTGAGATCCAAATTCTAATTTCACATAAAGGTGTGAACTTTTTGAATAGAGGGTTTTCATTAGTTAGAAAATAATTTCACACTGGCTCATGAAAATCTTTTTTTCGAATTTGCAGGAGTGGTGAATGGAGTTATTATTATTTTCTAAATGATCCCAAAATAACATGTGGTAGGCCTACAACTACGTCTGCCAAGTATTTTGGCGGTATTTATCCTAGTAATGATTGATTATTAAAGAAACCTTCTAATGGGATTTTATTGGTTGAAAAATACATAGAAAAGTTAATTCCTACAGGTCTGTATAATTTAACAGTTTTTGAAATTCTTCTTAATATTATTATATCTTTTGATTTCTGTTGTATACTCATTTCCTTCTGGATCCCAACTAGAGAAAAGTATAATACCATTTTTTTCATTGAACATTTTTGTACTTAAGGGCATGTACATTTTACATTGATAAAACTCTTCGTAAGGTGTGAGCTGTACTTGGGAGAACATGTTTTGTGTTTGTTTAAGGCATAGGCTACCAGGGATGCATTCAATGAGTCTATCAGAACCTTTTCCGAGAGTTCTAACTACAACTGGAATTGTAGATGTCCTCATGTGCCACATTTTTGAGGTTTCCACATCAGTATCCTTGTATTTTGATAGTTTTTTTTTTAAGATCTTCAAAGATATATTACAACCCGCAGGGACTGACATGTCAATAAGAAAACACATTCTTTTTTGTGGTCTTTGATCACGATGTCTGGGCAATTAGTTTTGATTGTTCTGTCTGTGTGTATTGTGAAGTCCCATAAAATTGTTACAGGTCCTGACTCTGTAACCAGGTCTGTGCGCTGTTCGTACAAATTTCTTGCGGTTTCCTTCCTTCAAAAGTTGTATATTTTCCAGTGCAGGCATTGACCCTCATTGTCATACCGTGTTTTATATTCAGTGGGTACCAATATCATGCAACGTGATGCAAAATGGTCAATTGTTTCTGAATATTAATCACAGAATCTGCATTTTGGGCTAACCTAGTTTTTCAGTATGTGTGCTTGGTAATTTCTAGTTAGCAAGCATTAATCCTGTACAACAAAAATAAAACCTTCGGTTTCAGCTTTTAATCATGCACTATGTAACCACTGATGGTACGGGGTTTGTCTACATCAGCTTATTTCGTACGGACAGTGTATTGAACATGAAGAGGCTTATCTTGCCATTGTTTCTGTATCGCGTCCATTGCATTTGCATTTTTTTAAAGAATTTTTGCCGCTTCAGTAGGCGTATTATGGTTTACTTTTATTTCTTCACCTAGTTGGGGCACCTCGAGGCGGTGCAATGGTTAGCAAGCTTGTCTCGCTAGAACAATTACTACTGAGTAGTGAGTTCGATCCTCACTGGATACCACTTACATTCGGCCTTGTGACACATCCAAGCTACGTTTAGAGAATCACTATTTCTTCACCCACTTGAAATTCCATTTTGAATTTGTTGGTTTCCTTTATTACTGAATGCAGTTTCTTACTTTTTTCATGTCCTTTGACAGGGATCATTACCCAGTTTTCTGTAGTTTCCAAGTATCTTTGAAGGCCGATTGTTGTAGTTTTGTAAGTTCTAGTTGAACTAGTCCTCTACCTCCTTCGGATTTGGGCACATACAGACGATCAACATGACTTTGGGATGATGCATACGATCGCAAATGAGAAACTTTCTCTCTTTGGTGCCCATTCGCTTAATATCGGCTATGGTCCAATTAAGGATGTTGAAACTCTATCGCACCACATGTACAGCCAAGGTATTTATGACTGATATTCTGTTTTTTGAATTCAACTCGGTATTCACATTAACCGTACACGTCTGTAAGATTCTTTTCTTACATTCTCCTTCATTTTGGTATACTGTATTTGTTGTGGATTCCGGGATGAAATCCAGTCTCAAACGCAGGAATGAAATATAGCAAATAAATGTATTGACGTAATAATACAATTGGTAATACGGTTAGTAGATCCAGAAATGCGGTTAGTAGCAATAGTAATATATATATACAGTCTGGGAAATTCAGTATCGAACTAGGACTTCCTTCTGAGTCTACGTGCTCGCAACTGTGACTCCTACAAAGCGGTTACCTCACTCTCTCACTGTGTCACTTTATCAGTGTATCTCCCCCGGGTATTCACCGAAAGCAGTAAAAGTACACACTGGTCGAGTCCACTTGTATGAAAAAGGGGTGGACCCCATAACAGTATTCTATCTCATTCGCTGATTCCTAGTTATCTATAGGCTTCTTGTTTCAGTTCCCTAATTATTGAGACAAAATTTAGATCTATTGTGTTTCTGTAATTCTCCCTTTCTTGTACATTTATCTAATCCGAAATCCACTGAAAAATTTTCCAGTATTGAGAGGACCCTCAAAGGACTAGCAAAGTGTTTGAGATCATCCATGTAGAATAGGTGATTAAATACTTTATTGTCTACTCGGTATTCATAGCTATTATTGTTTAGTTAACGCAAAAGGGGGATTAAGGATAGACAAAGCAGAAGGGGTGACACGGAGTCTCCTTGAAAGATTTCTCGTTGGATATTCAGACGGTTAAAAGTGGCAGTGACTTTGGTGTGATTTAGGTATAATGTGGTTTTCCATAAACCCATGCTATATTTAAGGAAATTTACTATCACCAAGGAGATTTTGTACATTTCCAAAGGCTTAAGTATCCAAAAGTGTGGCACACTATCAAAGGCTTTACGGTAATCTATCCAAGCTGTGCTAAAATTTCTACCTCTTTTCTTGCAATTTTTCAGGATGATTTTATTTATCAATAGTTGATCTTTCTGATCATATGAACCTCTCCGACATCCTTTCTATTCCAAGGGAAGAATGTTGTTTTCATCGAGAAAAGAGTAAGTATAGTTGACCAGGACAGACGGGATCAATTTATATGTGGTGGACAGACATGTTATTGGCCTATAATTTTTCGGATAATCTGTTTCACCCTTTTCGGTAGAAGATATGTAATACCTTCAGTGATCTATTCTGGGACTTCATTGGGATTATTAATTACTATTGATAAAGTTTGTGTAAGGTTTTTATGGATTGATGACAAATGATAGAGCCAATTATTATTATTATTATTATTATTATTTCCTTTGATTTATGTTGTATACACATTTCCTTTTGGGTCCCAACCAGAGATCTAAGGCCAGAATGGCCTCGACATTTTCCACTGATCATTTTATAAAAAAAAAGCAAAAAATTAAAAAACCTAATAGCACATACATTTTACATACATACATACATATTATTATTATTATTATTATTATTATTTCTATATGTTATGCTTCCTAACTTGTATCCTGTTGATCTGGGTCCAAACTATGGTCCTTAGGACCTAAAAGAGAATTGTCATTTAATTGATAGCACATTTTTTAGTATATGGGATGTTTCTAGTAGGGCGATTTTCTGGGTGACTTCTATGTTGATGTTACCGGGGACACTGTTAGTAAAATTGTTCATTCCTTTTCTCACCAGACCTAGTGCTCCGATTACTATTGGTGCAATCTCAGTCACCATTCCACACATCCTGTTAATCTCAATATCCAGGTCCTTGTATATGGACAATTTCTCGATAATTTTCATGGAGGTTATTCTCGCAGATGGTACTACTATGTCAATAATCATAAACTTCCTGAATTTCTTGTCTTTCATGATAATACCAGATCTGTTGGCTTTTATGTCCCTTTCAGTTTTAATTGGCATGTCCCTGAGGATAGTTACATCGTTATTTTGGATAAACTGTGACTGGTTAGTGCTCATACCATCTCACAGTGGTTTCGATTTTGTACTTCTTGCATTTCAGTGCACAAATTTATTATTATTATTATTATTAATTTTTATTTTCTTTGATTTCTGGCGTTTACACATTTCTTTCCGGGTCCCCCCGCCCAGGGACCTAAGGTTAGAAATGGCATCATGACATTTCCCACTGACAAAAAAAAAAAAAAATACATAGATAAAGCCCTTCGTAAAATGTGGGCTATACTTGTCAGAACAATTGTTTGTATCTCTTTGAGGCATGGGCTTCCAGGAATCCCTTCAATTAGTCTACTGGAATCTTTTCCAACCAGTCCTATGGCTTCAACTACAACAGGGATTGTTGATGTTCCCATATGCCACATTTTTGAGATTTCTTTTTCAAGATCCTTGTATTTTGACAGCTTTTTGAATATCTTCAAAGATACATTGCAGTCTGCAGGGACTGCCATATCAATAAGGAGGCGCCGTTTTTGTTTGTGGTCTTTAATAACAATATCTGGGCGGTTGGCTTTGATTATTCTGTCAGTGTGTATTATGTAGTCCCATAGGATTGTAACAGGTCCTATCTCCGTAACCGGGTCTGGGTGGTGTTCATACCAGTTTCTTTCAGTTTCCTTCCCGTAGAAGTTGCAGATTTTCCAGTGCAGATATTGGCCCACTTTGTCATGTTGGGTTTTATATTCAGTGGGTGCCAACACCGTTATTATTATTATTATTATTATTATTATTTCTTCCTTGGGTTTCTGTTGTCCTAACCAGAGACCTAAGGTTAGAAAAAGCTTCAAGACATTTTCCACTGATTTTCTTCTTCTTCTTCTTCTTCTTCTTCTTCTTATTATTATTATTATTATTATTATTATTATTATTATTATTTCAAAAACTAAATCAAATGTGGATGAACGTAGTAGGTCACCTGTCAGCAATGTGTAATTAATATGCCTTCAAGAATGTGGGGTTAGAAACAATAATTATTTTTGATGATGGATTGTTGCTTAAGTTGCATGTAAACGGCTTCTAAAATTTTTAGTCTTTTCTGCAATTAGATTTATGCAGTATTCAAGTGTTATTAAAATGAGATGTCTAATACTGCAATGTTCACACAGACAGGCATACGCATGCACACAAAGATTTTGAGAACAAGTGCAATACATGATATAAATATTGATTTCAGTTATACGTTAT
>CAHIKZ030003131.1:1665000-1802500 GCA_903632075.3 Acanthosepion pharaonis
GTTACATCATATAAAATACTGAATTAGATAGATAGCTAACATTATAGTGTAATGACTCAACATACAAATCCACGTCCCTATCAGTCAAGCAAATTAGTTGACTGTCCAAGCTTACTTGAGCCTGGGCGTTGCCTTATATTCGTCTTGGAAGACGCACATGTATTTTTCAGGGTATTTTTAGGAAAAGAGTGCGTCTTGTAAGCCTGAAAATGTGGTATATGACGCTGACATTTATATAAAATGAAAATGGCATTAATTCTACTGAAATTGTTGCTATTTTTTTATAGTAATACTTTATATATTTGTGTGTTTAATTTTTAAAAATCTATGGTTTCATTTCATAAGATTTAAATATATCTTTTAAAGATATTGCTAAGTGTGCCGTGATATTTTTTAGTTGCTCCAAGGTGTGCCGTTGCTTAAAAAAGGTTGACAAGCACTGATCTAATACTACGATATGTACAGATGAGAAGAATATGAAAAAAAAATTATTTCTAGTCGCTGTGTCGATTGTATAATTCCATTGAAACCTTTTTTTTATTATTGTTTTGCATGAAGTTAGTTTTTCTATCGATCAGTGTCTTTTCAAAAGAATCCATTAGTTTGAACCAACCAACGTCTAATTTTAATGTTAAAACTGTCAGAAGCAGTGAATCGTCCATAATAATAATAATAATAAATGAATGAAACGCTGCCCACAACTCCTCTCGGGTCGGGCTCGGTTGTAGAATTTCTAAGAATGAAAAATTCTGAACTAAAATCAAACATGTTATCTACTTGAAACGCAATGACAAAAACTAAAACATTATTTTCCTTGCTTTGCTTCTTGCAAAGTCAAATAGATATGACTTTGTCATCTTGATATAACTAGCAGGATAACCCGTCTTCGCCCGGGTGTTTCATTACTGAGAATTTTTGCCGTTCAGTTGGAGCAGTTTAAGTTTAAAGTCAGCCCACCTGAAAATCAATATTAGTAACAACAATTGGGTGCAAATGAGGCACATCCCCAAATGGGGGTTAACAATTTGAATGTGGGGTGGCTCTGAAAAGGGCCGTTTTTGCGTTCTCAATCTTCCAAGGTAGGAACCTCTTCCATGGACCGTCATAATAAAAATATACTATAGTTTTTATTTGTAATATAATTTTTTTTATAATTCTAATAATCTTTTGTGTTAGATTTCAACTCTCAAAAATCATTATACGCTGTTTTTTACGGACATTAAATTTTTCCTCTGACTTTTGCGCAAAGTGTAAGAAATAAGTTTTTTTTTATTATTTTTCACCTTCAAGGTTGTAATTTTTCCAGCCAGTTTGGACATAAAACCGGCACTGAAGAATTATCTATAAAAAAAAAAAAAAAAAAAATTCATCGAAATCGGATGAAAACTATGGAAACGCATAAACAACATCTGATCACACACACACATACATTACTAGAAGTTATAACATCTAGAAAATTAAAATTACTGCTTTATAAAATTTTTTAAGATTTAAACATTCTGAACTAAAATCCAACCTTTAAGATCAAAACTTTAAAATATTGCATGGATAAGTGTATGGTGGTCTTCGGTTTAGTGGAAAAAGAGAAATTAGCTAATATGAGAAAGACCGTGCATTTTGGGGTCCCTAGGCTAATGAAATTAAGGCCCCCAACTCAGACTGAGCCCCCTTCTAACTCGACCGCACCCGTCTTGAATGTTTTACTGGTGATATATTTTAGCGCCATTTAGATAACTTGAAGTAAACATATTGCAAATTCTTTAAATAGACTTGGATAGCTATCATTTGTTTGTCGATAAAAATACCTCTATTTTATTATTTATTGTAAACCAAACTATCGCGTATTTCAACACAACCATAGTTAAAAAAAAAAGCAAAAAGCAAACAAACAAACAAACAAACAAAAAAAAAAACAGATTTTTTAATAATGCAATAATCAAAATAAATATGTTTGACACATTGATATCATTTCAGTTTATGGGACCATCTAGAAGTTATAGCATTGAGAAAATTAAAATCATTATTTTATAAAAGCGTAAGGGATTCTATGCTCCAGCCTATTCTAGCCTAAAGGATAATCCTACCCTGGGCCCTAGACTGCAGCCTAAACTAATAATTCGGCCATGGACCCTACACTTCAGCCTATATTAGCCTAAAGGAGAATGCGGTCTTAGATATGAGCAATGTCCCCTTTGCATCAAGATTTATGTAAAAACAAATCATTTTAATGCATATTTCTCCAGTTAAAGAAGCATATCCCAGGATACATCGCCACCCGCTTGCAACCGTAGTTTCCTTCAAGTCCTCCTCCGTTAGGAATTATTATATCTAGCAATTTTGGTTTTACTCACGTCTACAGTCTTAATTATTGAAGCAATTTATCAAAGGAAATTGTTTTCTTATTTACAGTAAAACAAATGAATAAAAATTTTTAAAAAAATTATTTCAATTGATCATATAGATTTACATTTCAGCTCATGACCAATGAGATGACCAACCAACCGACCGACCAACCAACCAACAAAAGGGGTAAATTTTAATACACCAAAGCAAAATACAGTTTTATATTGTGAAGAAAAAAAAATGTTTTCATGTTATAAATAGACTGATCGAAAGTAAAAGTAGCTTTTATTTTCTTTAAAAATATTCTTTTTATATATATGTTTTTATATGTATTTTATATTAAATTAGTCATATATATGGGGAAATAAGCGTTTGTACAGAAAGATAAAAACGTATTTTTAAGTCATATTAGGCGTCATTCATACATTATGAATATACGATATATATATATATATATATATATATATATATATATATATATATATATATATATATATATATATATACACACGGTAATTGGTAAATTGTCGCCATTTTATATTTTTAATTTCGCGCATGCTCGTTATTTTTGATTTTGTCGACTGCACAGTATAGTAAGATCAGTCGGGCACGCCTCTGGGAGAAAAAAAAAACAACAACAAAAAACACCATGAATGACGCAATTCACTCAGACAGAAATTTGAAAACGGCATTCTGTACTACTTGGCATTCGCACTGGAAACTCAAGTACGAACATTTCTGTGTGTTTGGTTGTCAATCTGGGGACAGTGCAGAGGATTCAAAAAGAGTTGGATGAGTCTACTGTTGATTACGAAGGTGTTTGAGTGATCACTAGTGATGGCGACGCTATGCCTCCATCACAGACCCTAAGACTCAACACGGAGATCTCCATCAAGTGCCTTGAGGAGGTAGTACTGGCCTGGGTCAAAATGATGGCTGTTGGAAGACCCTATATCTGTCAACAGGTCTCTGCACCATGTCATACAAATAAGCAGGAGAACCCAGTCATGACTATCAGATAATTTCTGTGACCATATCACCCCTTAAATCTAGCCACCTAATTCCCCAGACTGAAATCCCCTTGATTATTATGTGTGGAGCGCAGTTGAGCGAGAGGCTAACAAAACTCCTTGTAACACCAAAGATGGACTGAAGGCTTGGATTATAGCAGCATTCACAAATTTAAACGACGAGACCGCCCAGAAGAATTGCAGGAGATTCCGAAGTCGTTTGGAAGCCTTGATTGAAGGCAATGACGATTTTATTGAATAAATTTACTCTTTAGTATTTCGAGATAATTTTGTGTAATTTTGATAAATATATGTGTTAAAATGAGATGTCATTTGATTAATGTGTAATGCAGACGACAATTTATACATCACATCCTCTCTGTATGTGTGTGTGTATGTGTGTGTGCATATATATATATATATATATATAATGTAAAAGTGAACATAAGTCAACATAGGGCGACAGTCTGTTTCATGCTATATGCAATCGTCATTGCATAAGCATGAAACTTCTATGTTCACTATGTTTTATATTTACACACGCTCTATCTCTGATATTGAGCACTTTATCCCATAAATATAGCACACCTTAAGACTATATTTCTTTTATATATATATATATATATATATATATATATATATATATATATATATATATATATATATTATTTTTTTAAACGTTATTTTTCAAGAAATAATCTCAAATAAAAAAACAATTAAAATATATATATATATATTTCTTATTTCTTTTAAACATTATTTTTAATAATGTCGAATAAAAACCCAATTAGATATATATATATATATATCTATATATATTTCTTATTTCTTTAAACATTATTTTTAAGAAACAATGTCGAATAAAAACATTTAATATCTATCTCTCTCTCTCTCTCTCTCTCTCTCTATATATATATATATATATATATATATATATATATATATATATTAATAAATGTTTAATATCAGTTGATTGTTGTCAGGAATTTTAGATGAAACGCTTTTTATTAATTTTCGACACATTTCATTTTTTTTTTAATCATTCTGGTTTTGAACACGTTCACTGTCGCTTTATTACAGTATTGTTGCCTGATAATGCTGGTTCTGGTCTGTTTTGGGAAAGATAGAAAATTGCTATTTACTGGAAATAAATGACTATAAAGACGCTGACGGCGATTTCTCATGGGCGCCGCCATTTTGGTTTTGATCGGATGCTCTGTTGTATAAACTAAGCCGAACGACACGCCCAACACACAATATAAAGAAACACGTCACAAAATAGGTTATATTACTCGCTTTTAGATGTCTAAACTACATTGGAAATAGCACTTAGCACTAGTTAATTAATGGGACAAAGGATAGTCACCGACATTCAACGGTGTCTGGAAAACGTATATTTAAGTCGGCAACAGGCAATACAGACGTATAAGAACGTCCACAACAGGGGAATGTTATTCGCAAAATTTTTCTTTTTAATCGAATTCACTCAAATCAAGACAGTAAAATACTAAGACCCAAGGTGTCACGGGGTGTGGAAGAATTAGAAAAGAGAAAGATTACTAAAGAGCGGGAAAAATAGGAAGATTGATCAGGACAGCAGATAGCGATTGACGCTGCATTTATATTTGTGAAGAATAAAATTGACTGGAAATCGTGGAGCCGAAAGAGAGTTATAAACAAGTATAAACTAGGCAAAATTAGTGAGAAAAGAAACTGTTAGCATAGAACTTAAATTTACATCTAGCCAGCTCAACTGTAAATTGTTGAGATCTCGACACCAATTTAGTACTGTGCTCAAATTTAAAAAGTCTAGTTACCATAGTGAAGAGCGATATTTATTCGTATGGTGATACAAAATGTGTCACAAGGCCAAAAAAGTGAATGGGGAAAAGGACGGTCTTTTTCTGTCTTAACGTTAAACTTAGCTAGCCACAATCACTAACCCAAACATACTACAATATACCTTACACCAAAACAACGCATTCTTACCATTTTTATTTCATCCACTATAATACCTCAGAAACTCCATAAAGTCCTAACTAGTCTCCATATGTACAATTTATGTGTCTGTGTGTGTGCGGGGTGGGGAGAAGGAATAAAGCCATTTAAAATCTAGTCCCAAATGAGTATTTACAATATGAAAACAAAACTATTTATAAGAAACTAAACAAAATAATGTTAGTAATAAGCGACAATCCACAGCGAAGAGTTCATTTGAACAATTGCCATGAAAATATAGGACAGTAAATTTGGTATACCGTTATTCCTCAGAGTAATCCCCATCGATATCCAGAACCTTTTGCCAACGTGCCTCCAGCTGTGCAATGCTCTGGGAGTAAAAATTAGGGGTCTTGGACGTAAAGAAGCCGGAGAGAATTCCCACAAGCAAAAAGCGTGAGAAAAGAAACTGTTAGCACAGAACTTACGGTTACATCTAACCAACTCAACTGCAAATTGATGAGATCGCGACGCCTGTCGACTACTACGCTTAAATTCATATAGTCTAGGTACCATAGCTAAGAGCTCATCGGAACGATTATCATGAAAGTATGTATAGTGATTTTTCAAGCTAGATTAGATATGGCACAAGGCCGAAAGTAAGGGGCACTCAGTGAGGATTGAACTCACTAATCAGTCATAATTGTTCTAGCGAGACAAGCTTACTAACCATTACACCACCTCGAGGTGCCCTCATGAAAGTATATAGAAAAGGAACAGAGAGCTAATTTTACGGCGTTGGTAAAATGACTGAAGCCGAGACGCCTGGTCAGGACCAATAATATGGCTGATTTTTCTTTGGATTTTATCAAGGAACCCTAAGTATATAGCACTATCACTGGACCATAAATGGTAGCAATATTCTCAGCATGAATGAATGGTAGACTTATAGATAAGTAAGATAGATTCTGGAGAGAAATAAGATAGATTCTCGCACGACAGAGTGAACCAACTTTCTTAGCAGCTGGCATACATATGGCTTCAATATAGTCTTTCCACTTTCCACAGCCGAGAACATTAAACGAAGAAGTCGCAACAAGTCTCTGTCTGATGGAAGGCAGAAAGAGATAACTCAGATGATTAATAGAGAGAAGTTTTGTTTTGAGGCGTTAAAATTAACAAATCATTCTCTGACTTAGTTAACAACAGACTGAAGTTCGTTTATGACATCAGCTGCTAATTTGACCTTATCGAACAGATCAGACAATCCAGACAGGAGCAAATGGTTGTGCAAGGAAAAATAGGTCACAAAACAAAAAGGACACTTATACTTAACATCAGGAAGAGACAGTTAAAATTTCTAGGGCATATAATGAGGAAAGATGGCTTGGAAAATTTGTTACTCACAGGGCATATTGAAAGCAAGAGTGATAGAAGAAAAAAGCGCACAAACTACCTAAGAATTAAACAAAATATGGCATCATTTTTCACAGATCTTTTTTGAAGGAATAAATCGATCTTTCAGATTATAAAACAATCGGAAAAATATTGGTTCAGTGGTGAAAAACTATTCCGGAAACACCGTAACTTTTCGATAGATACCAAATTGAGAGCTGATGCCATCGGTCATTAATGGTAATCAAAAACAAAGTAGGACTGAGGATAGAGCACTGAGGAACACCTGCATTAGTACAGAAGGATCTAGAAGAGTGGCCATTCAGGACAACTTTCATTTCACGTTTTGATAAGAAAGACTCCATCAGGTCAAAAAGTTGTCCGGAGATACCATTTCGATAAAAAAAAACCCCAAAAAACAAAAAAAAAAAAAAACAAACAAAAAACAATAAGATAACCTCTGTTCATAATTGATTATTTGCATAAATATATACTAATAAATCTATATAAATTATTAGTAGTAACAATATTTATAGAGTATGTAACTCAGTACAATTCTCGCCAGTTTGAATATATTTCAGTTCTATCTCTTATTGATTTTAGTTCCAACTGATTATTGGTTTGATTTGTAATTATGCATCTGCCTCCATTTTTTAAAAATCGTAATTTACATCAATCATATTTGATGCGCACGCTCTCTCTCTTTCTCTCTCTCTCTCACGCACACGCGCACACACAAATACAATCACAACGCACGAACTCACTGTCTGGTCTATCCAGAACGAGAGACCGGTTGCGCGGCTTTGATATAGAAAGTGTCAACAAGAGAGAACCTTGCTGCACACAGGCTTCAATATACACTCTCTAGTGACGTTTCTTAATCAGTAAAGAAACGCCACTGAATGACTTTGCGTACTGTGACTGTCGCGTTCACCCAGATTTGGTTCCTTGTGTCTCCTGGCTTTTCTCAACGCTAGCATCGGCGTTGAAACGTCGTGGTCGAGATTAAGGAGATCCTGGCGAGGTAGTTGATGTCATCCCGAAAAAAACAAAAACAAAAACAAAAAGACTTTGCAGATGGTTTTGAAAAGTTAAAGAAACGCAAAGTGAGTATTTTGAAGAGGGCTCAAGCACCATTGCCCTAGGTAGGCTATTGCTTCGTTATTAGTAAAATGGTTCTATATTTCCCGGATTGACCACGTTTGACTGTCCATGCGATGTTTCTAACCCTATGTGTCCCTATTTTGGATGTTATCATCCTGGTACAATTGTCGAGGCAATATTGGATGCTTAAGTGTATGATGGTCGCGAATTCAGTCCTTGGAGCAGACAGTGAAATTCATATACTTTGGTTCAGTAGCAAAAGCAAAAGTAATATTACAATGACGAATTAAGAAAAAAAAAAAGCTGGTACAAGTTATGTCCCTTTAGCATGTACAGCAACATGTATTCAATCTCGTCCTATGTAAAAAATAAATCTGATTTCCTAGTAGGCGCTAATATTGTGATTATAACAAGCAAGATGAGGATATTCGTTCGGAGAAATCAGAGTATAATAAAGATAAATCGTAGAAGGTTACCTGTTGTAATCTAGGGAAGGTTACTCAATAGAATAGTCAAACGATAACACTTAGGACAAGAACAACACATATAAGATTCGCCAGCGGCGCGTAGAAGTAGTCAACTGCTAGAAGTGAGAAGTGAATTCCACAATGAATCTTCGACTGCAGGATATCTACCAACCGTCCCACGCGGTCAGATGTGGCACAAGGCCGAATTTAATGTTGGGTATCCGAGCCCGTAGCCTCGGCCAAACATTCCCTGTAGACCCCGTATAAAACTGGGTCGGTTAGACGAGACTTTGCCCTCAGACATAACCAGGTCTGGAGATCCTCTCTGCCCGAAGGCAGATAGTTTGACCAGCACAGCTGGAGACGAATCTCAAGCTGTAGACTAACATACAGTATTTACTACTGTATTTATGTGAATGGGGACATACCCATTATCGTCTGAAGGTATGCTACAATAGTGACCAACTAAAACACACACCTGAAGAACATTTGAAACGTTGTGACGATAATAAGCAGGATGGAGATAGCCGCTCGGATAAATGATTCTTCATCTCCAATTTTCAGGTAGCGCATTATCTAGCAATCTGACTTTCAAGTGAACGTGCGTCTAACTTATGAAAACGAGTTTGGAAAATCAATGGAGAGATCAGAACTCTCGCCATTTGTCTTTATGACAGGAACTCAGGGATCATCCAATGAGAATCTATCACTTAATACAAGTTCGGATTATGTGTGATTCGAAGAAATTAAAACTGAATGAATAAATGATATAATTAAATAATTAGAGCGGCAAAGAAGTCGTATATACGCTGATTCAATGGTCGAGACAATCGACATCTATCTATCTATCTATCTATCTATCTATCTATCTATCTATCTATCTATCTATCTATCTATCTATCTATCTGTATGTGTGTGCGTGTGTGTGTGTTTGTGGATAGACAGACAGATATAAATGTGTGTGCGTGTGTGTGTGTTTGTGGATTGACAGACATTTATGCCTGACGACTTGGAAAACCATGAAACTTTAAGTTGCACTACAAATGTAGCGGACCCCCTGGAGGGGGCGCGATATGAAACCACGGCCCGAACGCCCCCGTATCGTAAGATGATGAGGTCACAAGAGGCCCGCTAACGTTTTTCGTATCGAAGACGTTAAATCTGACACGGTGAAAAAACTAAGGTCTAAAAATGCTTAGAGGTGTATCACTATTAGGTTCGTAATACCAATGAACTAAAACGAAATTACCAGCGTGTAGGGAACACGATCGAAAGGTCCAGGTTGAAATGCCCTGTTCTCTTCCGCTTTAGGGGGGAGTGGACACAAAAGGTGGCACACACACACACAAACACACATACACACACACACACACACACACACATATATATATATATATATATATATTTATATATATTTTAATATACATTTTTTTCCTCTTTTCCTTTTTCTTTCTTTTTCCTCTCCTGGATAAATTGATTTCATTTAAAAAAAACTTCAGTCTGAAGAGATGAATACTTGGATATATTCATGAAATAAATTATAACTAAAATGGATTTTTAAGGATTATCTTTATTTATTATTATTATATTGCTCTGTAACTTACATTGAGCTCTCATTGGATTATTGTCCTCCTAGAATTATCTCTTATATATATATATATATATATATATATATATATATATATATATATATATATATATATAATATGGAACATTTTTTCACCTAACTAATGTTTACTTCTGAGTTTCGAGGCTGTATGTGTCCAACGACTCTTCGAAGAGAATTAATCTGCTCATATTTCTTGGTTCAAGTAAAGATGAGAAAAAAAAGTGAAAAAAAAATCTTGTTTCATATTAATTCTGTTAACTCTCCATCTTGAATATTGAGCACTCTACCACAAAGCTTGCCTTAAATGCGTCTTTATCAGCAAACCACTGAAAAAAACAGCAATTTTGGCTTCAATAACAGTATTTTAAATTAATAATATATATATATATATATATATATATATATATATATATATATATATATATATATATATATATATATATATTAGGAAATGGATTAAATTTTAATTTATTTGTTTAAACGTTATTTGTAATGGATACTTTTGAGAGATGCTCTGTTTTATTTATTTATTTACATCTGCCGGTCTGAATATTCGAGAAAACTTGTTAGAAAAATATGCCGGAGATTGAAAGTACTTGGGAAATAAAAATGATTCTCCATGTTACAGTGCATTTCTTGCTTTATTTAACTGTAATATAACGAAAAAAAAAAAAACATTCGTGAATATGAAGGAATTATGATAAAAATAAGGTGACAATGTTTGTAATTTATTCAGCAAGACATGCATAAAAGAGAATTTGCTGACTAAATACATACACATGCACGCACACACACACACACAGAGACACACACATATATATATATATATATATATATATATATATATATATATATATATATATATATGTGCAAATATATGAAAATATTTATTTGCTAAGGCTGGTTTTATCCTTCTTTTTAAAATTGTCCATATACATAAGAGAAAGAAAGTACTTGTGAAATAAAAGTGATTGTCACTGTTACAATGCATTTCTTATTTAATAGTAATATACATAAAAATATTCGTGAATATGAAAGGATTATGATAAAAATAAGCAGACATAATGTTTGTAATTTATTCAATCATACATGCCACACACACACACACACACACACACACACACACACACACATATATATATATATATATATATATATATATATGTATATGTGTGTGTGTGTCGTGTAACCCAAATCTTACAACTGGAAATGAAATAGATCTAATTTATGCCTTGCTTAAAACACTTAAATATCCCTAGCTTATTGAACAAGAGAAACGTATCGATGGTTACATGTAGCATAAAAATAAATCTCTTCTTGAATACGTTGACTAGATTAATTTTCAATTACGGTTTTTGATTTTAAAAAAAAGTACAATTATACTTATATGAAAGATAAAAAATTGAATATTCACAATTATAAAATAATTTTTATTTAATATATATATACAAATCCCGCTTATTTTAAATGCCAAGTATATATTTTAAAATTAGAAAAAAAACTCTAATCCCATTATAATATATAACTGTGCCAACATTGCGATAAACGGATATATTTTTTTTAAAATTTAAATTACGTAATGGTCTCTCTCTATATTCAGCAACTGAAGATTTTGTTGAACATTAAACTCCGATGAGTGCTATCGTTGAGGGACAATTCCTGTTAAACGACACCGTCTCTGCCTCTAAATTTTTATTAAGTTTATCTAACTGCTGATTATATAGTTTTATGTCAGAATTAAAATTGCTAAACTTTCCAAACTTCATTATTTTTTTTTGGAATCCGACGACTTTTGGCAATCCTTCCAGTCTCTATGAAGAATATGAAGAATTGCGTTTGTCTAATTCGTTTGGTGGAACCAATTTCAAGTAATATTTGTTTTGTGACAGACAGACTGAGATTGTTGGTGTTGTTTAAAATGACTCGTTTGCATATATATATATATATATATATATATATATATATATATATATATGTGTGTGTGTGTGTGTGTGTGTGTGTGTGTGTGTGTGTGTGTGTGTGTTTGTGTGAAAATATATAGAAAATAAGAAGGAACTGGTTAGGTAAATAATCCAAAGTCCCTTTGTATTTTAGTTATTATTTTTAAAAATAGTGCCTGATACAAAAGTAGAGCATAAAATATAATTATTTATTTAAAAATATGATTCCAAATCGCGACATAAGAAAGTCCCATGTTTCAAAACAAGAGCCAAAAACTTCAATATAATTATTTAAATTAAAAAAAGTTAAAAAAAGCTCTGTTGAAGATGGAAAATTTTTTGGAACCAAAAAAATTTAAAAATTATATTGAAGATGGAACAGGCTTGTTTTGAAACATGGGACTCTCTTGTGTCGCGATTTGGAATCATATTTTTAAATAATATATATATATATATATATATATATATATATATATATATATATATATATATATCGTTTGTATATATATATATATGCATATATCAATAATGAACAACAAACACTTAAGTATTTTAAGTGTTTGATATTCATTAATTTATATATATATATATATATATATATATATATATAAATATTATATATATAAATATATATATATATAATAAATTAAAATGGTATTAATTTGTTATATATATATATATATATATATATATATAAATATATATATATATATATATATATATATATATATATATATATAAAATAAAATGGTACTCCGTATAGAATTTCCAATATATATATATATATATATATATATATATATATATATATATATATATATTTACAATTTTTAAAAAGTAATGTATTTTTATTTATTAATTCGACATATTTTATCACATAAAACGGAATTTTATAGGATACTCTTATTTGAGTAGACGCCCTTTTGAATATAGTATATTTTCGTTTACCGGTATGACTATTCAAGTAATCTTATTGAAGAAAAATGCGCCCACCGGTAAAATTCGAATGTCCGTTGCTTTTTGCACAAGAATCCGCCGTTAGATCCGATGTGCTTTAAACCAACTCGGCTACAACTGTTTCTCCTGTTGGGTACGCAGGTTCGAATCCTGCCGGTAGGCACATTTTCTTATATATTCAGGCCGGTAGATGAAAATAAAATAGAATTTAAAAAATAAACGGAGCGTCTACTCAAATATGGCTATCCACTAAAAACCATTTAAAATTTAAAATAACATTATAAAATTATATATATATATATATATATATATATATATATATATATAGAGAGAGAGAGAGAGAGTGAACATTGAAGTCAACGCTTAGAGGCGACAGGATGTTTCATGCTTGACGCAATCGTCAGGCCACATTGCGTCTAGCATGAAAGAGTCCGTCGCCTTTAAGTGTTGACTTCAATATTCACTTTTATATTTACACACGCTCTATCTCAGATATTGAGCACTTTATCCCATAAATATAACACACCTTAAGAGTATATTTCTTCATATATATATATATATATATATTCTACAATCTACATTCATCATCATCATCATAAGACACCAGAGATGTTGAAATTTGTGTTGAAACAAAATGGCTATTTTTGTAGTGATTTTATAACATATTCATGCTATAATTTTTAAATAAATAATTATTTTATAACATATTCATGCTATAATTTTTAAATAAATAATTATATTCGCTCTACTCTGTATTGAGCACTCTTTTAAGAATAGTAATTGTTGGTTATTGGAATTTATTCCGTATACACAATCTTATACTATATATATATATATATATATATATATATATATATATATATATATATATATATATATATATATATGAGAACGTTTCCTCTAACAAAGTTGTAAATATTTCATCCGTAGCAGTAGCGGATGAGGTATTTATATCTTTCATTTTTAAAAAAAATGAACGGTTCTTGGAATTGCTCTACACCATTGGTTCAGAACCTTTTTGGCTAAGGCACCCTTTTACCCATATGTCAGAATGTTGCCCCGCCTTTCCATATTGTCCGATTCAAAAAGTGCATTTCAAATAATATGCACATATTACTGAAAATCTTCATTCTTTTCCATATTAGTACATATACATTTACATGGGTTATTTTTTTTTAAAGGAGTTTTTTTTTTACATTCATGATAGACTCCAAATTCTGTAAATAAAAAACAAGAAAACGTAAAAGATACCCCGCAAAACTTTGAAATCCTTCATAGGGAATTCCCCCAACCTCTGCTTGAGAATCCCTGTTCTATAGTTTACGTATTGAGCCCTTTATTTTGAATCTTCTTGAACTAGTCAGTTTCGGACACACAGAGGACATATTGAAGGCAAGAGAGGCAGCGAGGAAACATTGAGGAGCCTACCTAGCGAGCTTGGATAGCAGATCACGGACTAGCAAGGATAATTAAACAGTAGAACATTACTTAAAGCTATAAAGGATAGGAAATTGTGGAGAGCCATGGTCACTAATGACCTGAATGGCTCAATAAAGTAGAATATAGATCATGTATCGATTTGATCAATGAAATAACACCCACACAGTTTATACGCCGCCGACGATGACGTAACTGTAGTAGTTTCCATTTTAAATGGCGGATAGATACAGAGACAGTACCTTAGTGAGAATTATATTGATTTTAATGTCCATTTTTAGAATAATAACCCGGGTTTAACCGCTCCAGTAGAAATAACAATGCTAAATTTATCATTAGAAGTCGTTTTTTCCTTAAAAAAACAAAAAAAAACACTTTTAATTTCTGCAAAAAAAATTCGAACTGGTATTGTTGATGTTCAAGCGACAGAAACGTAAAACATAATTAGGAATCTTCTTTAATATGCCATGTCTGATCATGAAGTGGACGGTCACTACTCTCCACAACTTCCTATCCTTTGTAGTTCTCAGCAATATTTGTCCTTTTACCAGTCCTCCCAGTCCCCCTTTTTCTATCCATTTATAAAAGCTTGTTAGGTAGATGATCGTGGACCTTCACAACTTCCTATTCTTCGTAGCTCTAAGTAATATTTGTCTCTTTACTATCTCTCCCAGTCCCTGTTTTGCCATCCATTTATACAAGCTGGTTATGTAGGTGATCATGGCTCTCCACAACTTCCTATCCTTCATAGCTCTAAGTAATATTTGTCTTTCTATTATCCTTCCCAGTCCCTGTTCTTTCATTAGGTAATTTACTTACTGTTTTTCTTTGCTCTTCTTACCTTTAATATGTTCTGTGAGTGTTGAATTCTCCAAGCCGTTTTTTCTTATTATGTGTCCTAGGAATTTTATTCATGTCTCTTTCTAATTTTAAGTAGAACTGTGTTTTTTATTCACATTTTCTTTAAAAATTTCATGTTGATCACATGCTCCATCCCTGGTATTCTCAGCATAATTTCTGCTTCCTGGTTCTACAGAAGGATGCTGAGGATAGCATGAACTGAATATGTGATCAACAACAAAGTTCTAGAGAAAATGGAAACAAAAAGGTAACTAATAATTAACATCAGTAAGAGACAGCTGAAATTTGTAGGATACATAATGAGGAAAGGAGGTTTGGAAAATCTGATGCTCACAGGACAAATTGAAGAGATACAGAGGAAAGCAACGCATAACATACATAGTGCGCTTGACTAAATGGATGGCGGAGCAGGATTTGGGAGAAATAACAAAAAGAATATTTTATTAAGAGCTACAAAGGATAGGAAATTGTGGAGAGCCATTATCACCTACATCCTGAGGCGACACGGCAGATGAAGAAAAAGGATTGATGAGCTGGAGAATATGAATTCAATTAATCAATCAACAAAACAAATCGCAGGAAATTTGGATACATCGTTACTGCGCATCGCTATAATGAGCAACTGTCGCGTTTGAATTACGTAGACAGAAGACGGATTTCAAGTAAAAGAAAACGGCCAGCGATTTTGTTTTATGAAAACACCTCTTTTCTAGTTTGAAGACGTTCAAAATATTGAAAAATTCTCCGAAGAGTTGATCGAATCAATACAGGAGGTTCCGTTTTATGATCGAATACACAATTTAATTCAAAGTGGGCATACGGCCAGAGAAAGTAAAGGAAGATATTTTGACGACCGAATAATGATGCTATGAATCTATATGAATAAAAGATTTTGTCGAAAATGATAGAAACTTTTGCATCAAACTGAACGGAGAATGTTGAAAAGCCCGACCAAAAAGAATGGCTTTGATCTCGCCATCCCACATATTGACATAATACAGTTTAACATTTCTAAAGTACCGGATATTTGGTCCTTGAAATACTGATTTTTGGGCACGTGTAAAGTTGAGAACCTCTTTTTACCCCATCTCTCTCTCTTCTCTCTCTCTCTTTACACACAGACACACACACACACACACAAATATATATATATATATATATATTTAATAAATTAAGGAAAGTTCAAGTGACTTATCTGGTTTGTCGACTTTTCATATCGAAAAGCTCCTCAGGGCCAGCTATTTGATAAATCTATTGTCGTTATCAGATCGAAAAATGATGTTCTTTCTGAGCAAACGAACACTGATTCTAACTTTGAAATTTGAAATTCTAAACACGGCATAGTTTCGTTAGTAACGTCACAATATATATATATATATATATATATATATATATATATATATATATATATATATATATATATATAGTCACCTGTAGCGTGACTCAGAGTGTAGAGATTGACCGTTACATAATTTAATTTTTAATAAAAGTATCTGGTTAACGCAATTCTTACGCAGTCCATATATTATATGAGGATTACTATTTTTTAAAGCTGTTATATTACAACGAACATTATTTTATTAATACCAGCACTCAGTCAGCTTTTTCTCTCTGATTTGAAAATACCATTTAAAACAACAACCCCTGAAGACTGGAAATTTTACCAAGAAACTTCGAAGTCGGGATAAAATTGATATGTAATATTTTAATATAATCCTAATATTTTTGATATTGAGCTCTATATGTAAAAATATCTTCTGTTTCTTAAATCTAAATCTTATATATATATATATATATATATATATATATATATATATATATATATATATATTTCGTCATTGTTGAAAATTTCTCAGACAATCAGTCGGAAGTTATGCAAATCACGTAAACATCAATAACTCGAATTTGCTTTGTACAATTTTTTGTCAAATTTTAAACAATTATTTTAGGAGTAAAAAAAGCATGTGTTCAATTTTAACGTAGTTTCAATAAGTTTTATTAAAACAGTCTGCAGCTGAAGTTGAATAAACAGAAAATCAATTTTTACTTCAATAACAACGTAATAAAATCATCAACACCTATAATAGAACCAATAACAAACATATATAAGTCTTTGAAATATTTACATCTTTTTATCAATAACAGCTAGCAATCTATTATCCATTGATATTTATTTTTTTTTACTTCAGCTGGTTCAATTTCCAACATGGTCGTTTTAATTGCTTCTCACAGACCTGCTTTCCGTCATATTGTTTGCCAGCTTCATATAATTTTATCTTCACCATAGATTTTCGATCGGATTCAGATCGGGAATAGATGGTGGCCATTCGATTATCTTATCTCATGTAAACCTTTTATGCTCAAAAATCTCACGGGTAACGTTGCCGTGGATAAATACACACTTCACTTTGAAACTGTGAAGAAGGAAAGTCTATGAAATCGCAGTGGTTAGCACTATTCAGTTTAACGCCTACACCGACTTTGAATGATTCAATAATGGTTTTCTCAACAATTCCAACCCATAACATTAAAATGCCGCTTCCTTGCCGCCTTCTTTTAGCCACAGGCACATCTGCATCGGACAAAATCCATTCAATGTCCCATCTATCAGGTCCATCGAGTATCATCCGAGATTAATCCGTGAAAATTACTTTAGAAAAGTCAATTTACATTTATTTCTTCGCCCAGTTTTGACGCTTTAAAATATTTGATTCACTGAAAGGAGTTTCCGTAGGAGATTTCTTGAAAGATCACAATTTACGAAGAATTACAAACTTTTTGTCCTTCTTGACTCCCTCCAATTCCAGTCTGTTCAAAGAACTGAGCACTGGTCAAAATGGTTGTTTCTCTATAACTCGCTTTCGTTTAAGTTCCTCTAGATGAGACGAGTTTTTAAAGCTTTTTATCCTTTTGCTTCTAGTTCTCAACTTAGTTATATTTTCAGCAGCCATCTTTTATTGTTCGATGATCTCTGTGAAGATCCTTTGATATCACCAATGTGAACATTTCCTCACTCAATTTCTTTTCTGTTTTTCAGCATTTGCTAGATCCTTTCCATTACTCATGTTTCAACATATATTATGGGAAAAAAAGAAAAAATAGTTTTCATTAAATTGCAAGTGTTAAGCTAATATTAGTTTAATTCGCATAATAATTTCACACGGTAGTTTTTAGAATAAATTCAATAACTGCTTAAATATCTAAGTCAGGCTTTGTTTTGACGTCGAAATTAATCGTTTAAAATTTGAAAAAAAATGTTCAAATCAAATTCGAAATATTGAGGTTTATATGATTTGCGTAATAACTTCAGACGGGTTGTGTAATTCATAATATGTAAAATAATCGATTATTTATTTGTTTATTTTTAAATTACTTAATTAATTACAGATTTAATATATATTTTTCGGCAAAAAATCAAACGTATTTTTACATTACATATTGGCTATAATTATCGCATATAATTAACAGATAATTTATTGCAATATAAATGTTCTCATTATTTACTTTATATATATTTTATTTTAATTTTGTTTTGTCTTAATTTAATTAATTAATTATCTATCTATCTATCTATCTATCTATCTATCTATCTATCTATCTATCATTGTGTATTTGGGCAGCAATCCCTCTTTTATACAAGTTTCATTAAAAACGACAGCGTAGGTACTGAGGTTGAGTCTATTTATTTATTTTTTCTTGGGTCTTTTCTGGACATAAATTATGTAGAAATAGTCCGAATGTTCTGTATGACCAAGCGCTTTTGGTGATGCTTTTAGCCATTAACAAAAATAATTTTGTTTTGATTTTTAACTGAATATATGGATATTTTATGTACGTATCTAGAGTTATAGGAATATTTTATTTTCAAAACACGGTCAGCACATTGTGGCCGTATTCATAGTTGATGTTATTGAGTGTTTGCTTTTTTTAAAAATTAATAATGCTTCCATTATTTTAGCCATTTTTCCATGTGAATGATGCTATTATATTTTATTATCAACGAATATATTGCGGATAAAGTTTTGATAGATCTCCATGTATATTTAAATGAGACATAATTAATTCATGGTCAGAGAGATGTAACGTGAGATTTCTTTTTAGGTATTTTGTAGTATATTGAATATATTTATATTCAAATACACACGGAGACCTACCAAACTCCATCCGTAACATATTCGTTGATAATACAAATCTAATCGCCTTATCCACAGATTATTTATACGTTGCTTCTACCTTCTTAATTCCTGTTCTTTTATTTTTCACTCTCCTTAATATTGTTTTCTTTTCCCCATAATCTCTTACACTCAGTAACCCCTTGCGTTTTAGTGGCTTTTTTGCATTGCTTGGGGTGAAATGATTCAAAAAAGTAATTCTTGTTCTTTTATTGTTCTCTCTCCTTAATAATGTTTTATTTTCCCATAATCTCTTACACTCAATAACCTCTTACATCTTAGTGGCTTTATTGCCTTGCTTGGGGGTGAAATGATTAAAAAAAAGTAATTGCTATTCTTTTATTGTTGTCTCCCCTTAATAATGTTTTCTTTTTCTCATATTCGCTCACCTCGGTAACACCATTGCGTCTTAGTGGCTTTATTGCCTTACTTGGGGTGAAATGATTTAAAAAAAAAAGTAATTCCCATTCTTTTATTGTTATCTCTCCATAATAATGTTTTCTTTTTCTCATAACACTGAGTAACTACTTGCCAGGCTTGGGTGAAATGATTACAACAAATAAACGTTTATTTTTAATTTTTATATTTTTTGAACTCAACTAATTCAAATATATTCATATGTTAAACATGTGGCAACGCATAAGTTTTGAGATGTTATATATTGATCATCAAAATACATCTTATGTTAAGAATGGGTTAACAATCATATTTTGAAATGCATGTGAGATTTTCTATGATTCTACTATATATCACCAGAATTGAACACTATCCTTTTTAATTCTTATATTTTAAATTTTTATCTTTTACTTACGGAAATATAACACCTACAGTATTTGTGGACAAATTCTTTATCCAAATATTGGACTTATCCCAATCATTACACATATATATATATATATATATATATATATTTATATATTTATATATATATATTATTTATATATATATAAGTTTTTTTTTATTATTATTTTTTATATATAATGCATTCTTTTTTATATACATTTACAGACATATGCAGACTGCAGTTTTTAGAATAAATTAAATAACTACCTAAATATTTAACTAATATATTGTACGCATATGCAGATATGCACAGCATACATACATATAAAACCTCTCTCTGTTTTCTCTCTTTCACACACACACACATACACATATATATAACAATCGGATGGCTAGATACACTGATGAGCTGTGATACAGCGAAACACGCTTACATGTGGATGACTATATATATATATATATATATATATATATATATATATATATATATATATATATTTATGTATATATATATTTATATATATATATATATATATATATATATATATATATATATATATATATATATATATATATAATTAAAATAATTTTTATTCGATTGTTAAAATAGAAACCGTTGCATTACTCAGAATTATCAATTATAATTTGTTTATTTTAAATTAAATAATTTAAAAATCATTTCGTTTATTTTTTATTTTAATTTAATTTTATATTATTGGTTGTCATTTACCAAAACGTTCTGCTAAACCACGAAAAAAAGTCTCGTAATTTTCGTATTTTTCTGAGAAGTAATATATATATATATATATATATATATATATATATATATACACACACAAGTAAAAATTGTATGTACAGATGCATATTGGATATATTATATATATATATATATATATATATATATATATATGCGTGTCTGTGCAATATTAAAAAATGTAATTTTCTCATATCGTTTATGTGTTGGCGTTCTCTTGTAATCCAACCACATGGAGGTTTAGTCGAGTGAACTGTTTGAAAGGTTAGTGGTGCTTTTGGTGTGCGTTAGTGGGCGTCTGCACTAAACCCATCATATTTTTCTATATCTCAATATATATATATATATGTATATATATGTGTGTGTGTGTGTGTGTGTGTGTGTGTGTGTGTGTGTGTGTGTGTGTGTGTGTGTGTGTGTGTGTGTGTGTGTGTGTAAAATATATAGAAAATAGGAAAGAACTCGTTAGGTAAATAATCCAAAGTTCTTTAGTATTTTTGTTATTTTAAAAAAAATAGTGCTCGAAAAAGACACCCCAACCTTACCCTGGCTTGACGTCTTTGAATGTAACTGAGATATTGATACAAATTATTAACACCTTACGCCCCTTTTCTTTAAACGATTGCTCTAGCCGTTACCATAGTAATTTTAATTTTAATAATGAATATGCTTATAAAACGCGTAAATTTCAGGAATTAGTTATTCTCCAAAAAATTTCGCTTGAAGATGGAACAAAGCTTGGTACTTTAATTCAATTTAATTCAAATAATTATATTGAAATTTTCGGCTCTTGTTTTGAAACATGAGAACTCTTATATTGCGATGGAGTCATATTTTTAAATAAATAATATATATATATATATATATATATATATATATATATATATATATATATATATATATATATATATATGTATATTTTATATTTTATTTTGCCAGCATATTTCATTTAAACAATTTAACATGTTAAGCTGAAATTAAAAATCAGTAAACTAATCGTAGCCAATAATTTAGAACAAGACAATTTAAACTTTCTCAAAATAATTGGTTATTATAAACCTGAACACACAAACCAAACATTTCACTTCGACATTTTACATCCCTAATCCCCACTCCTGCTTATCAATTAACAAAAATCATTAACCAAGTCATTACACCATTCATCGACAGTAAATGCAGCATCAAATCAACTCTTGAATTAATCCAAATCCTAAAATCACAAAAACCTGATAATTAAACCGCAGCCTCACTTGATGTTGAAAAAATATTCACCAATGTCCCAGTTAGAGAAACGAACGACATTATAAGCGATATATACAATAATCCATCTCTCATTCCAATGAAAAATTAGACCCAACATATTACGGAAACTACTTTTAACTTGTACTAGCGAAGTTCCACAAAAACAATATTTATGTACAACGTGATGTTTTTTTTTCCACGAGCACAGTTCTGGGTCCAAGTTTTAGTAACTTTTATATGGCTAACCTTGAAAATAATATATTTAGTAATTTTAAAAATCTCTCCATCTACCTTAGACATGATGACGATATCATAATTTTAGTAAAAACATTGATGAAATACATAATCTACAACAAGAATTCCCCCTCAAAACTCCTCTCTCTCTATATGTGTATATATATATATATATATATGTATATATATATATATTTATATATATATATATATATATATATATATATATATATATATATATATATATATATATATATATATATATATATATATATATATATATATATATATATATATATATATATATATATATATATGTATATATATATATATATATATATATATATATATATGTATATATATATGTATATATATTTATGTATATATATATGTATATATATATATTTATGTATATATATATATATTTATATATATATATATATATATATATATATATATATATATATATATATATTTATGTATATATATATATATATATGTATATATATATATATATATTTATATATATATATATATATATATGTATATATATTTATGTATATATATATCTATGTATATATATGTATATATATATTTATGTATATATATTTATATATATATATATATATATATATATATGTATATATATATATATATGTGTATATATATGTATAGATATATATGTATATATATATGTATATATATATATATGTATATATATATGTGTATATATATATTTATGTATATATATATGTATATATATCTATATATATATTTATGTATATATATATATATATATATATATATATATATATATATGTATATATATATGTATATGTATATATATATATGTATATATATATATTTATGTATGTATATATATATATATATATATATATATATATATATATATATATATATATATATATATATATATATATATATTTAGAATAAATTAAAATATAACAACACTTCACAAAATTAATTATGAGTATAGTACAAATGTTCTGAAATGCTTATAGTATATAGTTCTTTAGAAATACCTACTTTTAAAAGTTCACATATGAACTTAGTAGTAATACAATTCATTTTCTTGATATAATGATAGACACCAATAATAATACATTCACTACATCCCCATATAAAAAAACCTCCTAACATAAACACATGCACTCTTAATTATAAGAGTGAATGTCCTAACTAAAATAAAATAGCAATTATACAAAATTTAATAAACCGTGCTAAAGTTAACTCATCCACAAAAAAGATTTTCTACACTGAACTAAAAAACATTAAACAAATTCTTATTAATAATGGCTTTCCTAACTAAATTGTTGATGAACAAATAAGGCGATCTATTATAAATTTTAATAGAAATCAAATAGAACATAATGCGTCCTCAAATAACCCTAAACACATCAAACTTCAATATCATAATCAGATGTATTTTAAATATAAACAAGATGAAAAATGTTAAAAACTCATAAATACCAATATACCCCCACAGATCCCAGTAAAAAATACAATTAATTATATACTACACCAAATTTAATGCAACCAACCTTATCATCCATATCTCCTCCATAGCAATTGCCGTTTTGCAGAAACCAACACTATATATCAGTTTAAATTTCCTTTGGGAGATTGCATTTCCGACAAAAAAGCTAATGTGTATGTTGATCATTCTACAATGACGCTATCAAGATGGATCACTCTGCATATGAATGGTTCACCCTCCATTGCACATCTGCACAAACATTCCTGTCCACATTCACGATTTAGAAGTATATAAGTCGAAAATACACGTATACTTCACCAAGAATGTAATATGCAGAAACTACAAATTCACGAAACCATCTTTATTAAAAAATATAATAACAATTCACAAAATTAATTACGAATATCGTACAAATGTTCTGAAATGCTTATAGTATATAGTTCTTCAGAAATATCTACGTTAAAACTAAACGATTTTTAGACAAGCAAATTATAACCTACCACAATGACTCAATTTTTAACTAAGTTACTTCACCTACATTATAATCTTTAGAATAAGGAAAAATGTCAAAAATCTCCGTTTATGCGCATGACCGGGATTATTAACCATTTAACCACAAAGACAAAAATTTACTTCTGACACACACCTAATTGTTCTAGCTATCATAACCCTGAAGATGATATGAATATATCGAAAGTACTCGGAAAAATAAAATGAATAAATACAATCATTGTACCTTCCTTCCACTCTTTAATCATGAAACAACAATGCTTATACGTTATTACCAAAGGATTTTATTAAAAAATAAACAAACAAAATGTCTAAATTGTGATTGACGTTAACTCTTCCAATATTTTTAAACAATTAGAGAAGAGCGATATTTAAATATAAAAGCCAAATTGTTTGACAATTTTCAACAATATTTTGACAGTATATCTGTCTTTTTCAAGTTATCTTTAATAATTGTATACACGTTTAAAATATTAAGATTGTACAAACCTTATAAGTCTTTGGTAATAATAATAATAATAATAATAATAATAATAATAAATGTACCAAATGCAGAAACAATGGTAAAATAAGCCTTTTCATGGTTTATACACTGCCCGTACGAAATAAGTTGATATAGACAAAACCCGTACCCGTAAATGCTTATTTAGTGCTGGGTTAAAACCCTGAAAGCAAAGGTTTTATTCTTTCTGTACATGACCAATTCTTACTGACTAGACATTACCAAGCACATATATTGAAAAATTGTGCTGACAACAAATGCAGATTCTGTGAAAAATATCCAGAAACAATTGACCATCTTGTGTCATGTTGCACAGTATTAACACCAACTAAATATAAAACTCGATGTGATAGAGTGGGCCGATATCTCCGCTGGATAAAATGCAACTTTTACAGGAAGGAAACTGTAGGAAATTGGTATGAACATCAACCAAACCCAGTTACAGTGATAGGACCTGTAACAATTTTATAGAACTTTACAATAGATACAAACAGAACAATCAAAGCTAGTCACCCAGACATAGAATGTGATTTCTTACAGTCTCTGTAGATTCTAATGTATCTTTGAAGATCTTCAAAAAATCTATCAAAATACAAAGATCTTGAAATGGAAATCTTAAAAATGTGGCACAAGAGGACATCAATAATTCCAGTTGGAGCCCTCGGTTTGATTGGAAAAGGTTCTGAAAGACTCATTGAAGGGATTCTTGATAGACCATGCCTTAAAGAAATTCAAAAAATTCTATTCACAGGTACAGCTCACACATTACGAAGAGTTTTATCTATGTAAAATGTGTGTGATCTTATTTCTTTTGTTTTACAAAAAAGATCAAGGAAATATGTCATGAAGCCATTTCTGACCTTAGGTTTCCGGTTGGGAACGAGAAAGAAATGAGTCAACATCAAAAATCAAAGGAATAATAATAATAATAATAATAATAATAATAATAATAATAATAATAAGTAGTAGTAGTTTCAAATGGGCGCAAAGATGCAAGCACAACACAATACACCGGCTGAAACTGCAAAATACTTAAAAAAAGACAGCAAAGACGAATGCAACCGACCAGATACAGAAGCGATGGCAAGATAAAGCGCTTCATGGCCAATACTCTGCCCGTACCAAAAAAGCTGACGTAGACAAAACCCGTACCCATCAGTGGCTACGTAGTGCAGGGTTAAAAGCTGAAACTGAATGTTTTATCCTTGCTGCACAGGACCAATGCTTGTTAACTAGGAATTATCAAGCACATATACTGAAATATTGTGTCAGCCCAAAATGCAGATTCTGTGATAAATATCCAGAAACAATTGATCATCTTGTATCAGGTTGCACGATATTGGCATCCACTGAATATAAAACCCGGCATGGCAGAGTGGGCCAATATCTGCACTGGAAAATCTGCAACTTCTACGGGAAGGAAACTGAAAGAAACTGGTATGAACACCACCCAGACCCAATTATGGAGATAGGACCTGTTACAATTTTATGGGACTAAACAATACACACTGACAGAACAATCAAAGCCAACCATCCAGACATTGTTATTAAAGACCACAAACAAAAACGGTGCCTCCTTATTGATATGGCAGTCCCTGCTGACTGCAATGTATCTTTGAAGATATTCAAAAAGCTGTCAAAATACAAGGACCTTGAAATAGAAATCTCGAAAATGTGGCATATGGGAACATCAACAATCCCTGTTGTAGCTGGAGCCCTAGGATTGGTTGGAAAAAGATTGCAGTAGACTAATTGAAGGGATTCCTGGAAGTCCATGCCTCAAGGAGACACAAAAAATTGTTCTGACAAGTACAGCCCACACTTTACGAAGGGCTTTATCTATGTAATATTTTTTTTTTGTCAGTGGAGAGTGTCATGATGCCATTTCTAACCTTAGGTCCATGGGGGGGCGGAAAGAAATGTGTAAACGCCAGAAATCAAAGAAAATAAAAAATTAATAATAATAATAATTCCATCAATAATTCTAGTTGGAGTTGGAGCCCTCAGACTGATTGAATATACTCATTGACGTGTTTTCTGGAAGTCCATGCCTTAAGAAAATACAAAATTTGTACTCATAAGTACAGATTACACAGCACAAAGAGTTTTATCTATGTAAAATGCATGTGATCATAGTTTTTCAGCAAAAATACTCAGTGGAAAATGTCATGAAGCCAATTCTGACCTTAGGTCTCTGGTTGGGACTCGGAAAGAAATGTGTATACAACAGAAATCAAAGGAAATAATAATAATAATAATAATAATAATAATAATAGGTCTACCAATAAATCCACAAAATCCTCACCTTAATTGATAAGAACCATTTATTTCACACAAATACTTTCCAATAAACTACTTCCATGTCAATGCACTTAATTCGGTAGTCAATATTAGCATTGATCAAACATAATATACAATAAAATATCGGATCGAAATTCAGCTAATAACTTTTTGCCAGTCGATAAAATTATTGATCCGCCATTTTATATGTGCAGGTTTTGAATCAGTGTGCTTCATTTGTATATTTTATGTCACTTGAAAAGGAAATGCCTGAGTGATGCAGTCTTTTGAACAAAAAAGGATCTTCTTGCAAGCTTACATTCTCAGCTATTTTGTTACTAATGAGATAGAAGATAAACTTGCGTTGATGATAATGAAAGGTAGTTGTGCTCCAGTTTTGATATCGCCTGAGAAAGGCGATAAAATGTAATTTTAACTTTAGCTTTTAAATCTTTTCTGTATCCCCGTTCCTTCTTTATGTCTTAGGCTTATATTTGTTAAATAATGGAAGCAAAAGTATATAAATAAAATGAAAAAAAAAAATGTGTCAAATTCGATGATTGGCTGGCGTTAATTCTGTCTGATCGGATACATCTGTTTTTGGCTGATCGACTTTCTTCAACGTTCGATTGGAGAAAAGTCGGTCAGGACGCTGTGAGTTGCTAAAGAAATTATGGCGTATCGAACTTTCAGTCGGACTTTTCAAGCTGTGCGTTAATAGTTCATGCGATGTGATTGTGCATTTACTGTTTAAGAAATGACGTATTCACTTATTTGTTGTCATAACGTGCATAGGTCTTTGCCTGTTTGCATTTGCGATCGTTGTATGTGTATCCGTGTGCTACTTGTAAGTTGATATGCATTAAGTTGAATGCATTCATAATTGGATTCGAGAATTAGTCTAAGAACATAGTTGAGGAATTGTTTATATCTTTATGCATACATACTTATTCGACAGTACATACAAGTGTAGTCAAGAGAGAGAGAGAGAGAGAGAGAGAGAGAGAGAGAGAGAGTGAGGGGGAGAGTGATGAGAATGAAAGAAAGGCGATGAAAGAAGGAGAAATAGAGATGGCGATAGGAGTGAGAAGGAATGCGTGATCATAGAGAGGGAAAGGATGATAATAGAGAAAGAAACGTTGATGAGGGAGGGGGAAAAGGGAGACAAGAGAGAAAAAGGGAAAAGGTGACAAGAGAAAAAAGTAAAGGGTGATGAAAGAGAGAGAAAGAGAGAGAGAGAGAGAGAGAGAGAGAGAGAGAATGGGAGGAAGGGTTATGAGAGCGAGAAGAAAAGTTATATTAGAGAGAGAGAGGAAGAATGATAAGAGATAAAGAGAGGGTTATGAGTGATAGAGGGGAAAGGGTGATGAGAGAGAGAGAGAGAGAACGAAATGGTGATAAGATTGAGAAGGAAAAGATGATAAGAGAGAGAAAGAAAGATAAGATAGAGGTGGGGAAAGAGTGATGAGAGAGGAGGAAGAATGATTAGTGAGAAGGAAATGATGATGAGAGAGACGGAAAGGGCGATGAGTGAGTGAGAAGGAAAGGGTGATCAGCGATAGAGCGAAAGGGTGATGAGAGAGAGAAGGAAAGGGTGATAAGAGTGAGAAGAAAAGGAAGATAGAGAGAAAGAAAGATAAGATAGAGGTGAGGAAAGAGTGATGAAAGAGGAGGAAGACTGATAAGTGAGAAGGAAATGATGATGAGAGAGAAGGAAAGGGCGATGAGAGGGAGAGAGAGAAGGAAAGGGCGATGAGAGAGAGGGAGGGAGAGAGAGAAGGAAAGGGCGATGAGAGAGAGGGAGAGAGAGAAGGAAAGGGCGATGAGAGGGAGGGAGAGAGAGAAGGAAAGGGCGATGAGAGAGAGGGAGAGAGAGAAGGAAAGGGTGATATAAGAGATGAGCACAGAGGTGCACAAGCGTACCATTCTTGGTCAGTACGAGTGACTCAATTTCGTAGACGCCTTTTGTTTTTTTGTATATCCATGCGTGCTTCGGAGTAAAAGCGTTTAATGCTAATTGAACGTGATTCTTTTCTTTCGTGTACTTATCAGCGTGTGTGCGAACGCGAATTCCATTTATGCTTGTACAGAAACCAGTTTTTTTTTACTACAAACATCTATTTACTTATATATATATATATATATTATATATATATATATATATATATATATATATATATGGGTCTGTCTATATTTCTGAGATGAAGTATTATGTACATTATTTACATTATACGGACTATTGTCATCTTTGTCACCATATTTATTACAATGTAATAAAAAGGCTTAAACACTAAAGTTTTTTTTATTATATCCTTACTTTGTCCTGGACATTGAGTTCTACCTGGATTCTATCCTCTTGGAATTATTTTTTATACAAACATATATGTATGTGTATGTATTTATATATATATTTATATATTTTAGATATATGATTGTATATGTATGTGTATATTTACCACTAATATTATCTCTCTCTCTCTCTCTCTCTCTCTCTCTATCTATCTATCTATCTATATATATATATATATATATATATATATATATATATATATATATATATCTAAAAATAAATACTGTTTACACTTTTTCCTGCCGTGCGCCAACGGCTTAGTAAACCCCATTCAGCCGGGTTTCTTTCTAGAGGCAAGTCTCTGTCTGTGGATGAATGTATGTTTATCTAAAAATAAATACTGTTAAAGTTAATGATTTCATCCACAAAAACCTTTCCTGCAAGCTTTTTCCTACAGAAATCTTCTGTATGGAATAACGGAGGACAACGAAAATATATGTATTTCCGAAAAGTGTTATTGTTTTTGGAGAATCCCCTGAGTTTGACTGTGCGTTGTTCATGTCAAAAAAACCCAAAAAACGAACAACATCTATTCTCTGAAGATGCCGGGTTACGGCAGGTCCTCTTTTAGAGGCAACTGTGGCTCTGTCTGTTTGGATGAATGTATGTGAATAATGTGAATTTAAATTGATTGCACGTTTATATATATATATATATATATTATATATATATATAATATATATATATATATATATATGTATGACAAAAAAAAATCACAAAGGTCCTTTAGGACGTCATTGATTAAAATTGCGCATGAGCAAGAAAATCCATACGGATTTAGAATTTTAATCAATTTTTTTATATCTATCCGAATTCATTTAGAATCATTTCTTTTTCAAATAATATACAGTGTGTTAAAACAAGATCTGTTGAAATAAGAGCCGTTATGTAGATGATCTTATGAAAAGACATTTACATCGTAGTGAGGTTTTCTCTTTTGATTCTATAAATTTCTGTGAGCAACCAACGTATTTGATGTATTATTTTGTAAAATGTCCCTTTTGTGTTCATATAATCTTTTATTTAGATTCTTTGAGGTTTCCCCAATATAGTTTTGTGGCAATTATTACAGGCGGTCGAGTAAGCTCCTTCAGGTTGTAGCATATAATTTTGTTTAGTACCGGCTGTCTTTTATTGTTTTGGAATAACGATGTTGTTTTTTTTTCGATTTGGATGTGATTTTCTCTTAGGATAATATATATTTTTTAATTGGGCTCTTCAGGAGGGACCGTTTTTGTTTTGGACAATTGAATATAAAAAATAAATATGATATCTATCTATCTATCTCTTTCTCTCTCTCTCTCTATACAGTTTGAAAGAGTTGGTATTTCTTTTTCTTTATTAAAAATGAAGGAGAAAAAAAAAAAAGAAGTAAAAAAATGCTTATTTAAAATGAGTTATTGAATTGTTATTTTTTGGCTAACAAGTACTTGCCGGTCGTAAAATGGGCGAATTCAATAAGTTTGACTGAAATGTAATTTTTTTAATTTAATATTTTTTTTCTCTTGATTCTCTGCAACGCTTTGTTTGACTGTTTATTTTACGTTTATATATATATATATATATATATATATATATATATATATATATTTATATTTATAAACGTTTTTTACAGTTGTTGCGTTCATGTACAAATAAGTCTTTTTCTTTTTGGAGGTTACTGATTACGAATTATAAGAACGCAATTGAAAGGGTTGGTATTCGGACTTATACTAAGTTAAAACTAAATCATCTTGTTTTTATTTTTATTAACTCCCCGGCGAACAGCTCTGTATATATGTTTGTGTTGGGTCATCTGTGGACCATAGCTCGACTCTCTAAATAAGTTATTTGAAAGCTGATTCTTTGAAATAATTTTTCTGGAAGTCAAACCCGGGATTGTTTTCTGTTTTTTTTTTTTAATAAGAATAGATAGGTTCTTCTATCACCCGGTTCACACTTCTCTCCCTTCTCTTGATCATCTCTTGTTTACTATTTAGGAAGGGATTCCCGGTTCCTTTCCTTTTTTCTGTCCTTAATTGCGGTGCTGTCATGAATTGTTTGTGATATGCGTGGATGAAGATTACGTCTCTTCATAGTGAGGTTACCGGGTTAGCAGTTATCTGGTTGCTCTTCCCCATTAGTAGTTAGGGACCCGAACTCTTGCGCAGATTTGAGAGGCTGCTCTGATCAACAGTTGCATAATATTGAGTTCTTGCAGTGCAATATCGCGTACCGTGTATCCCTGCAAGCACCTCAGGTTGGCAAGCCCGAGGCCACACTATGTTATAGTGTGCGCCAGTTCCCTTCCTGCACATGTTACATTAAACGACCGACTTCTACGACTACCCTAGGCGTTTTTATACCAAAATAACACATCATGACTATAAACAACCAAAGATATAAACCTAAACCAGTTCAACAAAAAACACCTAAACCCCTTAACCTTTCTTTCTCCAACATTCGTGGCATTCGTACCAACTTTTGCAGTGTGGAATCATTCGTCTCCGAAAGTTTCTGGACATCCTAGTTCTCTGCAAAACTACACTTAACCCTTCAATCCCCTCCTCTGATTTCTCGATTCCTGGCTACCTTCCTTTCCTTAGAAAGAACTCTAATGTTTACATGCATGGCCTGGGAATTTATGTCTACGAACATCTCCCGCTGGCTAGGGAACACTCTCTTGAATATCCAGACTATTCTTACATGTGTCTCCGTCCTTCTCTACCTAACTCAGTCAACTATTTTTTCTTTCTCTACCGTTACACTGCCTCTCAAGACTGTTGCGTGCTAGATAGGATTTTCGATAATATAGCAAAGGCCGTCACCCACCACTTGTTGGCAAATATATTCGTGTTCGGTGAATTTAATGTCCACTATACCAGGCAGCTTAAATACTCTGTCACTGGCCTCGCTGTCATCTAAATCTTAACTTCTCAATCACCCAGTCTCTCACGCAAGTGGTTGACTTCCTTACGCGTTTCCCCAGTAAACCTTATGCACACGCTTAATTTACAGATCGCTTTCTTTTTATCTTTATCCCCGACTCTTGTCGTACTACGCAGCTCTGCCCTCTTGGCAGCTCTGATCATGAGATAGTGTCTGCCAACATTTCCGTCAGCTGCCCCACCAGCCAAAAACCTCCTACCAACATATCTTTGTGTTATCAATGAGCGGATTTCCTTCGTGACGTCCATTGGAATGAAGTTTTTAATTATCCTGTTCAAAAATGCGCACCTGAGCTCTCCTCCTGGGCGACAGCCAACATTGATGCTTTCATTCCAGCAAGGAAATACCAAGTAAAACCACGTTCATCTCATTGTCCACAGGAATCATTTCTTCAGGCTGTACCAGAGTAAACACGTCTGATTACAACAGACGTCTCTCTGTCTCTGCCCGTAACGAGCGCAAGCGTATCCTTAATGAAGCGAAGTTATTTTTTGCTGATAGAATGAACCAACGTATAGCGTCTCACTAGTTCGGTTCTAAAGACTATTGGTGGTTCTGCAAGTGTGTGCTGAACAACAGCAAATCCCCAATCCCTCCTCTATTTAATAAATTCGAAGTCCTGACATTTACAACTGATAAAATTGATTATTTTGCTCGGAAATTCTCTTCCAAATCAACATTTGATTCATTTAGAGTACCTACACCTGATTGCTCTATAGAACTGAGGCAGAAAATAGCTGGTAATTTTGAATGCCTCCAAAACTAAACTACTCCCATTTAACCACCATAGAGAAACTTCCCTTCCCACCATCAACATGGCTGATACTGGTAGCAGATGTATCAAACCAGATCAGACAACGATATTCAGTGAATGGATGAATGGTAGACTAAATAATATGTAAGATAGATTCTGACGGGAGAAATTGTCTAGCATTCTTATTAAATACATTATTTAATAATATTAAATCAAAGAATTAAATAAATTTTAAATTCTTGTTGCATACACCTATTTCTCTTTCTTTAAAGCTCTCTTTCTATATTTCCTTTTTGATTATGCTTCTTTCTTTCTTTGTATAACGATAGAAAGGAAAAAAAAGAAAAGAAAAGAAAGAAACGATATAAATAATGACTTTTATCTGTCTATAAAATCTAAAAATGATTGATTAAGCCACTCACTGAATTTGAGAAGCGGAATATCTTCACCTCCACAATTACCATTTCCAGCTCGTCTACGAGTTCGTTTTCCATCTTGGTACTCAATCGACTTAACTCGTTCAAGCTTTAATTTTAACGGCCACCCACACAAGGTTTAATACGCATACAACAACATTAGAGGGCAAGGTCAACTCCGAGGTTCATCTCTCTCTCACAATGGCTTGCTAAATGAACAAATAAAACATTGCACTGTTACAAGTGCTCTGATATATGCATAATTATATAAGGATATTTATTTAACTAAGCTTAAGATGGAGTAATGGATAGCGGCTCAGATTGAGGAAGCGGGGAGCCGAGTTCGATTTCCAGTAAAATCCATTACATTCATTTACGTGCTACTACCCTTGTGAAAGGTATCAATCCTCCCCCCACTCCAGCTATGGGTAAATAGCAGAACAGACCGGGTTCTATAGCCTTGGATGGCAACTGGTCTACTGCAGAAAGAAATGGCAACCTACTGCAGGAAAAATCTGTCTCGTCAGTCATGTATCGAAAGATACATGATCGTCTAAGCGTGTATCACGCATGGCATATAACTGACTGACTGGCTTCCCAGTCGAATCCATTACATTCACTTACGTGCTAATACCCTTGGGAAAGCTATGAATCCTCTTCTTCTACCACCAGCTATGGGTAAATAACAGAACAGACCGGGTTCTGTGGCTTTGGTTGGCAACTGGTCTACCGTAGAAAAAAATGGCAACCTACTGCAGGAAAAAATCTGCCTCATCACTCATGTATCGAAAGATACATGATCGCCTAAGCGTGTATCACGCATGGCACATGACTGAATGATGCTTCGCTTCCAAAGGAGCTCTATTCCCTCAGGCACTAGTCATATTTGTTCTAACGAGACAAGCTGATTAATAACTAACCCTTGTCGATGTGTCCACGTCCCACAATAGGAAGTTCCCGTCTTAGTATTGTCTTTTGTTGAAAACCATGAATTTTGTTTTTCTTTCGGCGAGGTGTATTGGTTAGCAAGCTTGTCTCGCTAGATCTGTTACGACTGAGTAGCAAGTTCGATCCTCACTGGGTATTCCATAATTTAGACCCCGTGCCACAACTAAGCTACGATTAGTAACTCGCCTAGAGGCACTTCAGTGTGGTGTAATGGTTAACAAGTTTGACTCGCTAGATCAATTGTGACTAAGTCGTGAGTCGAGGTTGTTCTATAAAAGAACGCTGAAGATACCATGGACCGAATATGAGTGAAACGACGAAGCTTTGGAAAAAAATGGAAAGAAAAAGGAAAATTAAACTTAACACCAGGAAGAGACAGCAGAAATTTCAAGGACACCTATTGAGGAAAGAGGGTTTAGAAAATCTGATACTCACAGGACGAAGGCCAGAGGGACAAATGAAAACATGGTGAGTTTGAATAAATGGATGGCAGAACAGAGCTTAGGAGAAATAACAAAATGATAGAGGTTATTAAGAGCTACAAGGGACTTCGCGGAGAGCCATAATCGCCTATGTACTTAGGGATACGGCACATAAAGTAGTGAGTTCGATGTTTAATGGGGGCTCCAAACATTTGTCCCTGTGTCACATCTAAGTTACACTGAGGAAATCATATTGCTCACTTCGACGGAGTGTAATAGTTAGCATGCTTTTATCGCTAGATCAATTACGGCTGAATAGTGATTTCTTTCCTCACATCGCATTTACGTTTAGAAAATAATTTTGGGCACTTCGACGTGGTGTATTAGTTAGCAAACTTGTCTCGCTATATCAAATGCGACTGAATAGTGAGTTTGATCTTCACTGGTGCCACATTTAAGCTACACATATTCCTTTCTTCTTGCTTTCCTTTATTATCCTGTCGTTAAATATTAGCCATTTGAGATATTTTCTGTTAATTCACCCCAAAATATTAATTCACCCCAAGATAAAAAGAATTTATATTTACCAAAATTCACACCAAAATTCAGAAATATCTTAAAATTTGTTTAAAAAATGCATTCATTATTGGTTTTTGCTCTGCGTTTCCAAACGAACGCACAGAAATAAGAGTTTATCTCTATGTATAAAAGGCGGGATTGTGTGTGTGTGTGTGTGTGTGTGTGTGTGTGTGTGTGTGTGTGTGTGTGTGTAACGAATGCACGGCTTCAAGTTCGACGGATTTGCACCAAAATTTACATTCACATGCTACAAGTTAGTAGGAAGGCCAAGACCGACTTTGCATTTCCCAACTCCCATCGATAGTGGAAATAATCGATTTTTTCTACGGCAGTTTTCATGTAGTTTGCGGTCATTTTCTACTGGCTAGAGTGAGAGCCAATAGCTGGCTGCCACGAAATAGGCAGGGAGATTCTATTGACCAGCGTGAGGGCCAACAACTGACTGACACGAATGTTAACTAGCATGCAAAAAAAATTGATAGCTGCATTCGTCACAAGTGGGAAAAATTTAAATCTGCATGGCACTTTACTCCAATTGGCTCATTCGTTTGCTTAAACTCAACGTTGATTCTGATTCCGCAGAACTGGGTTGGGTGTGAAAAAGTATTTGTTGTTAACATTCTTTTTTCATTGGGTTTTCCAGTTACGAGTCCTTTTTTAAGGCTGATCGTTTTGTGTTCATTTTGTTTAGTTCTTTTTTCGTAACAGATTTTTTTCTAACATGTTTAGTATAGAGCTTCGAAAAAATTCGCAGTGTGAGATAGGCAAGAAGTAAGGCATGTAGCAACATCAGCACGGCAAAACGCACTCCTTTAAAGGCAAGGAAGAGCTAAAATATTTTAAGTCAAATGATAGTGATTGCTGTATGAGTCGTACGAGTTTTGAATCAAGCACGGGCAACGCCGGGCCATGCTGCTACTCATCTATAAATCAACCATCCGTTCTTGCATGGAATATTGCTGTCATGTTAGGTCTGGTGCTCCCGCTGTACGTCTTGAGGCCCTTAACAAAATGCAGAGACGAATATGCAAGATGTTAGGTCCTAATCTAGCATCTAGTCTACTATCGCTATCCCACAGACATGCTGTGGCCTCTGTCTGTATCTTCTACAAATATTTTCATGGCGACGAGCTACATTCGCTGGTTCCCGTACTACATGAATTTAAATGATCTACCAGGCTGGCATCTCGGTCCCACCCTTTCCTTGTTAAAACGTTTAAACAGTTTCTTCTCCCGCACTTCCCGTCTGTGGAACTTCCTTCCCCTTACTTGCTTCCCCGATCACTATAATCTTTAATATATCCAAGTGTAATGTCAATCGAGAGCTGACACCCTGAGCTTGTTCCCCGTCCATCTCTGTATCCTTTCCTCTGTAACCACTTGCGTTCTAGTGGCACTCCTCCCTTGTTTGGGGTGAATTGCCTTAAAAAATGTTGCGATGAGTCCAGAACATGGACTTATTCTTCAATTTGGCCTTCCGCCATGTACTTTCGATTGTTTGCGTGTGAGCTGATGTTTTTGGATCAATGAAATTCATATTGTGATTTACAGTCAGATGAATATAATTGGGATCATCTTTCAAGGATGGATCTCCTTTCCAACAATCTGAAGAATATTTACTTGATGTAAGAAGCGAAAACGCCACTCTCCTTGGCGTTGCATCCTCTCCAGCAGCTTTATAGCAAGCTAAACAAATTTTGATTTAAACTTTGTAATTTCAAAAGAGTGCCAAAAATTTAATAAAAATAAACACCGACTTAAAATTTATAATTTCTTGGGGTGAATTAATATTTGCGATAGGTACAAAATCTCCTACAGAACGTAGCGACGGAGAGCAAGAAGAAGGGACTAAGCATAAACTACAAGAAGACAGAATGCTTGGTCATCAGTAAAAGGATGAGTCCGAAACGTGATTTGCAGGATGGGGCCACTAGAATCAAGCAGACGCGGAAGTTTAAATATTTGGGAAGCGTTTTGACTGAGGACGGTAAATGTGGCACTGAGATCCCTAGATGTATTGGAATAGCCAAGGACACAAAAGCTGGGTAGAGTATTGCGAGACAGGAGAATTTCTTTGGCAACAAAGAAAAGAATAGTGAGCTGTTACGTGACATCTGTCCTTCTTTACGGCAGCGAATGTTGGACGATTTCCCGAAAGATGAAAAAGAGACTCGAGGCTACTGAGATGTGGTTCTAAAGAAGGATGCTAAGGGTACCATGGGCCGAACGTTGTGAGCAACGATGAAGTCTAGAGAGGATGCAAACAAGAAGGAGGCTTATACTTAACATCAGGAAGGGGCACCTCGAGGTGGTGTAATGGTCAGCAAGCTTGTTTGGCTAGAACAATTACAACTGAGTAGTGAGTTCGATCCTCACTGGGTGCCCCATACTTTCGGCCTTGTGCCACATCTAAGCTACGCTTGGAAAATCACTACTTAACACCAGGAAGAGGCAGCTGAAGTTTCTGGGACACATAATGAGGAAGAAGGGCCTGGAGAATCTGATACTCATGGGTTGAATAGAGGGAAAGAGAGACAAAGGAAAGCGACGCATGACATACCTAGCGGGCTTGATCAGGTAGATGACAGAACGTGATCTGGGGGAGATGGCAGAGAGAACTTGTTAAAGCTGTAAGGGATAGAGGGAGGTGGAGAGCAACGATCGCCTACGTCCTGAAAGGACATGACACATAAAAAGAAAAGAACTTGACATTATGTGCGGTGAATTAACAGAAAAAAAAATCTAAGTTTCGTAAATAACAAGGAAGAAAGCAAGTGTAATCAACCATGAATTGAAGAACTCCCCCAAAAAAAAACAACCAAAAAACCAAAAAAAAAAAAAAAAAACCAACAAAAAACAAAAAACGGTCGAATGCAGAATAATCAACCATTATTTAAAGCCGAATCATATTTTGGATTCTAAGAACAATATTTAGTTTTTGTGTGAAAAAGCATTACACCATTTATAGCATTAACAATTTTTTTGAGAAAAAATAATGTTTCTTTTACAAATACAAGTTTTACTATTTAACCCATAGCTGGATTCATACCTTTTCCAAAGATATGTGCGAGTAAGTGAATGTAACGAAACCGACTGGAATTCGAACTCGTCTTACCGATTTCTTATTCCGAGCCGCGATCCATTAAACCATCCGCACATCCACCACAATGCAAAGATGCAAAGGAAGAATGATAATTGTTCTGCATGGTAATTGTTTTTTTTTTTTTGCTCGAAGAAAATGTATGATGATAGATTGAACAGTAAACAAGAACGGATAGTGTCAAGCTAAATTAATGTAGATACCGAAGTCGACACGAATAAGCTCGAATGAAAAGACGAATGTCTACCAAATAACTATCTGCGAATTCCTTTTTCTGTCTGTCGCATGATGAAGAAGAAGAAGAAAAAAAAACACAATAAAAATAAGCACTTTTGTCTTATGTGACGTGTCCAATCCGAATTTTTAACGTCGCTTATTTTTTTCTGACTTTCGTAATTTGATGCACCATAAAGAACATAGAACATCGAAAAGAAATAATAAAGTTCTTACAATTGATCTAATTACTAGCATAGATTCTTCTTCTTCGTCATCATCTTTTTTTTCTTCATCTTCTTCTTCATCATCAACTTATTTTTTCTTCATCATCCTTTTCTCCTTCTTCGTCTTTTGCCTCTTCTTCTTCTTCTCCTTCGTGACCTGATTCTTCAGGACGTGGACGATCACGGCTCTCTACAACTTCCTATCCTCTGTAACACTTAGCAAAGCTTGTCCCTCGCAATCCCAGTTCTGACATCCATTTACATAAGCTCCTTATCTAGATTGCTCGCTATATCCCTTTGTTCTTCTTACCATCAGTATGCCTTGGAAGTGTCAAATTTTCCAACTCTCCTTTCCTCATTGTGTATCTTAGAAATTTCAACTGTCGCTGATTCTAAGTATATTTGTCACATAACGAAAACACTCATACCAAAACAAACACGCAAACTCACACCCCAAAACATAAAACACACATCCAAAGACAGATCTGCAATGTGATCAGTCCTGTCCTGGCATCTCGACTCCAGTCACTTTCTCACAGATGCGATGTGTCTTCCCTTTTTCTTTTCTACAAATATTTTCTTGGCAATTGCTCCCCTGATATATTTTTGCTGGTTCCCCGACTGCATGAATTTAAGCGTGCTACTAGATTGGCATCTCGGTCCCACCCTTTTACTGTCGAAATAGTTAAATGTAACCGACTTTTCTACTCCAACAGCTTCTTCTCTTGCACTTCCCAACAGTGGGACTCCCTTCTTCTTACTTGATCCCCTGATAATTATAATCTTCAAAAATTTAAATGTAATGTCAATCGACATCTTCTAATGCCTTTATCCCCCCTTCTTCTTTTTATCCTTTCCTCAACCCCCCTCCCTATACTCAGTCTTTTCCCTTCCTTTCACTGTATGTAACCCCTTGTGTACTAGTGGCACTCCCATCTTGTTTGGGGGTGAATCGCTTATAACCCCCCCCGAAAAAAAAAAAAAACAAAAAACAAAAAAAACACACATAAACAAAAAACATACAACAAAACACAAAACATACACTCACAAATAAAAAAGAAGCATACACACACACACACACACACACACACACACGCTAAAACACAACAACTTTCACAAAGACACATGTACCTCCACCCCAAAATGCAGTACAATACACACATGAGAACACAAACAAACAACCACCCACCTTTGTGTGAGCACACACACACACACACACACACACACACACACACACACACACACACACACGCGCGTGCGCGCGCACACACACACAAATAAAGTCGGGCTGGGAAATTCAACCTGCAGACGGTACCTCCTGTTGAGACAATTGTCAATGGAACCAGGCAATATCTAGATGCTCCGACAAATCTCTCTCCATTAATCGTCTGAGAGATTCCTTTCTGCCTTTCATGAGAAAGGCTGATGCTAACCTCCAGAAGAGTGACTTCTTGAGCCTCTTCTAATTAACGTTTTCCTCTGACATGAAGTGGAAAGATTATGTTGAAAAGTCTGCTACTAGGAAAGTTGGTTCCCTGTGTCATACTAGAGAGTTGTTCTCGCCGGAATTTATCTTAGATATTTATAAGTCTCCCATCGTCCATCCTTCGAATATTGCTACCATGTATGAATTGGTGTTCCTGCTACATATTTAGAGATTCTTGATAAAATCCAAAGAAGAAAATGCAATGTCATTGGTCCTGATCTGTCATCGCGGCTTCAGTGACTTTACCATTGCCGTAATCCAGCTACCTTGTGCCTTTTTACATAAATATTTCCATGGTAATTGTCCTGATGAACTTTCCTCTGTAGTAGCTAGACTTTAATTTAAGTGCAGATGGCGGCAAGGTCTCATGATAACAGTTACTTTTCCCGCACTTCTCGTCTGTGGAACTCTCTTCCGGCTTCTTGCTTTTCAGTTAAGTTTGATCTCAAAAATTTAAATATTTAATCGTTATCTTCTGTCTTCCGAATTCCTATTCTTTTATTGTTCTCTCCCCTTAATAGTGTTTTTCTTATATTCTTTCACACTCAGTAACTCCTTGTGTCTTAGTGGCTTTATTGCCTTGCTTGGGGTGAAATGATTAGAAAAAAATGAACGTGCTTTTACCCCATCGCACATACACTCTGAACTCAAATATATGGACCACCGCTAAAGATGCTGGAAATTTTTTTTTACAATAATTTTCACACTGTGCAAAGCCTAAGAGCCACTCGAGGTACAGGGTTAAAAAGTAGAAGGCATATTTTGTATGGATATGTGGGGAAGAAAACAGTTAACCATAGACTTGAATACGTTAAGATTGTGACGATTGGGAAAGCATCCACTTGGGAGTCGGTTTCTCAAAGCAATGATTCGTTGGAAAAATGCTCGAGTGTAACTTTCACTTCATCAATGGAATATGTAGGAAATAAACTGCAATGTGCTTTGCATGGTTTTAGCTGCGCAGGTTAGAACTAAACTAAGGAATGTTTTCTGCCTGAGCACTTTCAATGAACAGAGCAGTAAGAAGCTTGCGACGTTTCGTCTGTGAGAAAAGGGTTGTAGGGTAAAAAAAATACTCCATCACCCACAAGGACGCGGAGACTCGAAAGGGGAGATTGGGAAGCTCATGCTCATATATGACAGCAGTAATCCATTTTCAGTCTTGTGAAGGTAGAGGATAGCGAAAGTCAGGTACTTACTTGACAGATACAGGGAAACGACAACTTCATTTTTAGCAATGGCTCGTATGTACGAGTTCAACTTGAGGTCTGGGTTGAGCTTAAGTTCCAATATGCGCTCAAGGCAGCGTTCCTTGTTGGGGGAACACCCACCTTATCGTTATAGGCGAAAATTCAGGGTACGCTCCGTGATGATGGGATGTCACTAATTTGGTTCTGTTGGTTACTTGTAACGCTTCAGAAAGCAGCAGGTTTTTTCTGTCATGCTCTATCTTTACAAGAGTCAGATCAGACCAAAGAATAGCGTATTGCTGCCGAATTTGGGTTGGAACTGACCAGTCCTCACATTCCAGCCGTGGCAGAGTTTGAAAACGTTTACGCGGCCGTGTGGGTGATGAACTATTTTCCACCCTACTGCTTCTTTCTCCCAAACAAAAGCTTGTTGCTAGCCTCTCTCCTCTATCGCTGTTTTCATGGTAAATGTCCAGAAGTGTTACATTTCCTTAATTCCAAAAGTTCAGAGAGTCACAGCTAGAACCACCATACCACATATACATGGTCGACGCATACGAATTCCCTTCGCATTCCATTGGTAAGGAGGAAGTTCTACTCAGACAGCTTCTTCTCCAGAATTGTTACGTCGTAGAACTCGAGAGAATGCTTTCTCCATCTCTACGATCTTAAGCTATTCTACGTAAAACCGTTATCTATCCTACTTATGCTCAAATTATGCAATTCTTTACGCCCTTACAACTATTTAGCAACCTTATAATTTGAGTAATGGTGAATAATAAAATATTTTTTCAGAGAAATGTCTGACTATATTCATAAAATTAGCAGCATGGCCCGACGTTGCCCGTGCTTGATTCAAAACTCGTACGACTCATACAGCAATCGCTATCACTTGACTTAAAATATTTTTGCCCTTCCTTGCCTTTAAAGGAGTGCCCTTTGCTGTGCTGATGTTGCTACATGACTTACTTCTTGCCTATCTCACACTGCGAATTTTTCCGAAGCTCTATACTAAATATTAAATCTGTTATGAAAAAAGAACTAAACAAAATGAACACAAAACGATCAGCTTTAAAAAAAAAAAACTCGTAACTGGAAAAACCGAATGAAAAAAGAATGTTAACAACAAATACTTTTTCACACCCAAGCCAGTTCTGCGGAATCAGAATCAACGTTGAGTTTAAGCAAGCGAATGAGCCAATTGGAATAAAGAGCCATGCAGATTTAAATTTTTCCCGCTTGTGACGAATGCAGCTATCGATTTTTTTGCATGCTAGCATGCTAGTTAACATTCGTGTCAGTCAGCTGTTGGCTCTCACGCTGGCTAATAGAATCTTCCTGCCTATTTCGTGGCAGCCAGCTATTGGCTCTCACTCTAGCCAGTAGAAAATGGCCGCAAACTACATGAAAACTGCAGTAGAATCATGAAAAAATCGATTCTTTCCACTTTCGATGGGAGTTGGGAAATGCAACGTCAGTCTTGGCCTTCCCACTAACTTGTAGCATGTGCATGTAAATTTTGGTGCAAATCCGTCGAAAATTGCGGCCGTGCATTCGTTACACACACACACACACACACACACACACACACACACACACACACACACACACACACACACATCCGGCCTTTTATAGATAGAGATAAAAAGACAAAATTGCATTTGCTTTTTTCTTGATATTATGAGAAATAAATACGATGTGAGTTCTGAAAAGTTCTCGGCTTGACTATTTCTACGTGCCGTGTTCTTTCCGGCTGTTGACGATCATGGCTCTCCACAATTTCCTATCCTTTGTAGCTCTTTTATGTTTTTTATTATTTCAAGTGAGTGTTCATGAATTTTTGTTGATTAGGAATATAAGAAAGTAATACGTATGTGTGATATATTTGAATATTATCTGTTACAGCAGCTTATAATGCCTATTCTAGGTTTTGTGTAACTTCAGGGAGTTGACGATCACGGCTCTCCACAATTTTCTGTCCGTTGTACCTCTTGATAAATTTTATGCCTTTCTTACGTCAAGTGGGTGTTCATGTATTTTACTGAAGGTGCTGATTCATCTGTGAAACATTAAAAGACAAGTTTTCCAAAGTGACAAGTATCTAACCAATAAGAAATAACCAATCAAAACATTCTACTGCTTTTTACTAACTTTTACACATTTTAGCGTCGAAAATGTTTCTCACACACATTTGAACATTATCTGTTACTTCATTACACGTGACACGTATTTTACAAATAAGAAATAACCAAACACAACATACCATTAATCTGCATCTCTCTGATTTTTATCATTTTTATCTTCGACGAAGTTTTAATAAAGAGAAACATGTTAGATTAAGATATGTTTCCTACTTGTTCTTTATCCTATCATATATGTGTGCGTGATTAATTATTTTAAGGATTATCAAAACTTTATGGTTTATTTAAAACTGAAATATATTTTGGATTGTAAGAAAAATTTCTTTATTTTTTGTGAGCGAATATTACATTAGGATTCTTTTGTTAATAAAAATGTTTTTCCCCAGATACACGTCTTACTATTTAGCCCATAGCTGGGGTAGCAGATTGATTCATCTTTTCCCCAGTGGTATTTGCGCATAAGTGAGTCTGGCAAACGTGAATTAGGTTCTACAATTTCTCAATCCGAACTGCTATCTATACACCACCACGCAATCTACACTGTAATGATATTATTTTTAAAATTTGATTTTCTCCACTATTAACTACATTTTTATTTTAGTTGAAATGAAATTACTAAAACAATAAAGTTAAAGTAAAAATCAAGTGTCCATGTCCTTAACATGAATCATGATTTTTTCACACTAATGTAGATTTAATTGAAATAAAAAGATTCATCTGAAGATACTGATTCATTTGTGAAACATTAAAACACAAGTTTTCCAAAGTGTTGTGTCCCTTCAAGACTTAGGCGATCCTTACTCTCCACAATTTCCTGTCTTTTTAAGCTATTAATACATTTTGTGCTTTTCTTATCTCTACTAAACTGTTATTGTAATTTACTCACGGGCGCATAGACTCTCCCAGCTATAAATAGGAGCAGGTACTGCCATTTAGGAGGGAAGTTTCCAGCAGTCAGCTCTGACAGTCGGACTGAACATTCTTGCTGTAACATTCTCGTATGTAATATGTGTGTATAACTGTTTCTGTTAATATATTTGTTTAACTCAATCTCTCTCTTTGTGTCTTTATTCCTGACCCTAACAAGGTCACAATATAAACCTTGTTCCGCCATCCATTTACTCAAACTAGATAGGTAGGTCGTGCGTTGCTTTGCTCAGTCTATCTTGCCTTCCATTTGTCATGTGTGTATCAGTTTTTCCAAGCCCTCTTTCACCATTATGTGTCTTAGAAATTTCAACTGTATCTTCCTGATATTAGGTATAAATACCTTTTTTATTCCATTTTTATCATCATTCACATATTCGATGTTGGTAAAACTTTCATGATATATTTATATGAGATATAAATTATGCAAGTTTCAGCTTATAATGCCTATTCTAGGTTTTGTGTAACTTCAGGGAGTTGACGATCACGGCTCTCCACAATTTTCTGTCCGTTGTACCTCTTGATAAATTTTATGCCTTTCTTACGTCAAGTGGGTGTTCATGTATTTTACTGAAGGTGCTGATTCATCTGTGAAACATTAAAAGACAAGTTTTCCAAAGTGATTGTAATAAGCAGATTCCTCTCTCTCTCTCTCTCCTATGTCATGTCCCTTCAAGATGTAGGCAATGCTTGCTCTCCACAATTTCCTGTTCCTTGTAACTCTTAATAAATGTTGTCTTTTTGTTATTTTCCCGGAAACCTGCTCTGCTATCCCTTTAGCCAAGATCACTAGGTAGGTTATACGTTATTTTTCTATGTCCCTCTTGTCTTCAATCTGTCATGTGAGCATCAGATTTTGTTTCAATTCAGACAACATAAAAGAAATAAACGTCTATATTTTTGTATACTTACTCTTTGTTTATATATTCAACATGCACCTACATCTATAAAAAACTCAACAAAACCCACAACCTTTTTAACCTCCACAGTTATTATAGGGGCTCATATTGGTAAAGTTTTCCAATATATATATATATATATATATATATATATATATATATATATATATATATATATATATATACAGTGTAACCTGAATATAAGAGACCCGGATATAAGAGAAACCCGGATGTAAAGAGATTTTCTCTGGTCCCAAATTAGAGCCTGTGTTAATGTATAAAATAGATTAAACCCGGATATAAGAGACTTCTCCGGTCTCGACAACTCTCTTATATCCGGGTTAAATATATATATATATATATATATATATATATATGAGAAATACCTTATGTAAATTTCAGCTCTTTATACTTCTTCTATGTGTCATGTCTCTTCAGAACGTTGACGATCATGGCTCTCCACAATTTCCAGTCTTTTGTAGCTCTTAATAAACATTGTCTTTTTCTTATTTCTCCTAAACCCTGTTCTGCTATCCATTTACTCAAGATCATTCTTCGTCTTCTATGTGCTGTGTCTCTTCAGGACATTTGGGATCATGGCTCTCCACAATTTCCTCTCCTTTGTAGCTCTTAATAAATTTTGTCTTTTTCTTATTTCTCCTAAACCCTGTTCCGCTATCCATTTACTCAAGCTCATTCTTCGTCTTCTATGTGCCGTGTCTCTTCAGGACATTGGCGATCATGGCTCTCCACAATTTCCTCTCCTTTGTAGCTCTTAATAAATTTTGTCTTTTTCTTATTTCTCCTAAACCCTGTTCCGCTATCCATTTACTCAAGCTCATTCATTGTCTTCTATGTGCCGTGTCTCTTCAGGACATTGGCGATCATGGCTCTCCACAATTTCCTCTCCTTTGTAGCTCTTAATAAATTTTGTCTTTTTCTTATTTCTCCTAAACCCTGTTCCGCTATCCATTTACTCAAGCTCATTCTTCGTCTTCTATGTGCCGTGTCTCTTCAGGACATTGGCGATCATGGCTCTCCACAATTTCCTCTCCTTTGTAGCTCTTAATAAATTTTGTCTTTTTCTTATTTCTCCTAAACCCTGTTCCGCTATCCATTTACTCAAGCTCATTCTTCGTCTTCTATGTGCCGTGTCTCTTCAGGACATTGGCGATCATGGCTCTCCACAATTTCCTCTCCTTTGTAGCTCTTAATAAATTTTGTCTTTTTTCTTATTTCTCCTAAACCCTGTTCCGCTATCCATTTACTCAAGCTCATTCATTGTCTTCTATGTGCTGTGTCCTTCAGGACATTGGCGATCATGGCTCTCCACAATTTCCTATCCTTTGTAGCTCTTAATAAATTTTGTCTTTTTCTTATTTCTCCTAAACCCTGTTCCGCTATCCATTTACTCAAGCTCATTCATTGTCTTCTATGTGCTGTGTCTCTTCAGGACATTGGCGATCATGGCTCTCCACAATTTCCTCTCCTTTGTAGCTCTTAATAAATTTTGTCTTTTTCTTATTTCTCCTAAAACCCTGTTCCGCTATCCATTTACTCAAGCTCATTCTTCGTCTTCTATGTGCCGTGTCTCTTCAGGACATTGGCGATCATGGCTCTCCACAATTTCCTCTCCTTTGTAGCTCTTAATAAATTTTGTTTTTTCTTATTTCTCCTAAACCCTGTTCCGCTATCCATTTACTCAAGCTCATTCTTCGTCTTCTATGTGCTGTGTCTCTTCAGGACATTGGCGATCATGGCTCTCCACAATTTCCTCTCCTTTGTAGCTCTTAATAAATTTTGTCTTTTTCTTATTTCTCCTAAACCCTGTTCCGCTATCCATTTACTCAAGCTCATTCATTGTCTTCTATGTGCTGTGTCCTTCAGGACATTGGCGATCATGGCTCTCCACAATTTCCTATCCTTTGTAGCTCTTAATAAATTTTGTCTTTTTCTTATTTCTCCTAAACCCTGTTCCGCTATCCATTTACTCAAGCTCATTCATTGTCTTCTATGTGCCGTGTCTCTTCAGGACATTGGCGATCATGGCTCTCCACAATTTCCTCTCCTTTGTAGCTCTTAATAAATTTTGTCTTTTTCTTATTTCTCCTAAACCCTGTTCCGCTATCCATTTACTCAAGCTCATTCTTCGTCTTCTATGTGCTGTGTCTCTTCAGGACATTGGCGATCATGGCTCTCCACAATTTCCTCTCCTTTGTAGCTCTTAATAAATTTTGTCTTTTCTTATTTCTCCTAAACCCTGTTCCGCTATCCATTTACTCAAGCTCATTCTTCGTCTTCTATGTGCCGTGTCTCTTCAGGACATTGGCGATCATGGCTCTCCACAATTTCCTCTCCTTTGTAGCTCTTAATAAATTTTGTCTTTTTCTTATTTCTCCTAAACCCTGTTCTGCTATCCATTTACTCAAGCTCATTCATTGTCTTCTATGTGCCGTGTCCCTTCAGGACATTGGCGATCATGGCTCTCCACAATTTCCTATCCTTTGTAGCTCTTAATAAATTTTGTCTTTTTCTTTATTTCTCCTAAACCCTGTTCTGCTATCCATTTACTCAAGCTCATTCATTGTCTTCTATGTGCCGTGTCCCTTCAGGACATTGGCGATCATGGCTCTCCACAATTTCCTCTCCTTTGTAGCTCTTAATAAATTTTGTCTTTTTTCTTATTTCTCCTAAACCCTGTTCTGCTATCCATTTACTCAAGCTCATTCATTGTCTTCTATGTGCTGTGTCCCTTCAGGACATTGGCGATCATGGCTCTCCACAATTTCCTCTCCTTTGTAGCTCTTAATAAATTTTGTCTTTTTCTTATTTCTCCTAAACCCTGTTCCGCTATCCATTTACTCAAGCTCATTCATTGTCTTCTATGTGCCGTGTCCCTTCAGGACATTGGCGATCATGGCTCTCCACAATTTCCTATCCTTTGTAGCTCTTAATAAATTTTGTCTTTTTTCTTATTTCTCCTAAACCCTGTTCTGCTATCCATTTACTCAAGCTCATTCATTGTCTTCTATGTGCCGTGTCCCTTCAGGACATTGGCGATCATGGCTCTCCACAATTTCCTATCCTTTGTAGCTCTTAATAAATTTTGTCTTTTTCTTATTTCTCCTAAACCCTGTTCTGCTATCCATTTACTCAAGCTCATTCATTGTCTTCTATGTGCCGTGTCCCTTCAGGACATTGGCGATCATGGCTCTCCACAATTTCCTCTCCTTTGTAGCTCTTAATAAATTTTGTCTTTTTCTTATTTCTCCTAAACCCTGTTCTGCTATCCATTTACTCAAGCTCATTCATTGTCTTCTATGTGCCGTGTCTCTTCAGGACATTGGCGATCATGGCTCTCCACAATTTCCTATCCTTTGTAGCTCTTAATAAATTTTGTCTTTTTCTTATTTCTCCTAAACCCTGTTCCGCTATCCATTTACTCAAGCTCATTCATTGTCTTCTATGTGTCGTGTCTCTTCAGGACATTGGCGATCATGGCTCTCCACAATTTCCTCTCCCTTGTAGCTCTTAATAAATTTTGTCTTTTTCTTATTTCTCCTAAACCCTGTTCCGCTATCCATTTACTCAAGCTCATTCATTGTCTTCTATGTGCCGTGTCCCTTCAGGACATTGGTGATCATGGCTCTCCACAATTTCCTCTCCCTTGTAGCTCTTAATAAATTTTGTCTTTTTCTTATTTCTCCTAAACCCTGTTCTGCTATCCATTTACTCAAGCTCATTCTTTGTCTTCTATGTGCCGTGTCTCTTCAGGACATTGGCGATCATGGCTCTCCACAATTTCCTTTCCTTTGTAGCTCTTAATAAACTTTGTCTTTTTCTTATTTCTCCTAAACCCTGTTCTGCTATCCATTTACTCAAGCTCATTCTTCGTCTTCTATGTGCCGTGTCTCTTCAGGACATTGGCGATTATGGCTCTCCACAATTTCCTGCCCTGTCTAGCTTTTAATAAATTTTGTCTTTTTCTTATTTCTCCTAAACCCTGTTCTGCTATCCATTTACTCAAGCTCATTCTTCGTCTTCCATGTGTCGTGTCCATTCAGGACGTAGGCGATCACAGCTCTTCACAATATCCTGCCCTTTGTAGCTCTTAATTTTGTGCTTTTCTTATCTCTACTAAAACTTGTTCCGCCATCCATTTACTCAAGCTCGCTAGGTTGTTTTCCGCTGTCCCTCTTGCCTTCAAACTGTCCTGTATGTATCAGATTTTCCATGCCCTTTTTGTTCTAGAAATTTCAACTGTCTATTCTTGATGTTAATATGTGTCCCTTTTTATTCCGTTTTCGTCGACGCTCATTCGGTCTATGATGTTCTCAGAATCTTTCTGTAGAACCACATTTCCATTGTTTCTAGTCTCTTCTTCATCTGGGAGGAGATTGTCTAGCACTCACTGCCATATAGGAGGATTGATATTTAATAAAGGTTTAGTACTTCTCTTTTCTTTGTTTCTAACAAAAAACTTCCCTTTCATTGCTTATCTTTTGGAAGGCTTATTCTCCTATCTCAATGGGCCTTCAAATCTGTCTTCCGTTAAAACACTTCCCAGATATTTAAATTGTTGCACTTGTTTCGTTTTGGCATCTTCAATTTGTAATTTGCATATTGGGATGTTCCTTTTGCTGATAAACATATATTCTATATTCTAGCAATTGATGTTTAGTCCTTTCTTCTCGCCTTCTTTCATTACCTTCTGTAGGAGTTCTTCTAGTTTCCTTTCTGTGTCTGCTACCAACACTAGGTCATCTATATATCTTATATTGTTAAGATTGTGGCCGGAGACAAAAAGTTAAGTAGCCTATATTCCCCTCCAACACCAGATTCTCTCTAGCCGGTAGAAGACATTGTGAAGACCAGGCTTATTGAAGAAAATCCCAGACCAATAACTCAAATTGTGATAATCCCATGCTGATTATCATAAGTCCGTATTGCTGACTAAACTTCTCGCCGTGTCTTTTTTCTCCCCCACTTAGCGCCATTAATCCTTATTGAAAAGAACTGTCTTCTTTCAATAAACAAATGGCAGAAATTAACATTTTCTATTCTTTATGTATTGTCTCCCAGTCGTATTGCAACAAATATTTTTTGTTATTTGTTAACAGGGAATTATTTGATTCTTTAAGTTGCTGACCTTTCTAGTAATTCGTACCAGATACCCTGGACGTCAGAAGAAGTTCCGGCCAAATTGTGTCATCTATCTTTCAAGCACAGCGTGGGCACAGAAGAACCTGACATTTCACTTACATAGTAGAACCCCCTCCACATTCTCCATGTATTTCGCTCAAGCAGCTTCTTCCCGCGAACCACTACCCTATGGAACAGACTCCTTAGCGGATGTTTCCCCGATCACTACAATCTTAACCTGTTCAAGTTTAGAGTCAACCGTTATCTTCCCGTCCTATCCATATAAACCACTCTTATCGTAACCCTCTACTTTGAGTAGCTCTCGGGCCTGTACAGGGTGAACCTTACTGTAAAAAAAAAATAGTCGGAAACACGTGTGGACGTCCTGGAACTAAGACTACACCCAGTGCTGTGACTAAGATAGGACCACATGGTGGGACTTCTTTCAGAATCACCTCACTTTATAAATTGAATAATCCGGCGAGAAGACACATCTTTGCTTTACACCCCTTTCTATTGTTGTATATTGACTGAATTCATTTTCTATCCGTATTCGGAGATTTGTTGCCAGTATAGGTTCTGGATTATTTTAATATTCTTTTATTCTATTATTCTTTTATTCTATTATTCTATTATTCAACCCAAATATGTCAAGGTTACCTAGCAATTCCAACAGTTCTTTGTGACGTACTTTATAAAACGCTTTCGAACTTACTCAGATATGACCGACTCATAGAAACTAGATCATAGAACCAGCATTTTTTGAATGCGTTCTTGGTAAGGCCGAGAACTTTTCAGTCTCTCATCTTAAACGAAGGGACGTGTAAAAACAAAAATGAAAGAAAAAAAGAATGATATCAATGGTGATTAATAAATAAAAAAAATGGTGCAAATTTGGTTTGTTATCTGCATGGAAAAATATCTATACTGTACAAGTTTTATTTTGGATGATATTACATAGTAAAATATAACATATATATAACATAAAAACTGCAATTAATTATAATATTAAATTTTGTTTCTTTTATTCTAGTGATAAACAGCATATACATCGGCTAAAATGTCTACATCGTTCAAATTTAAATTTGGGATGATATCTACGTAATAAAAGTTAATAACATATATATATATATATATATATATATATATATATATATATATAATTATTTATTTAAAAATATGATTCCAACACGCTACATAAGAGGTCTCATGTTTCAAAACAGGAGCCGAAAACTTCAGTATAATTATTTGAATTAAATTGAATTAAAGTAAGCTCTGTTCCATCTTCAAGCGAAATTTTTTTTGGAATAACTTATTTCTGAAAATTAACGTGTTTTAATAGCATATTCATTATTGAAATCAAAATTTCCATGGTAACAGCCTGGGCGATTGTTTAAGTTGGTAGGGGTGTTGCGTGTTAATAATTTGTATCAGTATACAGTTACATTCATAGATGTCAAGTCAGGGTAAGGTGGGGGTGTCTAAGTTTAAAACGGAAGATGTTTTAGCCTAGTCTGGTTTACGTGTCTATGGAGATTTATTTATTTATTTTATTTCTTTATGAAAGGGATTTGTGTATATAAAAATTGCCGTAACATTTGTTTTTTGACGACTTTATAAAGGGTTATCTTTTTTTTTTGTATGGTATTTAAACTATTTATTAGGGCTATGGATTATAAAAATTATTTTATTGTATGTTTGTTTTAAGCTAATTATTCAATGCAAAGATTTGATGATGTCGGCAAAAAACCGTTAACTCATGTCTATAACATACAGGAAATGTAATTAAAATATGAAAAAAACTTCTATTAATAATATTCTAACAATAAATGTCACGTACATTGGCTAAAAATGCTAAATAACTTTTCTTGTTGTAGCTCTATAAAGTATAGATTGCAAACCAAAGTAGATTCCTGACATGTAGATTAACAAGCCAAAGTAGCACCTAAAAACGTGTTATGAATAAGTTCGTCATGATAAAAAAAAGTAAAAGTTTCGAATAAGAGAAGAAGAATAAATAAAATAAATAAATCTATGATTAAAGTTGAAAATTAACGAATAAAAGATAATAGTGAGTGACTAACAAGATGAAAAATATTCGAAGAGAAAAAGATTATTTAAAAAAAAATAATTTCAAGGCGATAATGTCACTAAGATGCAAAGGGTTACACGGTGTGAAAGACAATGAGAAACCTTTAGTGAGGGGGAAGGACAACAAAAGATGATGACGATTGGCGTTGCATTTAAGTAAGACAAATGATAGCGGTTGGCATTGCATTTAATTTTTTAAAGATTACAAGCGACAGCGAAGAAAGAAACTGGAAGAAATTTACACAGGAGAGTAATGAAGGAAAAGAAACTATTAAAATGGAACATACGGTTGCATCTAGCTAGTTCAATAGTAAGACGCTGTGTTCTAGTTGCCAATCTAGTAGCACACTAAAACTCATACAATCGAGGTACTAACAGCTCATCAGAACGATTACTCTCCCCAGAACAATATTTATAGAAAAGACAAAAGAAAAGCCAAGTCACAATGGTGAGAAAGTGACTGAAGTCGACATACCAGGTCAGGATTGATTACATAAGACTCTTCTTTAAATGCTGTCAATAATCTCGAGATATACCGGGTGTAAAACAAAATTATCCACATCATATAACAGAAAAATTGTCCAATTGTTAGATTAAGACTTGAACCGTTGTATTTTAGAAATGTTTAATGATACCTTACTGAAATTCTCCGAGGTTTTATAACACTATTGGACTCTACTTTAACCATTAAGAATATATAAAGCTTTACAGAATCATTACATAAGAATCGTGATGAAATCGGTCATAAGCAAAAATGACATAATCATAGCTAAGGATCGGAAGCTCATGAAAGACTGAAATGAATTTCATAAAAATTAAAAGTAAAAATATTTCAAATCGTAGTTAAATAAAAAGTATTCTTACCTAAACACCCCACCAAAAATCTTTAAATATACGAAGAAAAAAATGCCGCAAGAATTTTAGCCGTTAACAATATAATTTTTAAAAAAAATCAATTTTAGCCGTTAACAATATAATTTTAAAAAAATCCAGACGACAGGCTTTTAACGGATTTTAGATTTCATTGAAAAATATATCCCTATCCACTACCAAAACGTAGCAATAACTGATACATTAAAATATAGACATATTGAACACCCAGACACCCCTGTCTAAAAAAATAGATTTATCTGTAACCTTGGAAACATGAATTTTGTTTTAGCTGTGTATTTAAAACCCAGTAATTTTAAAAGTTACTCCAAAATTCGCTTGAGGATGAAATGGAACTAATGTCTTTAATTTAATTACAAAATTAAATTGGGGCTTTCAGCTTCCATTTTTGAAACATGCTTAGAACTGTGCGAAAAAAATATTTTAAAAAATATTTTTAAATATATATATATTATATATATATATATATATATATATATATATATATATTATTCCATGATCATTTTCCAACTTCTTCAAGATGATCTTCGCCCTCTCTAACCTTCTAACTTTCTGTCCTGCAGTAATAAGGTGCCTCACATGTCTCACGTACGATTTCATTTTCAAATCATTTTTCATTGCTCTTTGGACTGTTATAGATGATACTCTGCTCTCACGTGCCAAACGTCTTGTGAATTGAGTTGGATTTTTTCTAATTGATCTCTTTAGCTCTAAATTGAAATGATGATCTCTCTTCCTGTTGTGACATCCTGATCCAGTTTTCCTCTTTTTTTCAACTTATTCACCGTTCTCTTGATGGTTCTACAATGGACTTTGGATGGAAGCCAAAGAGAATAACTCAAAAGATTTCTCAGTGATTCTTACGACAAATGATGTCAAGATGGCTAAACGTTTTGTCTAAAAACCTAGAAAAAAGAAACTCAATTAGTTCAGTGATGTGTTAGATATTAAACATTTTGTGCGATGGCTAATTATGCTGTTACACGATTTGGACAACTTTGCTGTTACACACGGTATATGTAACAGGAGCACCAGACCAGATATGACAGCAGTGTTCAATTCGCGGACGAATGGTAGATTTATAAATTTGCAAGAATGGATTCTGATGAGAAGAATTGTCTGATAAGACTCAGAGAGAAAAAAAGAAAAGAAAAAAAAGCAAGTTAAATAAGAGAAAATGTCGACTTTTAAAGTTAAAAAAGGCTGTTTGAAAATAGCTTTTGGCTTTTTAAAGAATTGAGACTGTTTCTTGAATTTATTAATTTCGGTCTTTATCATTTTGTCTTCATTGAAATCGTTCATTATCGAGGTTTTAGTCATGAATGAAAGAATATATGAATATACGAATGAAAGAATATACAAATATTCGAATGAAAGAATATAAGATGAATGAGATAACCCAACATAATGATAAACCCAACAGTGAACACTCGGGAAATAGAAAGAGGAAGAAGAAAGTGAAAAAGTAGATTAATAAGAAAAGAAAGGAAGAAGGAGAAGAAAAGAGAGAAAAAAAACAAGGGAAGAAAAGAAATAAAAAGAAAGAGAGGGATAGAGAAAATAAATCCTGTTGATGCGTCTTCATAAACCGTTTGTACGAATAAAAGTCCACTCTCAGGCAAGCCTACTGATATATTGACCGAGAATCAACCAATGAAAATGCTTAGAGAGAGGGAGAGAGAGAGAGAGAGAGAGAGAGGGGGGGAAGAGAAAGAGAGAGAAAAGAACTAGAGAAAGTGAAAAAGAGAAAAGGAGAAAGAGAAAAAGAGAAATAAAGAGAAAGAAGTAGAAGAAAGAGAAAACAAAAAACAGAGAGAAAAAGAAGAGAAATGAGAGAGAGAGAAAGAAAGAGAGAGAGAGAGAGAAAGAGAGAAAATGAGACATTGATGATGAAAGAGAGAATGAAGGAGAAAGAGAATCAGAGACGAATTTAAGGCTAAAATGAAATGATTATCTTTGAATATAAGAACGGCAGAAGAATCAAGAAATTTTGAGAAATAAACACTTAAAGAACTGCGTTAATTTATCGAAAGTTGTAAGAAAATCAATATTTCTTTTGAGAGAGAGAGAGAGAGAGATAGAGAGAGATAGAGAGAGAGAGAGAAATGGGGTTCAGTTAAATAAAAAGAAAACGAGAAAGAAAACTAAGAAAATCAATATTTCTTTTGAGAGAGAGAGTGAGAGAGAGAGAGGGAGGAAGAGAGAGAGAGATAGAGATAGAGAGAGGGTGAAGGGATAGGAAGAGAGAGGGAGAGAGTGGTAGAGAGGGAGGGACGATAAGGAGAGAGAGGGAGACAGGGGGGTCAGTTAAATAAAAAGAAAACGCAAAAGAAAGCAATAGGAAAATCAATATTTCTTTTGAGAGAGAGAGACAGACAGAGAGAGAGAGAGAGAGAGAGGGGGGAAAAAGAGAGAGGGTTCAGTTAAATGAAAAGAAAACGAGAAAGAAAACTAGGAAACTCAATATTTCTCTTGAGAGATAGAGAGAGATGGAAGAGGGTGATGGGGAGAGAGTGAGAGAGGGAGGGAAGGGTAGAGTAAGAGCGAAAGAGAGAGAGGGAGAGATGATAGGGAGTGAGAAAGAAAGAGTGGTAGAGAGAGAGGAGTCAGTTAAATAAAATGAAAGCGTAAAAGAAAGCTATGAGAAAATCAATATTTCTTTTGAGAGATAGAGAGAGAGGGAAGAGAGTGAGGGAGAGAGGGAGAGAGAGGGAGGGAGGGATAGAGTAAGAGCGAAAGAGAGAGGGAGGGATGATAAGGAGAGAGAAGGAAAGAGTGGTAGAGAGAGAGGAGTCGGTTAAATAAAAAGAAAGCGTAAAAGAAAGCTATTAGAAAATCAATATTTCTCTTGAGAGAGAGAGAGAGAGAGAGAGAGAGAGAGAGAGAGGAACAGAGAGAGATAGGGAGAGATAGGAAGAGATAGGGTTCAGTAAAATAAAAAGAAAACGAGAAAGAAAACTATAGGAAAATCAATATTTCTTTTGAAAGAGAAAGAGAGAGAGAGAAGGAGGGGGTAAGAAGGAAGAAGAAGAAGAAGACGAAGAAGAAGAGAGAGAGAGAGAGAGAGAGAGAGAGAGAGAGAGAGAAGGGGGTCAGCTACATAAAAAGAAAAGGTGGAAGAAAACTATAGGAAAATCAATATTTCTATTGAGAGAGTGATAGTGGGTGAGGTAGAAGTAGAGAGAGGGGGTGTTCAATTAAATGAAAAGAAAACGAGAAAGAAAACTACTGGAAAATCAATATTTCTTTTGAAAGAGAGAGAGAGAGAGAGAGAGAGAGAGAGAGGAAAGAGAGAGGATAAGAGTGAATGAGAGAGAGAGAAAGAGAGAGAGAGAGGGGATGTTCAGTTAAATAAAAAGAAACGAAAATGAAAAAGATCAGGGAAAAGTCGATAGGAAAATACTCAAAGAGATCGTCAGATTGATTTTTATAAACTAGGACAGATAAATGGTTAAGAGTGGAGGAAAGTCGATCAATAGATCGATCGATATGAATTGTCTGATTGGCACACACGCACGCACACACACAGACACACACGCACAGTTCGAGAAGTAAACAAGAAGAAAAAGACAACATGGTTTGTATGGCAAATAATTTACTTGTGTGTGAATGTGTGTTTTATCAATAGGAAAAAAAGACAAGGAGAAAATCAATTTAAAAGAATGCGAAGGAAAGAACAATGATAGTAAAAAAGAACGAATGTTTTAGCAATACAATTGCGCAATGTATAGCAACAAATAAAGGAAGGCGAAAAGTAAATGTATTGATGAGGCGCGTGTTTGAAAATACAAATTAAAAAAAAAAGAAACAGAAAAATGTGTGTGGGGAGAAACTAGTATAACGGTGAGAAAAGTGATTTTATTTAAATGACCATATTACGGAAGTATCATGTGACACAACGTCATCTTTTTAAAATATAGGCTGTCCGGATACGGACATATAAACCAAAGACAAAAATTGCCTAGTCACCGCGACCACGATGACGTTAGTGTCGTTATTACATCGACTTTACCTCTTTTCGGAAAATATGGCCGCTGGGTTGGAATCCCCGGAGTCCTGCATCTTCTCCATTGGAAAGAGAATTTATGTGTAGTTGAAAGAAAAGAAACAGAGATTGATTGTCCTATTTTATTTTACAGTTTATCAACCCTTTTGGGTTATTTAAACCCTTCCACGCCAATTATTTTGGGAAAAAAATGTTTCACTTTAAGACGAATTTTTTTATTTACTTTTAATATAGTAACTAAGAAACTGATTCAGTTTGAAGTACCCGAGCGGTGACTAACACCTCTACCAGACGTATGAATTGACAACTGGACTCATTTCAAGAACAGAAGGGCATAAAAAGAATAAAGGTCGGTGTATAAACACATCTGTAGCTGGGTTTTGAATGTTATGTTTTGGACGTGTTTATTCGTCCGTGTCTGAAAAATCTCTTTCGGTAACACGTATATAAACGTCTATGCTGGGGAAGGGATTCAAGCATAATTTGGACTGGGAGAAATAGCTGGAGACGGGGAGAGAAGAGATAGATCTTTATATATTTCCAAAGGATATTTGCGTCTAAGTGAATTTAATGAACCTGGTTAGAATTCGAACTCGCCTATCAATGGATATAGTTAATTCTGGTTCGGATGATGGTAATAATATAAGGAAACATTTGGCATTCATTCACCGAGCAGTTAGAGTTTGTCGGTTGAAAATTTATAAAAATCTTTCTCTTAAAACCATTTTTCAGGAAAATAGTTTTTTTTTTTAACGTCCAGTAGCTGTTATCGCTCTTTCCAGCATTGGTGGGAGTTTCCTTCCTAACCTTTTATTTGAAGCAGTATGGACGTTAACATCTTGATTATTTCATTATTTTCTCTTTCGAGTTACATGTGCTATTCATTTTAGTTGTTTCTGCTGTTGAAATTCATCAAATTTCTGTTATTTGATAGAATGCTTCGCTATTCTGTAGCGCCAGTCCACTATGTTGAAAAGATGGCTTTCGCCAAGACTTACAACCTTCATTCATTCAAAGCTTTTTTTTCTTATCCATTGATCTGAGAAATTCAGAAAGAATTCAGAGGGCTACACTAAATATCACTGTCTTTATCAAAGTTTTACTCATTCATTCTTCTTTTTCTATATGCCGCGTCTCTTTAGGACATAAGTTTCATGGTCTGCCACAACTTCCTATTCATTGTGGCATTCTTCTCCATTTTGTAAGTCTCTCGACGTTTGTATTCAGCTGAAAATTTAGACATTTCTGAACAGGTTTGGATCCATTAATGTGATTCATATAAAATATCCATATAAATAAAATATCCATATAAAAGTCTCGATCCTACAAGAGAGTCACGTTATCAAGTTAATGTCTTAACTTTGTAACAATTTACGGTGTTGGGTGAAACTGCCTATAGTGCAGCCTATTCCATATTCAATTTCCTTTTCTCCTATGCTATTTTTTTCTAACTGATCTATATAAAAAGGTATTTCAACTGTTTAGTATTTACTAATTCCTCATCCTGAATTTTTATGATGGATTCAGGCTATAATTATAGAACCCCGTTTAAAATTATAGCATTCAATTAAAAAATTATAGTATTCAATTAAAAAAATAGTATTCAATTAAAAAATTAGTTTTCTAGTCTATGGTATAAACTACATCCGTCAACAAGGCCTCTGATCAGGAGGTTTTGAGGAGCATGGAACCACTTCTTAATTGCTGATGTTCCCAGTTCCACCCTAGCCACGGGTGGTAGCACCTGTTAGGGTCCCAACTCGGGGTAAATAGTGAACCATCTTAGCAATAAAAAAAACACTATTAAAGTATAAAAATTCATTTTTATAGTAAAATTGCCAACAATACATTTTATAATAGAAATACCTCTAATACATTTTTATAGAAAAATGACCATCAATACATTTTATCAGTAGTTGAAGGCATGTAATTGCATTCAAAATATTTAGATTTCGGCGTTAAATAACCCATAGAGGTGAGGATGTGCCGCGAAACGAAACCGACCAAATAACATGAAAAAACTCTTTTAATGACATTAATCCATATAATATCCTTCAATTAAATCAAACTGTATTCTAAGATATAACTTCGACAAAACTACAAGATAAAATACACATATCAGCGCACAAACATGTATATGCACAAAAGCTAAATATCATCTACCATGTATTCAATTGTGAAAGCAGAATAATGTGTATCATATTTTTATGGCTTCAAAGATCCCCCAAAATTAAATTTCGGCATTAAATGACCCATAGGGTATTGATATGCCGTTAAACAAACAAATCAATCAATCAGTCCATGGTATTTTCAATATTAGAAGAATACTATGAATACTATGGATTACAATCATTTAGACGCAAATACCCTTGGGAAAGATATAACGATCTATCTCTTCTGCCCCTCCCAGCTATGGGTTAAATAGTAGGACTTGTATCTGCGAATAATAATACATTTTTATCTCCCAAAAATTGTTAATGAAATATTCAAACAATAATAGTAATAATAATAAAATTAAAATGATAAAGAAATCGAAATCTCAAAAATGTGGCACATGCGAACATCAACAATCCCTGTTGTACTTTGATTCCTAGGATTGGTTGGAAAAGATTCCAGTAGACTAATTGAAAGGATTCCTTGAAGTTCATGCCTTAAAGAAATGCAAAAAATTGTCCTCACGAGGACAGCGCACACCTTACGAAGGGCTTTATGTATGTAATTTTTTTTTTTGTCTGTGGAAAATGTCATGATGTCATTTCTAATCTTAGGTCACTGGGGACCCGGAACGAAATGTGTACACACCAGAAATCAAATGGAATTAAAATAATAATAATAATAATAATCAAGGACCTAACTAATCCGAAATACAGGATCTGCTGAAAATATGATGAAACTGTCGGTCATATTGTCTCAGGATGTTCGGAACTGGCAAAAATTAATAGACCCAAAGACCTAACAATGTAGCGAAATATGTACACTGGATGATATGCAAGAAGCACGAAATCGAAACCACTGAGAGACGGTATGAGCACCAACCAGACACAGTTACCCAAAATAACAATGTAACTATCCTCTGGGACATGCCAATTCAAACTGACAGGAAAATAAAAGTCAACAGAACGGATATTATCATAAAGGACAAGAAATTCAGAAATGTTTGCTTATTGACATAGCACTACCATCTGAGAGAAACGACCCCTCCCCTGAAAATTATCGAGAAATTGTCTAAATACAAGGACCTGGAGATCGATATTAACAGGATGTAGTGATTGAATACTGAGACTCTACCAACAATAATCGGGGCTCTGGGTTTCGTAAGAAAAGGAAAGGACAATTTTACTATCAGTGTCCTAGGTAACATCAACATACAAGTTGCCCAGTGGATCACCCTACTAAGAACATCTCATATGCTAAGAAAAGTGCTATTAATTAAATGACAATTCTCCTATAGGGCCTAAGGACCATAGTTTGAACCCAGGAAACATAACATACATAAATAATAATAATAATTCTCCCAATCCAAAATATATATTTTTAAACGCGTTCACCCCAAGCAAGGCGGTAAAGCCACTAAGACACAAGGGGTTGGTGGTTGTGGAAGTATTAGAAAAAGAAACTTTACTAAGGGGCGAGAACAAAAGACGAGTAATCAGGAAACAGTAGATAACGAATGTCACTGCAATTAAATTTTTGCAAATTAAAGTTGTCTGTGAAACATGGAGCCGGAAGGGTGTGTTACGGTTTTCGGGTATATCGTAGTGTATCACTAGTGAGCGAGTCAGAATGATTTATTTCCCTTTATAGTCGACCAATAGAAGGTTGACCAATCAGAAGCCGCACAACACTGTATTCGTCGTGTATAAAGGCGGCCATCTTTGTTTCTCCTAGCGGAAGGACCAGAGGCAACTTGTCCGGCGAACATGACAGACGGAAGAACTACGCTCTGCTACGAGATCCACTGCGAACCTGCACTACGTTTTCCTACTGTCTCCGAAATATTCACTGCCAACCTCTGGATTCTATACTCGAGGACGACCGTCATGAAAATGTCTAACAGGGTGTTCCACAAGCGAGAGGCGTGAGAAAAGCAACTGTTAGTGCAGAACTTACGGTTAAATTCAACCAGCTTAACTGTAAATTGAGACCTTGTTGCCATTCTAGTACTGTGCTTAAATTAAAAAAGTCTAGGTACCATAGAGAAGACCTCATTCGAACAATTACCATGAAAGTATTTATAGAAAAAGCATAGGGAATCTGTTTCGCCTTAAAGGGTTGGTAAACCGTAAAAAACAAATCAGTCAATCAATCTTTCTTTTCTTTCAGCTACACATAAGTAACATTAAAACCATATTTCTTTTGGTTTCCCCTTTATCTGTGAGGAAATTGTCCATCCTTCAGTAACATATATGGAAATTGATATGACATAGTGGTTCATTTTTTAGTTTCTAACGTATTCCTGTTTTGGAATAATTTGTTTAGCTTTTAGAAGGCATCTTTCGCTTCTCCAATACGCCTTTAAGAAGAAAAAAAATAACAGCAAAAAAAAATTATCGGTTTCATGTAAAATCAGATTGTCTTTGATTGACAGAAAATATCTATTTTTTTATTATTTTTTCCATTAACTTTATTTTCATCATCTGAAAAATACTTTTTATGAGAATATAATCCTTGCCGATATGGCAAAGCGTGTGACTTTTCATGACGAAAAGAAAAGAAAAGAAAAAAAAAAGACGAAAAAAAGACGCGTGAAAATATCCCTTCAACCCCTCTACACTGCCAATTTCTTTCAGTATGATTCGACATCACAGCATCTTGTCAGAGGATCTGTTTGTTAATGTCAGCTGCCTTCACTCACAGGGACTCGATCTTTCATCGTAAGGCCAGCGAGGGATTTCCCGCCAGCCGATAGATTACTTCAACCCGTCGGCTTCGGGTCAGTCATGATGGGGACCACCATCGATCTGAGGAGACAACATGGCGACTTCGCGGTTATTTGCTGCGATGGCTCGTTTGCTTTTATAGGTTTGCGTACTTGAATTTTTTTCTTTCTTTCTTGTTTGTTTGTTCCGCACGGTTTTGTGTATTTTGTTTGTTTTCACATTGTTGATTCTTTTACGTGTCGGAATGTTTGTCGTACAGTTTTATTTTTATTTTTAGATCATACTTCTTTGTAATGCATCCAAAACACGGCATTTCCGGTCGATTCCTAATACAGGGAGTTTATAAAGTCCGTGTGAAATTTTAAATCTTTATAGTTTGGCAGCTATACACGATATGGATAATCTGTAAAAAATATTTACAAGTTTGATATGTCTAGTTTTGTTTCTTGTTATTCGAATAATTGAAGCTTATGGTCGTGATACGCTAAAACACAGTAAGGCATTTCTAATTATTATTATTATTATTATTATTATTATTATTATTATTGTTACATACACAGGAGGTCTAAATACTAATAGTTTCGTAACTATAGATTATAGAATTAAAGGAACAAAAAAGAGGATTGCGGTCGCATCACGCTGGAACACCAGTTCCCGAATTTAAGCAACGTGGAGCCTGGTCCGTACCTAGATGGGTGACCGATATAAGAATACCAGTAAGCTTGGATGTGCCGGTGGTGCAATGAATAATAGCTCGGAATTGTTAGTCAGAGAGCCGAGTTCCAATTCATTCATTATAATCACTTACGCGCAAATTAATTAGTATGACTTGTATCGCTAAGCCATTATTATCTACAAAAGATTCTAGCAATCTAAAAACATTTTCTGGCTTTAAATAACCAGCAAAGAGTTGATAAGCCGTGAAAAACGAATCAAGCATCATTGATCTAAATTTATATATGTATATGTATCATCACTTTAAAATCACTTCAAAATCACTTTAAAATCTGTTCGAGTTCCTCTTGACTTTGGTGGACGGACGGGACCACCTATTAAACTCTGGAGTAGGGATGCTGTATGCAACATCAATCAGCTAAATGGCAAACCTTTACTATATATTATATATATATATATATATATATATATATATATGTGTGTGTGTGTGTGTGTGATAAAACATACATACACACACGAAAAATTTTACGTAAGTATATCGCAGGTGTTATAAATACAGAGCTCACTGTTATGAGATAGATCTATAAGTATATATTAGTGAATATACATAATATTCATACCCAACATATATATATATATATATATATATATATATATATTGTATGTAGAGTAGTTTTCACAGTTGAGGCTTGTATTTCAATAAGTCGTCCTAAATTAGGTTCGACGTACAAAACGTTAGGTACTTGAAAAATAAAAGTTAATGACGCAGCAAATCTAGTTGTGATGAATGATACTTCAATGTCCGACAGACTCACTCGCTCAACACCACTGAGCCCAACTGGCCACTGCTACTTATTATCTGTGGGAGAGTCTATTACAATAGAATAGGTATTATGGTATAACATATATATATATATATATATATATATATATATATATATATATATATATATATATATATATATATATATATATATATATATATTATGAATATACATAATATCCAACGTCGATGACACTACTCGGAGTTTCATGCAGTTGCTGCAATCTTCAGGTGCAAATGCAATCTGACCTTTATTTCTCGTTCTCGTAGTGATGATTCAAAATTTTGTGCTAAAATTTCTTTATTTAATTATTGCTGCCTAAATTATCAGAATTAATTAATAATAATTTATATCATTCATTCAAATTCATAAGTTCGAAAGGCGAAGAAATAAAAAGATTAAATTTAAAATATTTTAATTATTAAATTAATTATTTGAATTTAAATTTGGATTCAAAGGTAAGCAAAATATCAAGTGTTTATCTCTCAATTTTGACAAAAATATCAAAATAATATCAAATAAACAAATTAATGCTCGGGATGGGAATATAATATAAGGATATAAATAAAAATCAAATAATATAAAATTATAAGTTGATGCTACCTAACTAATATGTTTGGAACCAAGCCTTGTACTTATAAGATAAAATTCGATAAACACACGTTATAAATAAATAAAAGTACTATAATAAATAATAAATATATATATATATATATATATATATATATATATATATATATATATATATATATATATATATAAGAAATGTTATTAATGATGGATTCTAAGAAAATTAAAAGTTGTTGCATATTATAATATTCGTGTAATTTATTTTTGCAATCTTTTTTAATCTTTGAAAATGATGTGCAGTTTTTGTGTTTAATATGTTTGGTGATTAAAAAACCAATTACCGCAACCCAAACATTAGCTGGGAAATAATCGCGAAGGCTAAGCCAAACAATGGAAAGGGAGACAGATGTAACTTGTGTTTGTTAGAGAAGCTTATTTTATTATACTAAAACACTTAAATAAACCAAATCTTCTGATTACGAAGTCCGAATTAATGTATGCACAAATCCAAGCATTTACTGAAACACTGATTATAATATGTAACAACTTTTAATATTCTTGTACTGTTAGTGCAATTTTCTTTTAATAAAAGAAAAAAAAGAAAGAAAAGAAAAACGAAGAAACAGGAAGAAAGTGAGAAAAAAAGAAAATGAAAGAGACAGATACAATAAGAAAGAAAATACAAAAAAATAGGTAAATAGTAAAAAACGAAGAAAGAAAAGAAAAAAAAGAATAAGAAAGAATGGGAAAAGGAAAGAAAGATAAACAAGGAGAAAGCAAAATGACAAGGAAAAGGAAAAGTAAGAAAGAAAAAGAAAGAGACAGCACAGAAAAGAGAAAAAAAAAAAGAGTGAAAAGAAGAAAGAAACAAAGAAACAAAGAGTAAGGGAAAGTAAAAAGAAAAAGAAAGAAAAGGAGGAAAGAGAAAGAAACTAAAGAAAAGAAAGAGAAAGAAAAAGAAAGAGGAAAAGAGAAAGAAAGAAAACGAAAAGAAGTAAGAAAGAAAAAGAAAGAAAATTAGAAAAAAGAAAGAGATAATGAAAGAGAAAGTCAAATGAAAAAAGTAAAAGAGAAATAAAGAAAGAAAAAAAAAAGAAAGGGAAATAAAAATAATGAAAAAGAAACGTTGAAGACTCTTGTGCACCTGTTATACAAGGCGCGATGGAAAGATTGTCGCCATTTTATATTTTTAATTTCGCGCATGCGCGTTGTTTGTTTTTTGATATTTTTCGACTGCACAATATGGTAGGGTCAGTTGGGGACCATCTGTGAGAAAACGAGCACCATGACGCAATTCACTCCACCAGAAATTTGGAAACGGCGTCCTGTACTGCTTGGCACTCCCGCCGAAAGCTCGAATACAGACATTTCAGAGTGTTTGGGTGTCAATCTGAGAACAGTGCAGAGGATTCGGAAAGAGTTGGATGAGCCTAATGGTGATTACGAAGATGTTTGGAGTTATCGATAGTGATGGCGATATTATGCCTCCATTCATCTTCCCACGGAGCCTCAGACTCAACACAGAGGCCTACTTCAAGTTCCTTGAAGAGGTAGTGCTGTCCTGGATCAAGAAGATGACTGATGGAACTCCCTATGTCTGGCAACAGAACTCTGCACAATGCCACACAAGCAGGAGAACCCAGTCATGGCTCTCAGACTATTTCTGCGACCACATTGCACTTTACATCTGGCTACCTAACTCTCCAGACTGCAACCTCTTGATTATTATTTATGGGGTGCAGTTGAATGAGAGACCAACAAAACTTCTTGTAACAACAAAAGATGAACTTAGGGCAGGGGATTATGACAGCATTCACCAACTTAAACAGAGAGACCGCCCAGAAGATTTGCAGGAAATTCCGAAATCGTCTAGAGGTCGTGGTTGAATCCAATGGCGATTTTATTGAAAAAAAAATACTTTCAAGTTAAGTAAGTTTGATAAAATATATCTGTTAAAAAGAGTGTTATTTTCATTTTTTTTTTTTTTGGCGTAATTTAGACGACAATTTATCCATCGCACCCTGTATATAAACATATCAGACCTAAAGCGGTGACAGTATAAAACACCCAGCTACTACCTCATAAATAATGGATCCTCCCGTTTTGATCACGAGCAAAGACAGAAAGACACATCAGAGAGGCTGTTTGATTTCACTGCGATAAAAAAGAAAGAATGAAGAAAGAAAGCAATAAATAAATAAATAAATGAAACAAAATTCAAAGAGTATACGATATCATTCATTAAGCCTTGAGTGACTCTTGGGCCTTGCATTGGGTGAATTTTAGTCGACAAATATTTAAGAAATAAAGTAAATAATGCTGAACTGCGATGTAATGTCAATTCTTCCCTATGGCAGTCAATGCTGGACTGTTTCCTCACAGATGAAGAGTAGACTTGAGGTAAGAGAGATGTGGTTGTACTGAAAGATACCGAGAGTAACATCGACGGAACATGTGTACAACAAGGAAGTTTTAAAGAAAATGAGAAGGAAAAGGTTACATCAACTTAGAATCCGAAAGAAAAAATTGAAATTTCGGGATACAAAATTAAGAAAGCCAGTTTGAAGGATTTGACACACTCAAGACATTGCAGGTAAGCGACGCAGAGAAAAACAGTGTCGGCTGCACCTTTCTTTCTTTCTTTCTTTCTTTCTTTCTTTCTTTCTTTCTAATAATAATAATAATTTTCTTTCTTTCTTTCTAATTATAATTTTCTTTCTTTCTTTCTTTCTTTCTTTCTAATAATAATAATTTTCTTTCTTTCTTTCTTTCTTTCTTTCTCATTACCATTCTTTCTAATTATCATTTACTTTCTTCCTTCTTATCTTTCTTTCTTATTATCATTCTTTCTTTCTTTCTTATTACCATTCCATCTTTCTTTCTTATAATTTTCTTTTTTTTCATTACCATTCTATATTTCTTTCTTTCTAATTATCATTTTTTCTTTATTTCTTTCTTTTTCTTTCTTTCTTTCTTTCTTTATCATTACCATTGTATCGTTTTTCTAATTATTATTTACTTTTACTTTTATCTTTCTTTTTTCTAATTATCATTTTCTTTCTTTCTTTCTTTCTTTCTTTCTTTCTTTCTTTCTTTCTTTCTTTCTTTCTTTCTTTCTTATTACCATTCTTTCTTTCTTTCTTTCTTTCTAATTACCATTCTTTCTTTCTTTCTTTCTTTCTTTCTTTTTACCATTCTTTTAATTCTTCTAATTATGAATTTCTTTTTAATTATTATTTCTTCCTTCCTTCCTTCCTTCCTTCCTTCCTTCCTTCCTTCCCTTCCTTCCTCTTAAATTCTCTCCAGATCCTAACGCATTTCCTACTAAATGTTGACACGTGCAAATGTTTATTGTATGCGTGCTGAGATCTAAACCCACGCAAGAGTGCTACTTAATTCACGAAGAGATGTTAGCGCATATAGATGCAGACACTAGGTGCAGGTTCTCAAGTGCATATTCAAACCAGTTTGAGGAGTTGAGAGCGAGTACGGAGGCGAATAAACACTAATGTTATTTGGTGTACTTGAGCCGGTTTGAGTGTTTGTTTTCTCTCTTTGCTTAAGTTTCTTTGTTGAAGAAATGTTCAAATTTGCAAGTTCTTCAGTGCGTGTGTATTTGCTACGTTCGTTTGTGCCTGCTACGTGAGTCTAGGTTTTCTACGCATGCGTGTGCGCATGCGCTATCGTCTCTTTGTGAATGTTGTGTATCGACATTGATTTGTGAAATCCTTCTCGCTTTCTTCCTTAACATGTCTCGCTTGAACGCCTTTCACCTTAGTTGTTTCTTTTGAATAAGTCACTCGGCTTTCTTTCTTGTGGTTCCATGGCATCGTTTTGGCACGTTCCACATTTTATTTGATGCGGGAAACCGTAGAGTCCTTTAGAAATGGGAGGATCCTTCGATCCCTCTGTTATTCAGAGAAAACCGGAAGGCTTAAAAATAAAAAAAATAAGGAAAATAATCTCAGAAGAAATCTAAAAATATAAAGACAGGATTAAGTAAAAAAAAAAAAGGAATATAAAAGAATAAAAAAACCCCAAAAACATTTAAGATAGAGAAACAAACCTTCGTTATATAAAATATTCATAGCTGATTCGATAGAAATCGGAATAGAAATTTATGGTTGATTTTTCAGACAAGATTACGTATTAAGCTAAGAGAAACAAAGCCTAATTATATAAAGTAATCATAATTCAGTGGAGAAAAAACACTGAACCATGTTATCTTAGGTTCAATTTTAATAGAGGAAACATCCTAAGCTAATATAAAGTGAAACAAAGGCTACTGATATAAAATAATCATAACTCCTTGGGTAAAACTGAGTTGAAAGCCATGCTGTCTTAGGTTCAATTTTCATAGAAGAAATTACCCTAAGCCAATATATCATAATACAAAGGCTACTTACATAAAATATCCATAACTCCTTGGCTAAAACTAATTTGAAAGCTCTGCTGTCTAGATTCAATTTTTATAGAGGAAAACATCCTAAAGCAATATATCGTGATACAAAGGCTACTTATATAAAATAAACATAACTCTTTGGTAAAACTATTTTGAAAGTTCTGCTGTCTTAGGTTCAATTTACATAGAAGAATCTTCCTAAGCCAATATATCGTGATGCAAAAATACTCATTTAAAAAAATTCTTTGGGTAAAACTGATTTGAAAGCTATATTGTCTTAGAGTGCCAAGCAATACAGGACGCCGTTTTCAAATTTCTGGTGGAGTGAATTGCGTCATGGTGCTCGTTTTCTCACAGATGGTCCCCAACTGACCCTACCATATTGTGCAGTCGAAAAATATCAAAAACAAACAACGCGCATGCGCGAAATTAAAAATATAAAATGGCGACAATTTATCCATCGCGCCTTGTATAACAGGTGCACAAGAGTCTTCAACGTTTTTTTTTCATTATTTTTATTTCCCTTTCTTTTATTTCTTTCTTTATTTCTCTCTCATTCACTTTTACTTTTTCATTTGACTTTCTCTTTCATTATCTCTTTCTTTTTTCTTTTTTCTAATTTTCTTTCTTTTTCTTTCTCATTCTTTTCGTTTTCTTTCTTTCTCTTTTCCTCTTTCTTTTTCTTTCTCTTTCTTTTCCTTACTTTTTTTCTCTTCTCCTCCTTTTCTTTCTTTTTCTTTTTACTTTCCCTTACTCTTTGTTTCTTTATTTCTCTCTCATTCACTTTTACTTTTTCATCAATATATTGTGATACAAAGGCTACTTATATAAATATCCATAAGTCCTTGGTTAAAACTAATTTGAGAGCCACCTTGTCTTAAGGTTCAGTTTTCATCCAAGACTACATCTTAAGCAAAGGTACAGACTAACAATGGCCCACTATGTAAAACAGCCATAGCTGAGTTGGTAGAACAACGAATAGAAAGCCATGATATCTGAGGTCTAATTTTCGTACACGATTATAACTAAGGACAACGCTATGACTATTGAATTACCAACAACGGGAAAGACCTTTTCTCGTTTGCCATTAGTCGACGAAGGAGCTTTTGGAAAAGTTTAATAAACATGCCTACAAAATAGATGTTTTTTTTTCTCTGGACACCACTATTACTACACCTTTTACGTCTACGTTTACTAAACTTTGCCAAATTACTACCTAAATTTCTGGGATGAGGCTTTATTATTATATACACACTAACAGTAGAGCCCGGCGTTGCCCGGGGATGTAACAGTAAGAGATAGATCAAGTATCGACCATCATAAAGACTGAAAATAAAATTGACAAAGATTATTGTTTAAGGTTGACGGACACGCATGTCTTATTATTTTTTTTTTTTTTTTTACGAATTGGTAAAACCCAAACTCAAACAAAAACATTGTTTTCAATCGTTATGAGTCTATCAATTGAATAGAATTTTATTACAAACAATTGTCTTGTAAATGGAATTTTTAAAGCATTCTGAATGTAAAAATAAAGAAAAAAGTGTGCAAGACAATAAGAAACACTACCTGCCAAAAAAAAGTGAAGTTTTGTTGAAATCAGTTGAAAAATGTAGGAAATCCAATCCCATATATAAACGAACACGCACAAACAACCTGGGTTTTATAAGTATAACTCGATATGAGTTGTCCCCTTTTCATTCTGGCGACAGAATCGTGTTTTATCGTGTTTTCAAATTGATTTCGTGCAAAAACAATTGTGTTTTCCCAATTTTTGCGCTGTCAGTACCACCGCAAGGTAATTTTGCGTAGTCCTGTGAAGTTTTGTTGAAATTGGTTGAAAAATGTATATATACACGTACAGACACACACACGCACACACACACACACACACACACACACACACACACACACACACACACACACAATCTGCGTTTTATAATAAGTAAGATTTATATTCGGATTATTGTCCTGTCCAATCATCTACATGCAAAAAAGGCTAAAAATAATGGAAGCCTTATTAATAAAAACCAAAAAAAATAGCACTCAATAATATCAACTATGAACATGGACACAATATATTGACCGTGTTTTGTAAATGAAAACATTATATAAATATATACACACAACAATCTATTTCTTGTTAACAGTTAATATATGTTCACCTTGAAAATAGCGAAAGCGCTCGGATAAAAAGAATAATTGGACAGTTTTTATATAATTTATTATCCGAAAAGAAAAAAAAATAGATCACATAAGAAATTGTATAAAAAACTAAATCAAAGCACCTTGTCTGTCGTATTTAATGAAAAGTACACACACACACACACACACACACACACATATATATATATATATATATATTCGCACAAACTGTCACAACTAAATCAATAAGCAGTCAGATTTTCATACGTCGAAACCGACTGGAAAGTCCATTATATATATATATATATATATATATATATATATATATATATATATATATTAGAATAAATCCTAAGGAGCCAGGCAAACCTACCTAGGTTTCACCTAAACCGATCTTCAGGGTAGACTGGCTCTACGTTTTCGTTGTCGTTATACTCGCTTGGTTTTTTTTTTCTTTGGATTAAGGACTTGACGATTTTTTCTTTGGATTAAGGACTTGACGATTTTTTTCTTTGGATTAAGGACTTGACGATTTTTTTTGACTTGTTCTGATGTTTTTAGTTCTTTTTTTACTTCTAATTTTTTCCACGGGTACCAATTTGCCCTCAGGTGTCTACAAATTGAGTCATCTGCTGTTTTTCACGCGAGTAATACTGTTAATATATATATATATATATATATATATGGGGGTGGGGAACGTAGCTGGGTGGTTAGAAAGTTCGCTTTCCGACAATGAATTTCACCTTGGTTGCCTGTAGAGGCAATCCCAGGGTGCGCCAATTTTGCTCTACTTTTGACGCAAACCTTGTGAGTTTAATTGGGTAGACAGAAATATTTGTGAGCCGTTGATGGTTGAGTTGCAAGTCATCGTGACCGAAGGGTTGAATTGAGCTTTCTGGCCTTGTTCAGACTGTTGATCACGCCAGATAATGCGTTCACACCCAGAAATTTTAACTTAAGCACGCTCTCAACATAAGACACAGGTGGTCTCTGCGGGTGTTGAACAAATTTGCTTGAACAGGCGTCTACAATAGGGACCGGCTAGCCTCCCTAGCAGACAGGTATACTGGGGTGTCTCAAAAATATTTTATATACTTTGGGAACGGGTTCCTCACGCCAAAACAAAATATAAACATATATCCATAAATCCTTCGTTTTTTGAGTTATTATGTTTACGGTAGACGCTGTAAAATGTAAAATCCAAAAATACTTTGACAATCTTTGGGGTAGGTTGCAGACTCCAAAAGAAGGTAAAATGTCCATATAAACATATATCCAAAAGGTCATCGTTGTACATCTACGTAGCCACATCTACATACGCATGCACCCGTCGTTTCATTGATTGGCGGTGTCGAATGGTTTCGCAGATCCCCATGACAAGTTGATGAAGCGTCTCTTCATTATTAATATCTGCTGAATAAAAATTGAGGCCAGGAACGTGAAGGCCATGGAATCGGCCCTCCATACCTGTCCCCCTTTCATGGTAGATGTCAGCCAGTGCATCGCGAACAATGTGACTAAAATTTACTGGAGTCCCATACACGTCTTTGTATTAGCAGGGAACATCCTCTAGCAGGTCTGGAAGTGTGTTCGAAATAGAGACCCTATAGACAGCTCCTGTTAGACGTGCTGGGAGAACATATTGACCTACCAGACAGTCACATACAATTCCAGCCCACACATTAATCATAAACTGATGTTGCTGTCTAGCTGCATTATACGAAACAGTGACTATTACTGCTGCTGATGCAAGACTCTTCGTTAAGACGAATCGAGTTCTCCAGTCATTAGCGTGTTTATCTAAACATAGATACTTCTAAATTCACCTTCATCCCTGTCGTGCGCCAATGGTAGAAGCTCTGACTGATACCAAATCAATCCGGTTTCTAGCCACACTGATGAGCTATGAAACAGCGAAACAGTCTGTCTGTGGATGACAATATATATATATATATATATATATATATATATATATATATATACAGATGAAATTAGAAAAACAAATCATGCATCAACATTATTCATTTGTTAAGGTCATAATACAGTTTTCGTGCATACGTGATTCAAGTCGATAGATCGTAACTGATTTTACTGGTAATCGGCCGCAATAGAACAACGGCCTGGTAGTTAAAAGGTCGGAGGTTACATCGGAACAGAATGAAAGATTAATTATCTTGCTCAGTGGGAGGGAGAGAATGTCGGATTTTCGATGGGAAAACTAAACCTACAACTTTTGTGAAAATGTCTCGGGTAAGAAGAAAGGAAAAAAAATAAAGACTATAATAGATAAATGAAAACGAGATTGTTGTCATACAAGAGAAAATGCGTTTGCTTCAAGATAAAGTACGTGTCTGGTAATTTTGACAGTAAATTATGGTAGAGAGCCAAATAGCGGACAAAGAGACGATGGCAAATAGCTGAGGGTTAGGATTAGCTGCGTGACCATCGTGGAAGATGTAGTAGTTTTCTTGGCAACAGAGACAAATGGCGGGAAAAAGAACAAGGGGAAGAGTGGATAACTGATATGCCATGGAAAATATAGAAAATCTTTGCGATCCTTCGATGTAACGATTTAGCTAATACCAGTAAAAATATAAATCGTCGGGCAGGGCCGAGGAAACATGGCTGAAAAAGAACGAGAAAAAATAGAAAATAGGATGGTAGAAAGGGTAAAAATGAATAAAATAAAATAAAAGTATGCAAGATTAGTTGTTGGTTGATTTTGTTTAGCGACATATCAACCTCTAAATATTTGAACGCAATTGTATTTCTTCAACTACAGATATTTGTACCCAATTTTATATTTTCAGTGTAACGTTAGGTTGTTTTTATATATATGTAGTTTCTAGATCATAAATTATTGCTAATTTTACTATGAATATGTATTGTTGGTAATTTTAATATAAATAGGTATTGTTAATTATTTTATTATAAATAGCTATTGTTGATTGGTTGATTTTGTCAATCGGCCACTCATTGCCGAAATCCAAACATTTTGTCCGTAATTTTATGCTTTCAAAGCAAAGGTATATTACTTGCTGTTTTCCTCTGTGTCCTGTGAGTGTCAGATTTTCCAAGTCCTCTTTCCTCATAGAGACCTAGGAATTTCGGCAGCCTCTTTCTGATTCTAAGTATAAGCGTCCATTTTTGTTTCCATTTGCACAAACTGGTTAGTTGGTTACTCACTGTTTTCCTCTGTACTGCCTGCCTTCACTGTATCCTGTGAGTGTCAGATTTTCCAAGTCCTCTTTCCTCATAGAACCCTGGGAATTTCGATAGCCTCTTTCTGATTCTAAGTATAAGCGTCCATTTTTGTTTCCATTTGCACAAACTGGTTAGTTGGTTACTCACTGTTTTTCTCTGTACTGCCTGCCTTCACTGTATCCTGTGAGTGTCAGATTTCTTAAGCCCTCTTTCCTCTTAGACCATAGAAATTTAAATTGTCTCTTTCTGATTCTATTTATAACTGTCCCTTTTTTATTAATTTTCCCTTAAATCTTACACGTTGCTAACATGCTCTAACCCTGGTATTCTCACTATCCTTCTGTAGGACAACGTCTCGGTTACCTTACGTATCCTTTTCATCTGTAGGGAAAGTATCCAGCATTTATTGCGATATAGGAGGATTGTATTTTATATTAGTTCAGCATTTTTTTCTTTGTTTATAACGTTATTTTTTTTTGTTTCTTTATTCTCAACTATGCTTTTGGAAGGCATTTTTGCTATTTTCAATCCACTATCTGATTTCGGTGTTATTTTTTCAGTCATTTCATAAAATACTTCCCAGATATTTAATTTTCTATACTTATTTGATTTTGACATTTCAAATTCGTAGCTCGAGTCTTGGAGTCTCGGTTGCCTTACGTATCCTCTTGCCGACAGCCATGCCTTCTCTCTTCTTGCAGTTCTTGGTTTGTTTATTTTCTCGCGTTTCTTTACTAACTTGTCTTGGATTTCCTGGAGTTTCCTTTCTGCTTCTGCCATTAAAACAGTGTCACCTGCATGTCATATATTATGATTGTGTCCACCAATGATAAATCCTGGTAGGACTTCTAGTGCTATGAGGATTGCCTCACCGTATATGTTGAGCAAATCCTTTGCGAATACGCATCCTTGAGTTATTTCGCTTTCTCTTTTTCTATACTTACTGAAATCACGCGTATAAATTTCTACATTTTCTGCGTTTTAGAGAGAACATCTGCTTACGGAAGAGAGGGACTACACCAGACGATAGAAGCTGGTAAATATTCATAATTTATCAGTGGCAGGTCGTATACAGCAGTTAGGATACGATATCCAGTATCATAACCTTGGGATATTTTAGCAGCATGTGTTAGTACTTGAATGGCTCCGGAGAGGTCAGTTCTGTTTACATATGGTTGATACATATACTAGTTTCTTTCAGCAGCAATTGACAGTACCTGAAGGAGGAGGTTGGCAACAATAAGCTTCCAGAAATTATTGTAAGATGGTCAATTGCATCTTATACGAATTATTGCGAGATATTTAAAAGTATCGGCAATCTTGTACCTTCTTGCCCGCAATAAGACGGCGTGTCAAAAGGAGGGTTTTTCCTTTGACACCGCTATTATTTTAACTTTATTTTTTTTAAGCGTTTCACCCCAAGCAAGGCAAGAAGCCACTAGGACGCAAGGGGTTACAGAAAATTTGGAGCAAGATAAGATAGGAGTGATAGAAGAAAGGATGAGGAGAAAGGTAGTGGATAGATCAAGGCAACTGGAGATGTCGATTGACATTACATTTGAATAGCTTGAGATTATAGCTCTCAGCGAAACTGGAATAGGGAAGGGAGTTCCACAGGCGAGAGGTGCAAGACATGAAGCTATTGGAGTAGAAGAGACGGCTAAATTTAGGAGTTTCGACAGTGAAAGGGTGAGAGCGGGATGCCAGCCTCGTAGAGCGCTTGAACTCATGAAGTCTGGGAACCAGCGAATGCAGCTCCTCGTAGCAATTGCTATGAAAGTATTTGTAAAACAGACAGAGAGAGGCGACTACTTTCACTCTTCATTTTCCACCGCGACAACACAAAACCGCATGTTGCAAAACAGACCTTGAAGAAGAGTTGAAAAGAAAATCCGTACCCATTTTTTGTTTTTATCCAAAAAAAAAAAAAAATGGAGAATAAAAGTTACATTTTCGTCATATTGCGCTCTGTGAATTCCAGAAAGGAGTAACCATTGGAACTGTGACTAAAAGATGTGCAGAAAGTTTATTTGGATCGTGCTCCAGCTATTCGGACGGGTCAAAAAGTTGTTTGGCAGATTAGACGATCAACCGCTCCCCGGGAGGCTATCTGGTGTCGATGAAGATGGATCTGTTTGCCATCGTGGAGAATAAACCGCAGGTTTTGCCGGGAAAGATTGCTAAGAGTTTCGAAATCGGTATCTCAAGCTTTTTTTCACAATTTGAAGAGACTTAGGTTCAAGAAAAACGGCCGATTTAATCGTAAAAAAAGTTGTCATTTTCCACCACGACAACGCAAGACTTGCATGTTGCAAAACGCACCTTGCAGATGCTTAAAGAGTTGAAAATGGAACCGCACCCTCCAGCACCCACCGTATTCCCCTGACATGATTTTTTCGGATTTTCATTTGTTTCGCTCTCTACAGAACAATTTAAGAGGTAAAAAATTGACTCTGTAGAGTCAGTCGAAAACTACCTGAGAATCTTCTACCAACAGAAAACACGAAGTTTCTACGAAAATGACATCAACAAGCTAGTAGTACAATAGGAGACAGTTATTAAAAACAATGGCGACTACTGATTTGACTAAAAAATCTTTTTTTTTTTGTGAGTATGTTTTCAAATCGGGCATGAACATTTGCTCGTCTAATATTTTTAATAACTGAATTCACCAAAAGTGTTTTTCACTGGTGATGTAAATAGAGGGTACGATGATTAAATTGTTTACAGGTCCCTAGACTCAACACGGAGGACTAAATTAAGTGTCTTGAAGAGGTAGTTCAGCTCTGGGTTAAGACTGACTGCTGGGCGACTCTATATCTGTCAACAGCACTCTTAACTATGCCGCACAAGCAGAAGAGTCCAGTCGTGGTTGTCAGACAATTTATACGACCACATCACACCTTACAGTTGGCCATCTAACTCCCCAGATTGCAACCTCCTTAATGTGTGGGGCCCAGTTGAACGAGAGATAACCAAAACTCCTTGTAATACCAAAGGTGAACTGAATGCAAGAGACCGTCCATAAGAGATGCAGAAGATGCCGTAGTCATCTGGAGGTCGTGGTTGAAGCCAATGACGAATATATTGAAAAGATTCACTCTTTAGTAATTTACTATATATTTGTGAAATTTTGGTAAATATTGGATATTTTCTTGAATAAATTTACTGTTTAGTATTTTTTGTAATTTTCGGAAATATATCTGTTAAAATGACATATCAGTATTATTTTCTTTTTTGGCGTCATTTAGACGACAATTTATCCATCGCACACTGTATATCTGTTAAAATGAGATGCCAGTGTTATTTTCATTTTGGCGTCATTTCGACAAAAATTTATCCATCTCAGCCTGTCTCTGTTAAAATGAGACGTCAGTGTTATTTTCATTTTGGCGTCATTTAGACGACAATTTATCCGTCGCACACTGTCTATCTGTTAAAATGAGATGTCAGTATTATTATCTTTTTTGGCGTCATTTAGACGACAATTTATCCATCGCACACTGTCAATCTGTTAAAATGAGACGTCAGTGTTACTTTCATTTTGGCGTCATTTTTTTATCCATCTTAACCTGTCTGTTAAAATGAGATGTCAGTATTATTTTCATTTTGGCGGCATTTAGACGATAATTTATCCATCGCACACTGTCTATCTGTTAAAATGAGACGTCAATGTTATTTTAATTTTTTTTCTTAATTTAGACGATAATTTATCCATCGCACATTGTGTATTGTAAGATGTTTGAACCGCATTAGAGTTTCTTATTCGTGTGCGTTAGTTAAATTGTAAAGGAGGTTTAATTTCGCTCGATGAAAAAAAAATGCAGCCAACTTTGACTATTATAATGTCTATTCTTTTGCACCTATATGACACTTCCCTACAGAGAAACTTCCTTGTCCGCCATCGGCATATGTCTGATGCTCGAGTCCATTAGGCGCCCCACTGCATATCTTGATCTCACGTTTTCAACTGACTTAAAGTGGAACAGTTATATTGAATCAATAGCTGCAGATACTGCAAGGAAAGCTGGTTCATTGTGCCGTGCCAGAAGATTTTTCTCGTCAGAGTTCATCTTGCGCATTTACAAATCTACCATTCGTCCGTGCATTGTTTCTATATTTGGTCTCTTCCCCTGCTGTTCACTCTCGAGGTTCTTGACAAAATCTAAAGAAGGATTTGTAATGTAATCGATACTGACTTGGCGTCTCGACTTCATTCACTTTCTCACAGACGTGGACACAGCTTCCCTCTGTCTTTTCTACAAATATTTTCATAGCAACTAGACTGACGAGCTATTTTCGCTGATGCCTCGGCTACATGAATTTAAGCGTGCTACTAGATTGACATCCCACTATTTTACTGTTAAATGTAAGCGTCTCTTTTATTCCAACAGTTTCTTTTCTCGCACTTCCCGACAGTGAAACTCTCTTCCGCTTACTTGTTTCCTTGATAGCTACAGTTTTCAAAAATTTAAATGTAACGTCAATCACCATCCTCAATTCCCCTCCCATACGCAGTCTTTTCTCTCACTTTCACTCTCTGTAACCCCAAGAGTACTAGTGGCACTTCCGCCATGCTTGGAATGAAATGATTAAAAATTATAGATCGTGTTGCTTCCCATACAAAGAAGCATAGCATTTAAAAGCCAAATATGGTTTATTTCTTTTGTATTTTAAGGATCATAGAGCATCTACAGATCATTTGGAAAATTTATGACGACATTAGCGCTAAAAGGAAACTACAAAAAATCCTACAGAAGGTAGCGAATGAAAGCGAGAGGAAAGGACTAGTATAAACTACAAGAAGACAGAATGTATAGTTAGCAGCAAAATTATAAGCCCAAAATGCAAATTAGAAATCAGGTATAATAGATTTGTGACACTAAGGCTGTGGGGTGGTTAAAAATTAATTCTAAGCCTAAAATGAAATATAAACTGGAAGATGGAGAGATAGAAAAAGAGACTGGAATACATCTTCCCTGGTAATATGGAAGTGAAGAAAGGGCCATCTGAGCTACCTCACCCCTACGAATTGGAATGATGTACCAAGAGTTTACTTTTTTATCTATCGAAAATCTGGCATGCAGGTACAGTAAATTGGGAAATTGCTTTATCTCTTTCTTGGGAAATTAGAAAAAAAAAACATGTCATTGACGAAAAAAAAAGCAGACGGAAATTATGTTTTCGTTCGCGAAAACCAACTGGGAAAAGAAAACAGAGAACAAACCTGCTGTGAGGGTTAGGATTATGAAAATAGATCCGTCATAACAGGCAGATGACCTGGTTTATGTTTTTGCTAAGACGGCGACCGACCCAAGGATGGAAAACAGCGTGTCACTTTGTTGAGAATTTAGGTAAATATTATTTTTATTGAAGAAAAAAGAGATGGGAAATAATTTTTATCTATTGCTCGAAAGATAGATAAAAATGAGAAGATGATCTGGTTTATGTTTTCGCTAGACAAGTGGGTCCAGGAAAGAACTTACTTCTTTCCTAGACCCATTGAGAATTAAAATTAATGAGGAGAATAAACCACGAACTTTCTCCTGCGTACTTTAAAAATTAGATTTGTCACAAAGACAGGTATGCCAACCTTGAGAAGTGGAATACCGAGAAGGAAGGAGGAAGGGATAGAATTTAGCCTCACCTGTGCGGAGTAGCAGTGCGAGATGTGAAGTGAAAATGGTTGGAGTTAAGGGAGGAGCAATCCTTGTGACTACTCCCAAGGAAGATGGATAATTCTCCTGACCTCATGCTAGTATTGGGCCGAAGTACATATAAGCAGGTGACTTTGGAGAGTTCGGAGACTTTCGGCTGAGGACCCGCATGGAGTGCCTCTGAAATCCACGTCACTTGCCTCCAGATTTCCTGATTCCAAGACTTTGAATCCAACACCTTCAGATCTTTAGACAATGCCTATTGAGGCGGGAAAGGTTAAAGTTTGTTTTACCAAGAGCTATATAAGCCAAGTGAAGATTAAGCCCACGAATCTCTCATTTTTCGTCGTGAAGATATGTTTTCCTTAATATAGCACCTGCCGTCGCAGGTGCTATATTAAGGAAAACTTGCGTTCACACAGAGCAAAATATAAAGCAAAAATTGCGTTCACTCTTGCTCTCACCGTTTGTTGTAAACCTCAGTGTCCATTTTTATATTTATATTTACATACGCTCTTGAATTGGGTGTATAGCGTAAAAAAATATCACACTCAGTATTCAGTAACCTTCTACTAGGAGTGGATTTTGATCCCGTACAACCCAAAATATTGTTAATTATAATTTTCTATCATCGGATTCGGTATTTTATCTACAGGCCGCGACAGCTTTACGCAAAGATTCGGTGCTATTAGACCACAAGTAATGATACGAATAAAGCTATTCTGATAAGAAAGCGTCTGGCGGTGGAAGTCGGCACAAGATGGATAGGACTGAGATAGTCCCACGGCATGACCTATTCGAAAACGGCAGCCATAGTTAAAAGAAGTCAGGCTTCACTAACGTGTACTGAGTTGGCCTACGAACGCAATAAGGTATGCGCATGTGCAACGGGCAGAATGGCTCAAGCTGCCCCTCCATACACATATTCACTCACTCACTCACACACACACACATACGCATATGCGCACAATCGCGCACACGCGTGCACACATACACACATGCGCGAGCGCGCACACAAACACGCACACGTAGTCACAGACACGCGCACTCACATGAGCGTACGCATACAAATACATGCACAAAACAGTTGGTACGCAGACACGCACATAACCACTCGCGCAGATATACACACACTCGCTCATGCACACACACACACATTCACTCAAAGACGCGCGCACACACACACTCTCATACTCACTTACGAACACGCATCCCAACAAACATACAGGCATTTTCATGCACACACATACACACGCTCACGCACCTGCATATAGACTCGTTCACACGTACGCACACGTACTGACACTCACTCATAGACGCACATTCCCGTAGACACAGACACACACACGTGCGCATACACACACACGCTCATGGACGCGCATACACACTCCCCGCCCCAGATTAAAGAGCGATGACATCAATCTAACTCATATGATCAGCTTTAATTTCATTATATGTGCACCTTTAGATTTTCCATTTATATTAACAAAGCATTCTTCAGATGTTTAGCGTTTGAAGATCTTTTTTTTTCCAAGAGGACCTCCACTGATCAGGGTTCATTTGATCTTTGTGGAGGGGGAAAATCATTTTTCAGTCTATGCAGTTCCAACAAGAATGGCTTATTTGCATTTTTTTTTGGCAGCTGTATCTCTCAACGACATTAAAAACATCTAAAAATCCACAGCTAATTTCGGCGATTCTCTCTCTCTTAGGATTTCGGCATTACACTACTTCTTATTTTCCGGTCACTTAGAATTTTGATTTACATTTTCTTCTTTTGTTTTTGAGTATTTTTGTTCAAGCCTATAATGACGGAAAAATTTCTAACATTATCAATGTCCTCATCAATTCGAGGATTTTTTTCAATACATTTTCTTTACTATTTAACTTTGAATTTCCCTTTCATACAAATAAGGAATTCCTTCGTAGGATCGATTTTTGAAAAGATTTTTTGTAAGATTTCTACGAGAGTTCAGACAGAAAGCAAGGCCAAGAAAAAACTATGGTTACTTGAGAATTGATGCTGTATCTTCAAATTATATATATATATCTATTAGCAAAATTCTGTTAGAAATTAATTTCTTACCATTGACAATACTTTTTTCTTGATTTCCAAAGCATTCTATAATAAAATCATTGGCAACTATAATAAAGGCTGTTCCAATAACTTGGACCGATTTCAAATGTGAATTAAGTTTAAGCGCCTAATGATTTTTTTTCTTTTTCTTTCAGATTTAACAACTTAAATGTTTGGACATTTCAACCATGGAAAGATTAATAATTAAACATGTTAAAGTTATCGAAGCCTATTACGAAAATGAACGTTCAAACAGAATTTGAATGAGAAGTTCCCAGGTCGCATCATCTCTCGAAACAGCCAAGTCAATTGGCCACCATGATCATGAGACTTGACGCCTTTAGATTTCTTCCTTTGGGGTCATTTTAAAAGTAAGGTCTATGCCAACAAGCCAACAACAATTCAACAGCTGAAGGATGAGATAATGAAGCATATTGGTGAGATCGAGGAGCAATTATGCAGAGACGTCATCAAAAATTTTGACCATCGAGTGGAGGTGCGCCGCCGAAACCTTGGCAAATATTTGGGCGATATTATTTTTCACACATAATTGCCATGACTTAAATAACATGATCCAACAGAGAAATAAATAAATTTTCACCAATAACACTGATTTATTTACTGCTGTCTTTGATTTGTCTTAATAAAACACCTTTTATATAGCATAGACGTTTTCTTCCAGTGCCACATTGCTTAACCAAAATATTTATTTTGTTATAATACCCGAATTATTTCATTGATTAGTATGGAAATTGACGAGCAACAGAGATGTGGTTCTACAGAAAGATGATGAGGATTTTATGGATCGAACATGTGAGCAAGAACGAAGTTTTAGAGAAAATGGAAACAAAAAGGAAAGTTATACTTAACACCAGGAAGAGACAGTTGCGATTTCTGGGGCACATAATGAGGAAAGAGGCCTTGGAGAATATGATACTCACAGGACAGATTGAGGGCAAGAGAAACAAAGGAAAACAACGCAGGGCATACTTAATAAACTTGAGTAAATGGATGGCAAAACAGGGTTTATGAGAAATAACAGAAAGACAAAATCGATTAAGAGCTACAAGGAATAGGAAGTTGTGGGGAGCCATGATCGTCTACTTCCTGAAGGGACACAGCACGTAAAGACAAAGAAGAAACAAGAAAAGCTGTTATTTTTCAGTTACTTATCTTTAAACTCCTTTCAAAAAAAAAAACGATACTTTTGTTGATCAGCTTTGAATATGGAAGGGCGATTTTCTTAAGTCAGACAGTCATATCATGGAAACTATGGTGCAGAATTTTCATATATATATATATATATATCATATTTTATATGGGGATATAAATTTTATACATATACAATTATAGAAGATACATGAAATAATACAAAAAAACAGAAAGAGACAGAATATTATGATCATTTGGGTTTTGACAAATGTTTAGAAGTGACAAAATGAAAAAAATGGATCGCTTTTGAATATATTTTTTGTAAGATTTCTACCTAAGTTCAGACTCATGAAGACACTATGGCGATCAGAACCAATATATATATATATATATATATATATATATATATATTTATATATATATATTGAATTGTTTTGTCTACACCAAAAATTAAATAAATATTTATCTCAACTGTAAGTAATCGCGCGCATATATGTTTGTTGTTCTTATTTAGTTCATTTTCACATCTATGTATGTATGTATGTATGTATGTTCATGTGTATGTATACAAACAAATTTGTCTCCGTTCAGCATGGATAATTTCCATCAAAAATGATTAAAAAAAAAAAACCCACTAAACTAATTGATTTTTCTATTTTTTTCCATGTTTTCAGATAAGATGTTTAGCCATCTTGACATAACTTGTTAAGAATACAGAAACCCGGTTATTATATTCAGCTAGAAAGAGAACAGGTGAAAATAGTTTTGTTTCAGCCCCACTATGTCTTCCCCAACAGAAATGGTCAGAGGAAAAAGATCATTCCGCCTTCAATAATTTACCAATATTCATTCTTTCATCTTCAAAGTCCATTCAAGAACTATTAAGAGAATATGTCATGTTTAAAAAAGAGTGAATACAAATGAAATCTGGGTCAGAAGGTCATAACAGCAACAAATCTTAGAGCTACCATATCGAGTCCAATAGTTGTTCAAATTCTCGTAGAATATCTTTTAATCATTTCTAAGATACATCAAAAACGACAATTTTGTTGTTACTAATGATTTGGGATAGTTTTGCTGCTACTTCCTGGTATATAGTTAACTTCTGTTAAAGCTTGCAAATTTATGACCATTGAGAATCCTTTTCATTTTGATTTTCAACATTCTATTTCATTCTCTCTAATGATTACATATATAATATATATATATATATATATATATACAAATATATATAACACTTTCATTTTTCCAGTGCCACATGGCTTAAATTTCTTCTGAAATATTTCTTTCCTTTATATATACAGAAGTAGAGATAGCTGAAAATTTAATAACATAAAAAAATAACATATAAAATTTAACCTTTCTACAGAAAAAGTTATAAAAGCTAGTGTGACGAGAAAAAACCTTTACATACAAATCACAAAATGAAAAAATTATTAAATTTTATGAAAAGAAGTGTTCAAAAAATTGACAACAGAAGTCAAAAAAAATAATAAAAACAATTCAAAAAACCTGAAGGGCGATTTTCAAATATTCACGGTAAATTCAGATTTTTACAAATTTTACTTTTCCTTGACAGATTTTGCATTAAAACGTAAGATACATATTACTTTGATCTAGGGATATAAATTCCGAAAGGATACTTTTATATGCAACGTTTCAACTCAGGACGTAGGCGATCGCGGCTCTCCACAATTTTCTGTCATTTGGAGGTTTTAATGAATTTTGTCTTTTTCTTATATCTCGTAAAGCTTGTTCCGCCATACATTTACTCAAGTTCACTAAACAAATACGTCAACACTATCATTCTCTCTAATGATTACATATATAACGAGGAGGATTTATTAAACAAATACATCAACACTTAAATATTCTCTAATGATTATATATATAACGAGGAGGATTTGCAAATACATCAACACTTTCATTCTCTGTAATGATTATTGCATAACGATAGGATTTGTTAAACAAATACGTCAACACTTTCATTCTCTGTAATATACACGAATAGGATTTAGACTTCTCTAATGATTACATACATAATGAGTAGGAGTTATTAAAAATACGTCAACACTTTCATAAAAGAACATATTAACGTTAGGATTTATTTCAAATCGTGAAAACTTCCTTTCTCTAATCTTATATTAACGATTGTATTATGAATTCCAGGCGACAAATTTTAATCTCTTTCAGAGCAGCGTAGAATAAACATGCTAGACAGTAGTAGATCTGATAAATCTTTCAAGCTCTTTGACCATTCAACTCTGTCCATGCTATGTTCCGGTAATTTTTGAACTTTAAGGGGTGGTGTCATATCATGGAGTCACAAATTGTCGAGTGATAACATCAGATACGCAGACCATATCATGTTGATAGCAGAATGCAAACCGTTAAAAAAAAATGGTCGGTGACACCTAGTGACCCCATTGGTTTGATGGTAGACAATCATTACAGGTTCAATCAAAGTCTCCGGTTCACGATGTCGATTCGATTCCACTTTCTAGCCAAGTTGTGATATTTTTGATCCTGGTGAACAATTAGCAAATCGTAGATACCGGAAGATTCAGCTGGTCTACCTTGCAAATTCATTGGGGGCGAGAATCGGGCCTAGCAGAAAAATCGAATATGAACAAGTCGATTCGAGTCCAAAGAAAAATTTATGTTTATGTATATAAGGAAGAAATTGGTACAAAAAGAATAATGCTTTTTTTACAAGAAAGTAGTGTATATGAAATAAAGTCAAGAAAAAATCCCAAAAGAACCCCCCCCCCCAAAAAAAAAAAAAAAAAAAAAAAAAAAACAAACAAACAAAACAAAGAAATATTGCAAATAATTCTGAAAGGAGAGAAGTAGTTTTCGGATTAACCCTTTTTTTTCTTACTGCTTGCCGTAATTATTTCACTGTCAGGATATAAGGGGGTTCACTGGCAGTATTGCGCCAATATTGCAGATAACTTGAGTTCACTTCCTCCCTTATTACAGCACTCACTTTCACTCTCACTGCCTATATATCTGTCTCTATCTGGTCGACTGCTTCTGAACCTACTTCACCCAGCTCCAATTCCAACTTCGACTTCAACACCGACTGTTTGTTTTCGCACAAACATGCGCTTAAATAAATTAAATAAGCGCGGTGGTAGCAACAAAAACCCGGGGTGTTGATAAACTTAGAATACAACCTGATTACTGACCTCTCCCTCTTCATGATTAAATGAAAAATCACTTCTCAATTGGTATTCCATAGTTCATATAAACACTATTGTTTTGATATTTCATATTAATAATTCTGACGAAGCACAGATTCTCTGGGCACAAATTTCACTACAGATTATTTTAATCATCTATAAACAAAATTCTATATTACTATAATTATAAATATTTCAAGGGTGACCATTGCTCTCTGTCACAGCACTATACACCGGTAATTTTTTGAAGAGGTTAAAAATCATGCACAATTTTTTCTCTAGTGTTTATTATTCCCTATAAGTGAGTGGACATGGGAGAGAGAGAATGAGGGAACGTAGAGAGAAAGAGGTTGTGGGAGAGAGTGATTGGACATGGTAGACAGAGAGTATGTAGGATAGAGGGTGTAAACATGGGAGAGAAAGAGAAGACATGAAAGAGTGGAAGAGACTGGACTTGGGAAAGAAAGTGAGAAAGTGAACGTGGGAGAGAAAGAGAGAGATAGCACGTTGGAAAAAGGTGAGGACATGGGACATAGGATTTGAAAAAAGCGGACGCGGGAGTGAAAGTGAAAGTGAAAGAGAGAACGTGAGATAGAGAGAGTGGAAGTCGTAAAGAGAGAGAGAGGGGATGGGAGAAAGAAAAGGGTTGATAGATAAAGAGGATGTGGGAGAGAGGAGTAGACGTGAGAGAAAAAGAGAAGATCTGGAAGCGAAAGAGACGCGGGAGAGAAAGAGAATACGTAGGAGAAAGAAGAGAAAGATAGATAGATAGACAGAGAGAGAGAGAGTGTGTGAACTTTGGAGAGATAGAGAGAGATAGGACTTGAGAGAAATGTAGGGCATGAGATAGAGGATTTGATAGAGAAAAAGTAGAAGTAGAGAGAGAGAGAGAGATGATGTGGGAGAGAGTGGACGTGGGAGAGAAAGAGAGCGAGAGGACGTGGAGATTGAACGTGGGAGAGAAAGGGTAAGAGAGGCCGTGGGAGGGAGTCCATGTGGTAAAGAGATAGAGATGATGTGGGAAAAAGAGAAGGGTTGATAGAGAGAGGGAATGTAGTAGAAAGGAGTGGATGTGAGAAAGAAAGAGAAGACCTGGGAGAGAAAGAGACGTGGGTGAGAAATAGAATACGTAGGAGAGAGGGAGAAAAAGAGAGAGAGGGGGGGAATTTGGAGAGAAAGAAGAGATAAGACGTGGGAGAAAAGGGGGACATAAGAGAGAGAGAGAGAAAGAGAGGATTTGATGGATAAAAAGTAGAAGTGGGGAGAAAGATAATGTGGGAGAGAGAGTGGAGGTGGGAGAGAAAGAGATTGAACGTGAGAGAGAAAGAGAAAGAGAGGACGCGGTAGGGAGTGAGTGGACGTGGGAGAGAAAGTGAAAGAGAGGACATGGGCGAGAAAGAAAGAGAGTGGACGTGGGAGGGAAAAAGATAGAGAGGCCGTAGAAGAGAAAGAGAGAGATTGAACGTGGGAGAAAAAGAGAAAGAGAGGACGTGGGAGGGAGAGAGTGGACGTGGGAGAGAAAGTCAAAGAGAGGTCATGGGCAAGAGAGAGAAAGAAAGTGGACGCGGAGGGAAAGAGATAGAGAGGACATGGGTGAGAGATTGAACGTCGAAGAGAAAAAGAAGAAGAAGACGTGCAAGGGAGAGTGTGGAAGTGGGAGAGAAAATGAGAGGATATGGGAAAGAGAGGGAGAGAGAGGAAGAGAGGACGTGATAGGGAAAGAGATAGAGAGTGGATGTGGGAGAGTGAGGAAGAATAAAGGTGAACTGATGAGATCGAAGCAGACACGCGCAAATCTCCTGCTTTGTGCGCGCACGAAACAGGATCAACTCGACGGACGTCTCGTGCCAGATTTAATACCTTCCTCTTGGACATACTTGACTGGCTCACCTCATTTAGACGATTACAATTATTGACGGACACACACAGAAGAAGCAAAGAGTCTGACCTTTGCTGTGGTGTCTTGTGGTCACGCCGAAGTCATTGTGAATACCTGACACGCGCGCGCACACACACACACAAACGCATACGCCTATGGCGATTGCAAATTTAACAAAAGCAGTCTCTTATTTGCACAAGTATTAACAAACACACAAATATGCACAAACATGTAACTATCACTTAGAAACATTCAAACAACATACCCCAAGGTAATTTATACGGGTAGCGTCAGAAGTGCATCATGATTTTAAGATATTATCGGGTATCTATCTGTCCGTATAAAAAACTGCTATCTTATTGTCCGTATAAAAAAAAACTGTTATCTCATTGTCCGTATAAACAAAATGCTATCTCATTGTCCGTATAAAAAAGAACTTTCTCATTGTCCGTATAAAAAAAAAACTGCTATCTCCTTATCCGTATAAAAAACAAATTATCTCATTGTCCGTATAAAAAACAAATTGTTATCTCATTGTCCGTATAAACAAATTGTTATCTTATTGTCCGTATAAAAAACAAAACAAAACAAAATAAAACAAAAACAAACTGCTTTCTCATTGTCCGTATAAAAAAGAAAAACTCTCACGTACGTATAAAAAAAAGATTGCTCTCTGTTGTCGCAGTGGTGGCTATTGTAATAATCTTTCTATGTGCCGGGTCCTTTCATGACTTATGCGATCATATCTCTCCACAATTTCTTATCCTATGTTGCTCTTAATAAATTGTCTTTTTACCATGCATCCTACTCCCGTACTGACATCCATTCTCATAATCTCGTCGGGTAGGTGGCTTGCTACCTTCACTTGTCTCTTATCCTGTGAGTGTCAAATTTCCCATAGCTTCTTTCATCATTATGTGTCCATAAATTCCAGCTGTCTTTTTTCTGATTCTAAGTATGACAGTTGAAAAGATGCTGGAAAAATATTCGATTCCCTCTACTTCTAAAGTAATTAACTGCCCCCCTCCTGATATTCCTCTGTCTCTACAAAAACCAGATAGGACCAAATATGGAGTACTTCTGCCATATATGGGAAGGCGCTGCCAATTGTTCATTTTCCGGTCTAGAAAAAAAAGTTGTCTACACATTCTTGTGAGTGATGAATTATTTTCTACCCTACAACACTTTCCCCAGAGATGAAAAGTTGCAATCCTTTCGCTAATTCCATGGAAAGTGTTCACATAAACTACATTCCTTAGTTCCACCAGTTCTAACTTTCACGGCTAGGACCACGCCCATTGTGGCAAACCACTTTGAATTTCATTGGTGGGGTTCATTCGAGCAGCTTCTTCTCAAGAAACGCTACTTTATCGAACTGACTCTGCTTTTCCGATCGCTACAACCTTAATCTGTTCAAGTCTAGGGTTAACTTATTTTACCCACATATCCGTATAAACCGTACCTCTGATTCTATAAACCTTTAACTCGTGTGGCTCTCGAGCCTTGTACAGGGCGAAAATTATATTTTATTTAAAAATCTTCCTCGTTGCTTACAGGCTTCGTCCACGATATTCTATTGTATAACCATGCTTCTGTTGCGCCAAGTATTCTCTTCAATTTTGAAGAAATTGTCCAGTATTCACTGATACATAGGATAATCGATATTATGTAGCAGTTGCGTACTCTATTCTTGACTTCTAAAGAAATTTTCCTGTTTCTTAATACCTTGTTTAGGTTTTAGAAAGCATATTTTGTTGACCATGTTTGCCGTAGTCTTTGAATATAAAATCCAGTGAAGTACGTAATGTGTTCAATATCAGAAGTTGGCAGTGAAGATTCACAGAAAGTAGCAGCTGTTAAGTAATTCTTTAAGTCTTCGATATCAGAGGTTGGCAGTGAAGATATTTTTGGAGAAAAAACAAAATGGCTGCCTTTATACACGTCGCATTGAATATTTTGAGCTTTCTGATTGGTTAACCCTTCTCTTGGTGGATTTTAAAATGAGTCAGCTCATTTTGGCTAGCTCACTAGTACACCAGGGTACCCCAAAATTCCAACATATTTTTCTATTCCAATTTTGGGTTTCAGTTTTCCATTTTCAGTTATCTGTTAAAACACTTTCCGTATATTTAAACTTTTTGTACTTTATAGATTTAGCCATTTCTATTTCGTAGTTTGCCTTCTGGTCCTTTTTTGTTGCTGACAACCATCCATTCTGTGTTCTTACAATTGGTGGTTAGACATCCGTTACTTTCTGTGGTAGACTGGTTGGCAACCAAGGCTATAATCAAAGTCTTTCCTGTTATTTAAAACATAGCTGGGACAGAAGAGATGGATTCATATCTTTCCCAAGAGTATTTGAACTCGACTCAAATTCGAACTCGGCTCTCGGTATTTTTATTCCGAGCCGTTATTCACCGCACCATCTGCCCACTAAAGCTTACAATACCTGGTATTCTCAAGCGGTCGCTCATCTAGGTACTGATCAAACACAACGTTGCTTAACTTCGGTGTTTTGACGAGAAACGGTGTTTCAACGTGGTATGGTCGTAAGCTTTGCATAATTTATAAAATATATATGTACATCGTAATCACGATAGGACATACCTTCACAAAGGTAAATTGAAAGTGATAGCCATTAGTTACCAAGGAAGCAAACCCTCATTTTCATGTGGTCATTCCGAGAATTATATCATCAAGCACTAATATACGTAGCATTTTTACCAGTTTTCACACAAAATATTAATCCGCGGACACATATTCTTTTCATTCAATTTCCGAACACATACAACTTCCGCTACTGCTCGACAACGAATGACTCATCTAGTTTGCGTCCCAAGAAAGCTTAAGTTGAAACATGCGTGCTGCAAGGAAGTTGAAATATGCCTGCCGTTAGGGTAATAAATCAAATGTTTTGTCTGATTCATTACCCTAAAAGCACGCTGTGATCATTCACAGAATTAAATTGTCACAGCTCGTTAACAAATTTTACAACGACAATTTATCATTTGTCCTTGAACGTGTTAGAAATATCAAGTGCTCTCTCTTGTTACGGTTGATATTAAGCCTCATTTTATTCGAGTGCATAATGTGGTGTCGAAAGAGAAGGAGAAGAAAGGATAATTTTTTTCTGGTTTCACATCGTTTGGGTCAAAGAAGTTTGCAATTATATATTTTTTACATTTTTTAATAAGACTCTTAACATTGCTAACATATTCAAGCATTAACATCTAGTCATCTTGATGTAGTGGTTGGTAATAAGAATTGGTAACTTCGGAAAAGCTCGGACATGTCCGTTTCCCGGCAAGAACTCTCCCCGATCTCAAGCGTGACTGTTCTTATAGACCAGCACGTGGATATACCCTATTCCCGGTTTTGTTGCCACTTGATTCCCGAAAATCCCTCATCCACCCTTTTACTTAGTATTCCCCTTCGGTTAAATTTGATGCCGCCTGCAAGTCCGGACTTTAAAATGAACCATCCCCCGGTTTATTCAAACAGAAACACTTCATATCGAGATAAAAGTACCTCTTCTCTTTTTACGTCGGTGTCCATAGTATCACACACACACACACACACACACACACACACACACACACACACACACACAGATATATATATATATATATATATATATATATTGTTTTCATTGTTGTGGTGACGGATACAACCATTTTCTTTTGATTTCTTGATATAGTTGTAATAATAATAATCTTAAAATAAACTACAAACACTTCTAAAACCATTATGGATATAATCAGATCCTCCAGCACTAACAGCAATAATGTTTCTGAAGCAGGCATTTATAAAAAGAAGTGCCAAAACTGTTCCTCGCAAAAATATTGGAGAGACAAACAGAAATAAAAAAAAACGCATCTATGAGCACAAAAGAGACCTCACAAATAACAACTAATGCACTAGTAATATATAGGAATAAGTTCAACCAAAATTTTGATTTTAAAAATGCTGCACTCATAAAAAAAAAAAATAACTGACACAGAAAGAAAATCCTCGAGAGTGCCGCCATTGAATATTATCCAAATATTAATATACGCCCAGTTTTTTTCCCAATATCACCTTTCCTAACAGAACTACTACTCCCACAAACTAACGCATACAACATATATATCTATATCTATATATATATATATATATATATATATACAGTGTAATCCGGATATAAGAGACCCGGATATAAGAGAAACCCGGATATAAGAGAGATTTTCTCTGGTCCCAAATTAGAGTCTGTGTTAATGTATATAAATTAGACCAAACTCGGATATAAGAGAAACCCGGATATAAGAGACTTCTTCTCCGGTCCCGACAACTCTCTTATATCCGGGTTACACTGTGTATATATATATATATATATATATTTGTGTGTGTGAGAGAGAGAGAGAGAGAGGGTGTAGTTTAAATTTTACTACATGTGTAGATGCTGACCGTCAAGCCTGGCACCGCACTGTCCACCAGGCCGTCTACACATTTGATGATTCTCTCAGGGCCAACCTGAAGGAGACACCCCGCGGGAGGATGGGACCGGGAAGTCTCAGAACCAAATACCAGACCTGACCTTTAATTGCAGTCGCTGCGGCCGAACATGCCTGTCCCGTATCGACTTGGTCAGCCATCAGCGTGCCCGCAGTCGACGTGAACAGCCCACTTCATAAATCTTCGTCCGCGAAGCCAAGCCAAGCCAAGAAGAAGACATTTGTAGAGGAAGAGCCCTTAATATAGGTTATATAGCGTATGTAATTAGACCGATGAAACTAGTGTTGATTTCTGTGCCCACACTGTATTGTACTAGCAGTTTCACATCACAAGTGATCATCAGTTACTCACATGGTTCATCCATGATATTCCTAACATCCTTCTGTAGAACGACATCTCTGTTTTCCAAAGTCTTCTCGTCACCTGTGAGGAAATTGACCAACGTTCGCTGTCATATTGGAGGACTGACATTACATGGCATTTCAATACATTTTTATTTGTTTCTCAGGAAAATTTTACGTTTTATTTTCTTTAATATTACAGTAAGACAATGAGAATTCCATGGACGGAGTGAGTAAGCAAAAAGGAAGTCTTGAAGAAAATTTCAACAGAAAGAACACTTCCATTCGTAATCAGGAAAAGGAGGCGGAAGTTCCTTGGTCACATTATGAGGAAGGAGGGCTTGGAAAATTTAACCTTCACGGGGCATATTGATCACAAGAGAGGTGGGAAAACGAGCCATTTACTCGACGAGCTTGTGTGAATAGTTGGCAGAACGTGGGTGGGAGCAAAGAGAAAAAACATGATCGAAAGTTGTGCAATGCCATGATCGCCAATGTCCTGAATAGGCGAGGCAGATAGAAATGGAAGAAGTGTAAAAAATAAAGGTTGCTGCCCAAATATTCTATATCTATATATATATATATATATATATATATATATATATATATATATATATATATATATATATATATATATATATATATATATATATATATATATATATATATATATACGCTAAAATTCACCTTCATCCCAGCTGTCCGGTGACAGCTTAGTGGCAGAATCTCCGACTAACACTTATTCAGTCTAGTTTCGATCCTAGCTAGAGGCAACTGGGTGTCTAGCTACACGGAAGATCTGCGCAAAAGTCTGTCTATGGATGACTTTATATATATTCAGGGTATATCAAAATACTTTTACAAAATTTGGGGGCGCGTTCCTCACACCAAAACAAGAACAACAGTCCACATAAACATATATCCTCAATTCCTTCTTTTAAGTTTAAAGGAAGTTTATGGTAGATGGCGTTGTGTTGGCATGTAGACTAGGTTACATTTGTCATTCGTGTACATTTGTGGTTAGACTGTCTTCAACGTTTTGTGTATGTGGTAGTGAGTCAACTGAGAAGTGTTCCGTATAACAACGGCAGGATATTCGTATCGCTTGCAGGCAATATGATTTTTACAAACGGTCGCGCGAATGGTAATGGACATGAGGCTGCATGGATGTATCCGATTGCGGTTCAAGACCGAAGACAACCGAGTCACTCAACTGTTGTTGTTTATCGTCGCGTTGCTAATACAGGATCCGTGACACCACAAAATATGTCTCGAGGAAATCTGCTAGTACGCCTGACCACGAAGCATACATTTTACAGGCTGTCAGAGACGATCCGCGTATCAGCAGACGTCAAGTGACCCTAGCATGTACATCTCATAGTACCACATGTAGGGTACTTCAAGTGCAGCTCCTGTATCCGTATTATTTGCAACGTGTGCAGGGTCGTTCACTCTCTGATCACTCACCACAGGAGAACTTTTACCGATGGTTTATTGCACAAACTGCTGATCCGTTGTCTGTCTCTTCAGTCTTGATTATGGATGAGGCAACATTTGGAAGACATGGAATAACAAATTTACACAACCAACATTTCAGAGCGGATCGGAATCCCCATGGTATAATACAGGCTAGACACCAGTATCAGTTTATGATTAATGCGTGGGCTGGAATTGTATGTGACTGTCTGGTAGGTCCATGTGTTCTCCCAGAACGTCTTACAGACGCTGCCTACAGGGATTTTATTTCAATCACACTTTCTGGCCTGCTAGAGGATGTACTTCTGCTAATACGTAGACTCAGGTAGTTCATGCGAGATGGAGCTCCAGCACATTTTAGTCACATTGTTCGTGATACACTGGCTGAGATCTACCGTGGATGATGGATAAGTAGGGAAGGACCGGTCCCATGTCCTGCATATTCTCTCGACCTCGTTGCTTTGGATTTTGATCTGTGGAGACACATAAAACATTTGTTTTAAACGGTAGACATTAATTATGCAGAGACGTTTCATCAATGTGTCATGGGGGCCTGCAAAATCTTTCGACACCGTGTGGGAGTATTTTAAAACGTTCAGCAGTTAATGATCCTACGGGTGCATGCGTGTGTAGAAGCAGGCGGAGGACAATTTGAACTTTTGTTATGAGTTGCTGTGTTGAAGTAGAACGATGGCCTGCCTTTTGGGCATATATACAGCGCTGTACGATAAAAGTGACTCATCTGATTTTTTTTTTTACTAAATGTTCTCTTCTCCGATGAAACGAAAGTTGAGCTAAATTCAAAGGATAAGCGATCTAAAATCCGAAGAAGAAGCTTTGAAAGCTCTTTGAATTTGGCAGTAAGTACTGTCAAGCATCCGTTCAGTATAATGTTCTGGGGATACTTTTCTTTTCATGGAACTGGTTTCTTAAAACCTATTGAAAAGACCCTCAGGAGCGAGCAGTACAAGAGAATTTTAGAGTCTTGTCTGCTCCCTTCTGCTGAAAGGGTGCAAATCGACCCCACCAAGCTCATTTTTATGCAGGATAATGCTCCCTGTCACAAATCAAAACTGATGAAGGAATATTTTGATGAGAAGCAAGTGAGTGTTATGACACGGCCGTCCCAATCTCCTGACCTCAACCCCATAGAAAACTTATGGAGCATTATAAAGTACAGGCTCTCGAGAAAGCAGCAGAGCAACAAAGGATTTGATTGTGAATTTCATATCCGAATGGAATTCAATGCTTGGAGATATGCCAGAACCTAATCAAGTCAATGCCAAAAAGGGTTGAAAAGGTTATTCAAAATAAAGGAGGACCCATAGATTATTAAATATTTCGAACTATATTACCTATTATAAATAAATTAAACCTCTATTATTCTTTATTTAAAACTGTTCGGTTATGCTTCTATTGATTACTAGTTGCAGGAAATTAGTGAGTCACTTTTTTTTCCCCTAAATCTCATTTATATCCAAAATTATAATTATCAATAGAATACCTTAGGGTGAGTAAACATTTTTACTAAGTGGTTGGGAAGGGGTCTTTATATTAGTAAGATTAAAAATTGGTTTGACTCCAAAAACAATAGGCGAAAAAAATTATAAGTAAAAAAAATCAGGTGAATCACTTTTATCGAACAGAACTGTATATACGGGTATTTTACCCTGTTTTGGTGTCAGGAACGCGCCCCTAAAGTTAGTGAAAGTATCTTTTAATACACCCTGTATATTACAAAAGGAATGGAAACATAAATAAAAAGAAGAATAATCAAGATACTAGATTATATACCCAATAAAACATCCAGTAAACATCAATTTAGTTTGATGGAGTCCTAGAAAACAAAACGCGTCATACAAAAACGTTTTCCACTTTGTCATACTTCTTTCCCCAGAAGAATTCTTGATATACATACATACATACATACATATATATATATATATATATATATATATATATATATATATAGTGCTATTCGTTTGGAAAAACCTCGGAGGATAGCTCAACTTGTAGTAGAACAAATCGTTACCCGAGGAAAATGGGGAAGAAAAAAAGAAAAAGAACCAAGAACATTAAAACAAGGCGAAAACAATCGTCCAGTGTTTAAGCTCCAAGTCCAAAAAAAAAAATCTTTACCCTGAAGATCCGTTTAGGTGAAACCTAGGTAGGTTTGCCTGGCTCCTTAGGATTATCTTATATATATATATATATATATATATATATATATATATATATATATATATATGACTGATACCAAATCGGTCGGGTTTCGATCCCAGCTTGAAGCAATCCGACGTCTAGCCACACTGAAGAGATGTGATACAGCGAAGCAGCATGTCAGATGGATGATATATATATATATATATATATATATATATATATATATATTGTTCTTTATTCCTCTACTCATACTTTCTTTTTCTAGCAAAAGAAGAATTAGTATAAGAAATAGAACTCTTCCTATATTAGCATCTAAAAAGTACAAAAAGTCGTTATATATATGTGTGTTAATTTGAAAGGCTTGTATTTCATATGAATGACAATAGTTCAAACTCTCAACATTTAAAGGAACATTCCTGTCCACATTCACGATTTAGAGAAATATTAATCGACAATACAAGTAGACTACACAAAGTTCTAAAATGTTTATAACAGCAAGGTTTCAACATATCTGAATTGTAATTGTTAAAATCTACAATTAAAAACAATATTTTAATCACGTAATTACATTTTTTTTAATGAGAATTTACATAAAGTAAGTTAACTCACTTACATAGCGGTAAATCTTTCGAAATTAACAGCGTTCAAGCTCACACATTTTTCATAACTACATTAATTGTTTGTCTTAGTAATTTACCCCTGAAGATGATCTTGGATGAAATTGAAAGGACTTGTAAAAATAAAATATATAAATACAGCTACACCATCTTTCTCCATCAATTTTATACCGACACTAAGAAACTGATAGTCGAATATGAGAGGATTAAAATAAAATAGACATAATATGTCTAGATTGTTCAGTCAAGCATGCTTAAATGAAGATATGCTGCCTAAATATACATATATATATACATATACATATATATATATGTATGTATGCATGTATGTATGTATGTGTGTGTGTGTGTGTGCGTGCGTGTGTGTGTGTGACTGTGTTCGTACGTGTATGCATTCTATGTACATATGTGCACATGTGTAGAGAGTTAAAGAAAAAATAAAGATTCATGAATTTCTTGTTTCGGTTGAAGGAACTGGTGCCGAATTCGTCAACTGGCGCATTCATCTGTGGAACGAGGTTTTGTCAAGGTTTTTTTTTTTTTTATGGTCAGACATTTATCATTTTTTCAGCCTCTTTCTGAATCATGGATTACTTCCCCATTTTTAGCTTTCTTTTTGTCGGTCGACAATGATTGTTCCGCCATCTGGCTTTTCTTTTATGCTGATCTTATCTGCGTACTTCCATTATCCGACTTCATACCCGCCAGTTATTAAATCTTTCCCTCTCTTTTCTTTCTTCTTTTCATAAAATTCCTTCCTCCCTTCCTTCCTGCTTTCCTTCCTTTCTTTCGTCTCCACAATTTTTCTTTTTTTTCCCTTTCTCATTCTTTCTTATCTATTCTCTCGTTTTTTTTTACATTCACTCATTCATTTCCCTTTCTTTCTGTTTCATTTTAATTTATCTTACTTTCTTTTTTCCTTTCTTTTTCTTTATTTTTTCTCTTTATTTTTTCTTTTTTTCTTTCAGAATTTCATTTGTTTAATTCTTTCTTTTCTTTTTCGTTTTTAATTTCCCTTTCATTATTTCTTCTTTTTTTTTATTTTTCTTTATTTCTTCCTTGATTTTTATTTCTTCTTTCATTTGTTTCATTCATTCATTTTTATTTATTTATTTCTACAATTTGTTTCCATTTTTTTTTTTATTTCGCTTTTTGAATTTCTTTTTTCCTTTCTTTTTCACCTCCTCACTTTTCAAATTTTTATTTACCTATACGTTCTTTCTTTCTTTCTTTCTTTCTTTCTTTCTTTCTTTCTTTTTTCTTCCCAAATGTTTCTTTCTTTTTTATTTCTCTACTCATACTTCTTTCTTTTCTTCTTTTTCTTTCTTTCCAAATGTGTATTTCATTTTATTTTTCTGCTCATAATTCTTTCTTTCTTTCTTTCTTTCTTTCTTTCTTTCTTTCTTTCTTTTGCTTCATAGTTCATCGCCATATTCTTTCTTTCTTAGTCCATCTCGGAATTTTTTTTTCTTTCTTTGTCAATCACTCTTTTTTCTTTCTTTCATTCTTTCTTTCTTTTGCGTCATAATCCATCTTTCTTTCTTTCTTTATTTTTTCTTTCTTTCTTTCTTTTTTTCTTTCTTTCTTTCTTTCTTTCTTTCTTTCTTTCTTTCTTTCTTTGCGTCATAATCCATATCACTTTTTTCTTTCTTTCTTTCTTTCTTTTTTCTTTCTTTCTTTCTTTCTTTCTTTCTTTTTTTTTTCTTTCTTTTTCTTTCTTTTTCATAATTTCTTTTCTTTTTTTTTCTTTCTTTCTTTCTTTCCATATCTTTCTTTCTTTCTTTGCGTCATAATTTCTTTTTTCTTTCTTTCTTTCTTTCTTTCTTTCTTTCTTTCTTTCTTTCTTTCTTTCTTTCTTTCTTTCTTTCTTTCGCAGTAGAAGAATTAATGGAAGAAATAGAAACCCTTCCCATGTTGCCATCAAAAAAACAAAAAGAAAAAAACGGAAACAAAAAATATTTTTTAATCGGATATTTCTTGCCGAGGGCTTCGCCATTTTCCAATGCTATGTATCTTTATAGACATACGTAGATTTGCAATCACAATTTCTTCTCCTGAAATGCCAACGAAATTTTACAAACAATTTTTTTGTCAACAAACGATCAACTTAAGTCATTTGCCTGAAGCTTTTAAGCATTTATCCGAGAAATTTAATGTAAATGCAAAATAAATTCCAGTCCAAGCTGGATACCAAATCTGCATCAGACATTTTTAAAATGTGAACAGCAAGAATACCCATCAAATGTTCTCAGAGCAACAATCTGTGATTAACAAGTAATAAATATTAAAATTTCAATTTACACTCTGAATTTATGTGCACCACAACATTAGACGATGAACATGGGTAAAATATTGAATCTCTGAGAGCATGTTTTTCGGAGTAACTTATCCTTATCTGTTCTACAGATTCATCTATGAACAATTGTTTCTGAATACATATGCATGAACAGATTCACTGAGTATTTGTTGCAATGAAACACGCACACACAGTTGTCTATCTATCTATCTATCTATCTATCTATCTATCTATCGATGTCAGTCTTTTAATGTCTATCTAGCTAGCTATCTATCTAGCTATCTATGACACGGTATTCATATCTATCTATCTATCTATCTATCTATCTATCTATCTATCTATCTATCTTAGTTTGTTCATATATATTATGTTTAATCAATTTACCCCAAGCAATACGATAATGCCACTAAGACACAAGGAGCTGTTGTGAAGTGAAAGGTTAGGAAATGACTTTAGAATAAAGCGGGAATTCAATCATAAAGTGGAAACAATGGATAAACCCCTATTTCTGTTCAAAAGTCGAAGAAATGTGAACCAGGCGATATCTATCTATCTATCTATCTATCTATCTATCTATCTATCTATCTATCCCAATCAATTCATATCTATCTATCTATCTATCTATCTATCTATCTATCTATCTATCTATCTATCTATGACACAGTATTCATATCTATCTATTTATCTATCTATCTATGCCAGTCAATTCATATCTATCTATCTATCTATCTATCTATCTATCTATCTATCTATCTATTCATTCATCTATCCCAATCAATTCCTATCTATCTATCTATCTATCTATCTATCTATCTATCTATCCATCTGATACCATAAAATAGTAGATAACACGCTAGTTTAATTGCTCATAAAATGCGAGTTCGATCCGGACTGATCGCATCCAGTTGTGCTTTTGTGCCAATCTAAACTATTTATTATGAAAACCTCGCCATTAACCAGTACCTACCCACCTGCATTTATATATATATATATATATATATATATATATATATATATATATATATATATATATATATATATATACCAACGCTATTATAGCTACAACTGAGAAGAATTTATTTCAGCTTAACATAAAATTAGTTGCAACTACATCTAAAGCAATAAGAGACTTAATTAATGGAAAAAAATTACAGCTAAAATTTGAAGCAGGAATTTACTCTCTCGCCTGCAATGATTGCCACAAGGAATACATAAAAGAGACCTTGAGGAATTGAAATTAAAGATTATATGAACGCAAAAGAGATCATTTACAAAACAACACACTCAATGTATTAGTCACTCGCCATAATTTCGCTTGAAAAAAAATATACAAAAACCAAAAAAAAACAAAACAAAAGAACGCTGCTTTAATTAAAAGAGAAAGCAATAAGGCGAAAATGTATAGAAAGTGTAATGAATGCTTAATTATCCACGGTAAATTTGTATCCGGGTTCTTACAGAATAAAATTTCGGACTAAAATGATATTTACGTTGATGTGATTACGCATGCGCATGAAGTAGGGGAGTCGCTGAAATCTTAAATTTAAATTTTAACAATTAAATATGTGGTTGGGTATATAGACTAGCCAATTTCATTCAGTTTCATTTCACTTGCTTTTATCACTTTTGTTATGGCATATCACACATTGTGATAATAGAAGATCTGTCAGGGAAGGTGGAATATTGTAAGAATATGGTCGTAAATTAATATAATCTAGCAATTAAAGCACTTTCTATACATTTTTCTACCCTGTCATATATTTTTCTAAAATTATTTTAATATATAAATATATATATATATATATATATATATATATATATATATATATATATATATATATATATAAAGACATTAAAACCACTAAAGCACAAGGGGTTAGTGAATGCGAAAGAATAAGAAAAAAAAAAAACATTATTAAGAAGCGAGAACAATACAAGAGTAAATATATAGTTTCCTATCTCTCTCTCTCTCTCTCTCTCTATATATATATATATATATATATATATATATATATATATATATATATATATATGTATGAAGAAATATAGTTTATAGTATGCTATATCTATGGGATAAAGTGGTCAAGATCAGAGATTAGGCGCATATAAATATAAAAGTGAACATTGAAGTCAGCAATCAGAGGCGACAGACTGTTTCATGCTAATCGTTAGGCCTGATGATTGCTTTTATCATGAAACAATCTGTCACCTCTGAGTATTGACTTCAATTTCTCTCTCGAATCGCCAGACCAGTCATACATGTGTCTCCGACTCTCTCTCCTGAATGCGGTAAGCTATCTCTTCTTCCTTTACCGCTCTCCATCCTCTCAAGACTGTGCGATACTCGATAGCATTTCTGACAGCATAGACAAGGCTCTCTCCCTCCACCCGTTTGCTCACATATTTGTGTTTGGTGACTTTAACGCCCATCATACCATGTGGCTTAAGAATGCTACTACTGACCACGCAGACATTCAAACGTTCAATTTTTCAATCTCTCATTCCCTCACACAGATAGTTAACTTCCCCACTCGTTTTGCCTTCAACCGGGAAGGTAAAGCCTCTCTTCTCGACCTGTGCTTTACCTCCATCCCCGAATCCTGCAGCGCCTCGCAACTCTGCCCTCTTGGTAACTCTGATCATGCAGTAGTATCAGTTAACATCTCCTTCAACTTCACCCCCTATAAAGAACCTCCTACCACTAGAACTTCGTTCTACTATCAACGAGCTGACTGGGACGCGTTCCGTGATTTCCTCCGCGATGTCCCCTAGGATGGAGTCTTTAAGCTCCCCGTCCAAGAATGTGCTTCTGAGGTCTCTTCCTGGGTTAAAGCTGGAATCGATGCTTTCATCCCATCAAGGAAATATAGGGTCAAGTCGCGCTCCTCCCCCTGGTTCTCGGCTGCTTGCTCAGCCACCATAGCCCATAGGAACCACTACTTCCACCTATACCGTAGCGACATGTCTGACTGCAATAGACGTCTCTTTGCCTCCGCCCGTAACGAATGTAAGCGTGTTCTCAATTATGCTAAGTCACTATTTGCGGCTCGAATGAAGGAACGTATTGCATCTCGCAAATTTGGCTCCAAAGATTATTGGCGTGTCTGCAAGAGCGTATTGAACAATTGCAAACCCTCTATACCTCCTTTATTCAACCAGTTCGAAGTCCTGGCCTCCTCTACCGACAAGGCTGAATGCTTTGCTCGGAAATTTTCATTCAACTCGACGCTCGACTCTTCCGGTGTACCCATACCCGACTTCCCTCTTAGAACTGAGGCCATATTGAGTGGGTTAAATATAACCCCATCTTTGGTACTGGGCGTTATCTCCAATTTAGACCCCAACAAGGCTAGTGGTGGAGACGGGATACCAGCCACTGTCTTGAAGAAATGCACGCCTGAACTGGCTCCCGCCCTTTCTAAACTATACAACTACTGCCTCAAGGAATCTTGTTTTCCTGACTGCTGGAAGTCCTCTTCGATCGTTCCTGTCTTCAAGAACTCCGGCGACCCTCTGACCCTTCCAACTACCGTCCTATCAGTCTCCTTCCCCTCTTCGGCAAAGTCTTCGAAGCCCTAATCAATACCGAGGTGGTTAACCACCTCACATCCCATAATCTGCTCTCAGACAAGCAATATGGTTTTCGCTTTGCCCGAGCTACAGCTGATGTGCTTACGGCCATCACTGAAACAGTCTACCGAGCTCTTCAAAATAACGGGGAAGCCCGAGCCGTGGCACTAGACATCTCCAAAGCATTTGATAGGGTTTGGCATGCCGGCCTTCTTTGCAAACTCCAGGGTTATGGCATTACGGGTCGATTATATAACCTAATACGATCATTCCTGTCAAACCGTGAATTGAAGGTCGTTCTCAACGGATTCTCCTCCAGTTCCTATCCCACGAACGCAGGTGTCCCTCAAGGCTCCATCCTAGGCCCCACTCTATTCCTTATCTACATAAATGACCTTCCTGACGCCATAACTTCCCAAGTTGGCATCTACGCGGATGACACCACAATTTATTCCTGCCTCAAAAACAAATCTAGTCTCGCTGACAAAACTCACCTGGCCGTGCGTCTCGAAAAGGACTTCCAATCGATTGTGAACTGGGGCATGAATTGGCTGGTCAACTTCAACGCTTCTCAGACAAAACTGCTCTCTATTAATCACCACAGAGATCCTTCCCTTCCCTCCATTAGAATGTCTGAGGCTCAACTTCTCGAGAGCAACTCTCTGCGGCTTCTCGGTCTCACGTTGACTGCTGACCTGAGATGGAATAAATACATTGAGTCATTTGCCTCGTCCACCGCAAGGAACATTGGCTTCCTGAGCCGCGCCAGGAAATTTTTCTCCCCGGAGTCGATCCTCCAGATCTACAAATCAACAATTCGCCCTTGCATGGAGTATTGCTGCCATATATGGTCTGGTGCCCCTTCTGTTTGCCTTGGGGTTCTTGATAGGCTCCAGAGGCGGATATGCAATGTAGTTGGCCCTGCCCTGGCGTCTCGTCTACAGTCACTTTCTCACAGACGCGCCGTCGCCTCCCCCTGTCTGTTCTACAGATACTTTCATGGAAATTGCTCCGAGGAGCTGCATTCGCTGGTTCCCAGACGTCATGAGTTCCAGCGCCTTACGAGGCTGGCATCCCGCTCTCACCCCTTCACTGTCGAAACTCCTAAATGTATCCGTCTCTTCTACTCAAATAGCTTCATGTCTCGCACCTCTCGCCTGTGGAACTCCCTTCCCTATTCCTGTTTCCTTGTGAGCTATAATCTCCAGCTATTCAAGTGTAATGTCAATCGACATCTCCAGTTGCCTTGATCTATCCACTACCCTCATCCTTTCTTCTATCACTCCTATCTGATCTTGCTCTAAACTTTCTGTAACCCCTTGCGTCCTAGTGGCTTCCCGTCGTGCTTGGGGTGAAATGCTTAAAAAAATAAAATTATTAAGCAGGGTTCTGACCTGTATTCTCTTAAATAGGGGAAAGCCTCGTATAGCCCGTCGTACCTCTAGACTGCTCAATCAGGAATAACAGTTACAGCAAAACGAGGTTGAATTCCTCTTATGAAGGGAAGCACATCTCTCGTTAAGACCTTTCAACGCCCTGACTCTATTTTCCTATCCGAAATGTTGACCAAATAAGAATTAATGAATTTTCATTTCAAATCCGGCACAAATTCTTATTACTCAATGCGTTGTATTTGGTGGATACAAGGATTAGCCCTCCGCGGGAATTAACAAAAGGAGTGAAGCTTTTAAGCTCGTAATTACATAAAAGGAGATAACGTGACAACTCAATACAGTGGGACCTCGGTTCACGAAGATATTTCGTTCCTGAAGGCCGAAATGTTCGTAAACCGAAACTATTTTTCCAATAGAAATTAATGTAGAGAAAAAAATTCACAATACAATAAAATTGGAGTGAAAAGCACGGTACAGCACAGGAAAGTATACAACATGGCGGTCGACTCAGAAATGATTCCATTCGGGTTAACTAGATTCGGCAATGTTGTTCGAGAACCGAAATTTTGTTCGATAACCGAGGCATTTTCATCTCATAAGTTCTTATTATTTTTACAAGCTTTCGTCTGTTCCTACAGACATCCTCAGGTATGGAATAGATTTTGTTCTTGTTTTTACTCTCAGTAATAAGAGGACAACGAAAATATATGTATTGTAATCCGAAAAATGCTATTAGAAATTAGTTAAAATAATAAGAACTTATGCAACAGAAATTTATAAAAACAAGGATCTTTTCATTCATAAACAGGTTCGGGGTTTTTGTATATTATTTGAATTGTTTGCGACGATGGATTTCTCGCCAATTAAATCATTAACCTTTGTATTTGTTTTTTTTGTATGAATAATTCATGAATTTGTAAATTAATTGCACTTTTATTGAAAGTGAAATATATATATATATATATATATATATATGTTGCAAAATGTACAAAAGCTATCAGAGGATGAAACACGTTTGTAAAGAAATCTTTTACTTTATTCTTTATTCATTTATATATATATATATATATATATATATATATATATATATGTGTGTGTGTGTGTGTGTGTGTGTGAGAGAGAGAGAGAGAGAGAGAGAGAGTAAAATAATATTATAATAAAGATACAAGTCCGATCAGAGGACAAAACACGTTCTCACTTTGGTAAAGAAAGGTTTTCCTAGTATCTTTAGTCATATATATATATATATATATATATATATATATATATATTTATTTATTTATTTATATATATATATATATATATATATATATATATATAGGCAGAAATATAGTTTTAAGGTGTGATATATTTATTGGATAAATTGCTCAATATCAGATATAGAGCGTATGTAGATATAAATAAAAGTAAACATTGAAGTCACACTCAGAGGCGACAGGCTGTTTCATGCTAGACGCCTGACTATTGCGTCTAGCATGAAACAGTCTGTCGCCTCCGAGTGTTGACTTCGTTTACTTTTATATATATATATATATATATATATATATATATATATATATATATAGAGAGAGAGAGAGAGAGAGAGAGATGGAGGAAAAGAAAGTGAGAAAGAAAGAGAGAGAGAGCGCGAGACTGACAAATAAAGATATATATAGGGAGAGATCGAATGTAATAGAAATTTCTTTTTAGTTCTGTTTTCTCTCCTTTAGAAGAGTGTATTGCAAGTCTTAATAACCAAACTTAATCAAAAGAATTTAAAAGAAGACTTTCTTTTAGTTTGATGATGGATACTAAGTTCATTACTCCGCTATCAAATTGTTTTCGACAAACGTAATGTTTCAGCTTCGCCATGATTCATCAGGTCTTATTATAAAGTTAGTAAAAGCTCAGCAGCCAGTAAAAATGAGGCAATAAACGTAAATGAATTACGACACCAATTACAGCATCACAATTGGGAATGAATAACATTGAAAACAACAGATTACATCAAATAAGGACGTCGAAAAGAAAAAAAAAATACTCAGTTCGTAACTAGTTACAAGCGAAATCCTACAACGTAAAAGGAGAGAAACGAAAGAAATGCAGACGACAAAGCAGCCCAACATATAAATGAGTATAATTGAAATGTAATGACATAAAACAATCCGCTAGAGGGCGCTGTTGTCGACTTTCTCGTGAAATGACGCTTCAGGGCGCCAAAAGCGGCTTTCCTTCAAGTTAAAATTCGCTAGAGGGCGCTGTTACTGAATTCTGAAAAAGAAGTAAAATTTAAGGAATTTCATTTCATTTCATTTGTTTGTTCTGCCGATTCTTGGAACTGGAATGTCGTTGCTCATATGATAAAGATATCATACCATTCGCGATGGTAATATCAGTAGTTTACAGATTATGATCACATACGTCTCACTAAAATACTTATATCGCTTCTCGTACTGCCTCCATGTGAATGAGACACATACATTTGAGTTCTGAATAATCCCACGTAATAGAAAGCCAATTGTCGGATATTTCAAACTTATTAATAAAAATTAAGCATGTTAATTTTTGGGCGAGGTGGTTCAGTTTTTTTTCTGCTCGCTATTAATAGAGGGCTCAAAGTGAAGCACTTGATTGGGATAGCTCAAGATGCATTCCAAAAGCTAAGCAGAGTATTAAGAGACATGAAAATTTCGTTGGAAACAAAGAAAGGAGTATTGAAATGTTACTTTATATCTATCGTACTGTATGGCAGCGAATGTTGGACACTTGAAGCAATAGAATACAGAAAGGATGCTGAGGATACCATGGACCGAACATTTGAGCAAGGACGATGTTTTGGAGAGGATGGAAACAAAAATAAAACTTATATTTAACATCAGGAAGAGACAGTTGGAATATCTGGGGCACGTAATGAGAAAGGAGAGCTTGGAAAATCTGATACCCCCAGGGCAGATTGAGGGAAAGAGGGACAGAGGCAAGCAACGCGTGACATACTTGATGCGTTTGAGCAAATGGATAGCAGAACAGGGTTGGGGAGAAACAACAAAAAGACAAAAATTCTTAAGAGATACAAAGGACAGAAAGATGTGGAGGGCCATGATCGCCTAAGTCCTCAAGGGACACCGCACATAAAAGAGAGTATAACTAGTCCATTTAAAACAACATATAATTCTTGTGAGTTTATTTACAATCTTCTACTTGGTATTGCCTTTCGTCTCTATCTCGGGGCGACACTGTGGAGTAATGGATAGCGGCTCGGATTGAGGAATCGGAGAGCTGAGTTCGAATTCCAGTCGGATCCATTACATTCTGAGTATGAATCCTCTTCTTCTCCCCCCATAGGTAAATAGCAGAACAGACTTGGTTCTATAACCTTAGGTGGCAAGGAGAAGGGAAAACTTAATTCAAAACCGACCTGGAGAGACTTGCCCAAGAAACACCACTTCTAATGTGGCTGCAGTACACATGGTGTCCCTACGGGATAAAAAAATAATAATTCTTGCAAGTTTACTTACAATCTTCTACATTGGCTTACGGCCATATGATGGTGAAATATCAGCGATCGTGCGAGCACCGAAGTTAAGCAATATTGAACCTGGTCAGTACCTAGTTGGGTGAACGCTTGGGAATAGCAGGAGCTGTCAGCGTGGATGTGAGTTATATTCACTTCCCTGCAAATACCATTGGGAAAGGTATGAATCCACCATGGATGCCCCCAGATATGAACTATTTAATAAAATAATTATTATCTCAAAATATTCTTACAATGCAAAAAATATTTTATGGATTCAAATAAACTCCAAAAGGTTGCTAAGCCTTAAAAAACAAATCAATGAAACAGGCAATTTGATTGGCTTTGAACGGTTTATTTGCCGACAGGAGAATCCTACCAGAATGATTAACATACACGTCAGTTCTGTTTAATAGAACATATTTAAAAGATGTATTTTTCTTAATTATACTATCTATCTATCTATCTAACTATCTATCTATCTATCTATCTATCTATCTATCTATGTCAGTCTGCCTATCTATCTATCTATCTATCTATCTATCTATCTATTTTACTCTGCTTATCTATCTATCTATATATTTTACTCTATCTATCTATCTATCTATCTATCTATCTATCTATCTATCTATGTCAGTCTGCCTGCCTGTCTGCCTATCTATCTATCTATCTATTTTACTCTGCCTATCTATCTATCTATCTATCTATCTATGTCAGTCTGCCCATCTATCTATCTATCTATCTATCTATCTATCTATCTATCTATCTATCTATCTATGTCAGTCTGCCTGCCTGCCTGCCTGCCTATCTATCTATCTATCTATCTATCTATCTATCTATTTTATCTATCTGCTCCATCTATCTATTCATCTATCTATCTATCTATGTCACTCTGCCCATCTATCATCTATTTTACTCTGCCATCTATCTATCTATCTATCTATTCATCTATCTATCTATCTATGTCACTCTGCCCATCTATCATCTATTTTACTCTGCCTATCTATCTATCTATCTATCTATCTATCTATCTATGTCACTCTGCCTATCTATAATCTATTTTACTCTGCCTATCTATCTATCTATCTATCTATCTATCTATCTATCTATCTATCTATGCCTCTTTGTCTTTTTATACTATTGCCCACTCAATATAAGCCACTCATGTTAGAGGTTTACTGAATAAGTTTGTTGTAAGAGTGTAAAAAGAGGATGTTGCATACCATGACGATATGTAGGATAGATAATTGTTGACGCTAAACTTGAAGAGGTTAAGATCGTTGTGATCAAAGTAGCACAATCTCGGCAGTCTGTTCCACAGAGTAACAATTCTGAGGAAGAAGCTAGGGGAACTTTCTTCTTCCCAATGGAATATAAAAGGAGTGAAGAAGATTGGGCCCTGTGTACATGGTATGGCGGGTCCTAACTGTGAAGATCTAAAATGGTGGAACCAAGAATGTAGATTATCTGAATGTTTGCCACAAAAGTAGCGATAGAATAACGAGAGGCGGTCAAGGTTTCGCCTGGGAAGAAGACGTTGTAGAGGGAACTTACCACTATTCAGTTTTTTTAATACCAATTTCGAATTACTGGAGGGAAGGAGTTTCTGCATTAGTTTCTTTGGTAGGAGTGCAGGGAATCGAATTTGCAAACTTCTCATTAACCGGAGAAGGTCTATTTATGGCATTTATGTATCTTCGTAGCTCTAGTATTCATAGTTCGTAGAAGAGCGCTGGTAAAAACATGAAATGATAACAGCAAAAAAAAAAAAAAATTGCAATATGAGCATTGGTAAAAATGGTTGCTAAAGACATTAGGTTTATAATACCCAGAAATTCATACACAGATGTCCTCAAGGACAGATGGCACATTGGATAAAGGCGTTAGTCAGATCCAGTGACAGGACCCAAAGAGTGTGAGTTCAGTACCTGGTTAGTGGGAAATTAACAGGAGATAACTGATAACTGACGTCCATTAAACATGGCACGTGGAACTAGAATATTCTATCCCAGTGAACGAAATAAAGGGTTAAGTTCGATATTCCAACCATCTGCAGAAGGCCGGAGCGTACAACGGCCGAAGCGTTGTAATAAATATTTTCTCGCATTTCCCGTTTGTGGAACTCCCTTCCGTTTTCTTGCTTCCCTAACAACTACAATTTTCAAAAATTTAAATGCAACGTCAATCGCCATCTTCTATCTTCTTGAACTCGTTCAGCTTTTATCTTTTCCTCGGTCCCCTCCATGCTTAGTCTTTTCTCTCTCCTTCACTTTCTGTAACCCCCTGCGTACCAGTGACATTCCCGCCTTGCTTGGCGTGAAACGACTAAAATTAAAAAAAAAACGGAACATTGAAAAACAATAATGAAAAGAATATAGCTCTGTAAGCTCCCTGCGAAACGGGTTCAACGACCATCGTTTCTCTAAATTACATACGACAGATTACATTGTGTTATGTGGTGCCAGCAGCTGTGAATAATACCTAACTTGAATTAATATCAAACGTCCAAGATGAATTGCTTCTCAAAGCGATATTTGTGAGTTATCGTACTTGGTTTTGCCAAAAAGCTTTGCTAGGGGGCGCTCTTTAAGCCTAGGAAGATGCAATCATATTTTTTTCTGTCACTATCTTGTTTTTTTCAACGTGAAAATCACTATCGATATATTTTCAAGAATGTGATACATTCTAACTAGAAATTCTACAGCACTTTGAAATGACAGTACTTCAGAGAAGTACATTTTCCTCGACATGTTTAATCACACACATCTTAACACTATTGGGCTTTTTTACTTTTCGGCCTACAAGGGACAGAGCAGAATATATTTCAAGTTCATAGACATATTGGCATAATAAAATTACCCGTATCTGTGGGGGACCGCACTTGGAACCGCCAAAAGCGCTCGTTAGGGGAGTGCTCTTTAGGTCTATAAAAACGCAGTCATAATCTTTCTCTTTCTCTTCTTAGACCTTTTTAACATATGCAGTCGACGTCGATAAAGAACTCGGCCGCTGGGTCACGATCGCTTCCTTGGTCGTCTGTTGACATTTGAACTCTCTCACACGCGCACATACACACACGTGTCTATTACATACGCTTATTTCGTACAAAATATCTGGGTTGGCTGATTTTTTAGCGATATATCAACGCCTCAGTGAGCTATTATAATGGCAAAATCTAACTTATTTGAACACAATTTTATGGCTTCACTAAATATACATTGAACGCAATTGTATGCCTTGAACTAAATATATTTTGAACGCAATGGTATGCCTTAACTAAATATATTTTGAACGCAATTGTTTGCCTTCAACTAAAGATAAAATTTATTGCTGGTCATTTTTGCTTTAAAAATGTATTGTTGGTTATTTTTTTCTATAAATATATGTTTTTGGTCCTTTTTTATATAAAAACTAGCAGCATGGACCGGCTTGCTTCAAAAATCGTACGACTCATGCAGCAATCGTTATCATTTGACTTAAAATATTTTTGCCCTTCCTTGCCTTTAAAGGAGTACCCTTTGCCGTGCTGATGTCGCTACATTCCTTACTTATTGTCTATCTCACAGTGAATTTTTTCTAAGCTCTATACTAAACATTAAACCTGTTACGAAAAAAGAACTAAACAAAATGAACACAAAACGATCAGCTTTAAAAAAGGACTCGTAACTGGAAAAACCGAATGAAAAAAGAATGTTAACAACAAATACTTTTTCATACCCAAATCATTTCTGTGGAATCAGAATCAACATTGAGTTTAAGCAAGCGAATGAGCCAATTGGAGTAAAGTGCCATGCAGATTTAAATTTTTCCCACTTGTGACGAATGCAGCTATCGATTTTTTTGCATGCTAGTTAACATTTGTGTCAGTCAGCTGTTAGCTCTCATGCTGGCCAATAGAATCTTCCTGCCTATTCGTGGCAGCCAGCTATAGGCTCTCACTCTGGGCACTAGAAAATGGCCGCAAACTACATGAAAACTGCCGTAGAAGCATGAAAAATCGATTATTTTCACTATCGATGGGAGTTGGGAAATGCAAAGTCGGTCTTGACCTTCCCCGCTAACTTGGAGCATGTGCATGTAAATTTTTGTGCAAATCCGTCGAAAATTGCGGCCGTGCATTCGTTACACACACACACACACACACACACACACATTCTGCCTTTTATAGATAAAGATGTATTGCTGGTACTTAAATAATAAAAAAAACTATTTTCATACATTTTGCTTTTGTTTGAGGATTCACCATTTACCCATAGCTGGGACCCTCGGAATAACAGCAGTTAAGAGGTGTTTCCCCGTTCCTCAGCACCTCCAATCTACTGATGAGTATCCTTGCTGCCGAATGTAGTTTATCAACATACTCAGGACTTGAGTGAAAGTAATAAAAAGCACAGCCGACAAGATAAAGTGTGTATGATTGCGCGCGCGTGTGAGTTTTGGGATAGAAGGAAGGCTCACTAATCCTCATAACATCACTTTGCTCTTGGTAAATCCAGTTTAATTTCACTGGACGCTGTTCGCCTTTATTCAGTACCTTTCTCCCTGCTTTGTAAATGGTTTCCCTGCTCACTGCTTCTTGTGTTTTCTAACTCTTTATATGCGACTGCTCTCAATGTGCTCGGCACTTTAGATGCATCCTTCAAGAAGACAAATTAAAACAGGTAAATATGCAAAAAAAATGCACGCTTTAAAATTAGTTTAAACTGAAACAATCATCATGTAAGAATTACAAGGACATCACGTGTGTATATTTCTTTTTGTACTAATACAGGTTCCCCCACCAGGGTTTCATCCATGATTCTAGATTGTTTTTGATTTTCATTAATGATCTTTCCGATGACATTAGTTCTCAACTTGGAATCTACGCTGATGACACAAGTATTTACTCCTGTTGCGATACTAATTCTGAACAGTTTGATAAGATCAAAATGGGAGCTAAAATCCCAAACGACTTTCAGTCTGTAGTTAACAGGGGCAAAAGATGGCTTGTTAATTTTAACACCTCCAAAACTAAACTGCTCTCTATTAATCTCCTGAGAGACCCCTCTGCCTCCCGTCAGCATGACTGATGCTATCCTCCGGAAGAGTGACTCGGTACGCCTTCTCGGGCTAACGTTCTCTGCTGACATGAAGCTTCTAGGAACGTTAGTTGACTGTGTTTTGTGCTAGACAATCTTTCTCTCCAGAGTCTATCTTAAATATCTATAAGTCTACCAATTTTCCGTGCTTAGAATATTGCTGCCACATATGTTCGGATGCTCCTGCTATTTATCTAGAACTCCTTGATAAAATCCAAAGAAGAATCAGCAATATTATTGGTCCTGAGCTGGCATTTCGGTTTCAGCCACTTTCCCACCGCCGTAAGGTTGCCTCTCTTTGTGTTTTCTAAAAATACTTTCATGGTAATTGTTCGGATGAGCATCATTTCTCTTTCTTCTACTTAGCATAGTCGCTATCGTCCCGAGATTCTTTGAATTTAAACGCAGTACTAGATTGTCTATGAGGTCTCACCAATTTACAGTCACACTGGATAAATATAACCGTAAATTCTATGCTACCAATTTCTTTTCCTGCACTTCTCGGCTGTGGAACTCCCTTCCAGCTCTATGCTTTCCAGCGAATTTTGATCTGCAAAAATTTAAATGATATGTAATTAAATCTACTGTTTACCTCATTACACTCTTCTCTTCCCGCTCATTATTAATCATCTGAGAGACATCTATCTGCCTTCCATCAGCATGGCTGATGCTAACCTCCAGGAAAGTGACTCATTATGCCTTTTCGGCTTAACGTTCTCAGATGACATGAAGTGGAAGAACTATATTCAATCCATTGTTAGATCAGCTGCTAAGTAAATTGGTTCACTGTGTTGTGCAAGACAATTTTCCCCTCCAGAATCTATCTTACATATCTATAAGTCTACCATACACCCATGTTTAGAATATTGCTACTGCATATGGTTCGGTGACCCTCCTATTTACCTGGAGATCCTTGATAAAATCCCAAGGAGAATCAGCAATATTATCAGTCCTGATCTGGCAGCTCGGCTTCAGTCACTTGCCCACTGCTGTAAGGTTGCCTCTCTGTGTCTTTTCTATATTTTCATGGTAATTGTTCAGATGTGCTCGTCACTATGGTACCTAGACTTTTTGAATTTTAGTGCAGTACTAGACTGTTGTTGAAATCTCATCAATTTACAGTTGAGCTGGCGAGATGTAATCGTAAATTCTATGCTAACATTTTCTTTTCTTGCACTTACATTTGATTGTGGAACTCCCTTCCGGCTCCATGCTTCCCTGCCAACTTTAATCTGCAAAAATTTAAATGCAATGTCAATCGCTATCTACTCTCTATCTGATTACATTCTTCTCTTCCCGCTCATTATTAAGGTTTATGTTCTTAATTCTTCCATACCCAGTAAACCCTTGTCTCTTAATGGGTGTACTGCCTTGCATAAAGTTTATTAAAATATATATATATATATATATATATAATATATATATATATATATAATGCAACATAATTTTGTAAAAATCCTGCTCAAATAATACAAAAAAACGCACCACTATTATATATACTTCTATATTTAATTTTTTTCATCAGTATCTCTCACAGGAGCCCTTGTAGTTCTTCAAGGAATCTTGGTTGAGAAAGTCAGGGCTATTGTTTTTTAATCAGTTTGTCCCAAGCAAATTAACAATGCTACTAAGATGCTAAGGGCTACTGAGAGTGAAAGAGAATGACAAGATTTTAAAAGAAACACATTCCTAAACAAGGAACAAGGGATAGACCTATACTCCTGTTCAAAAGACTGAGAAGATTGTGAACAGGATGATAGGCAGACCTATCTACTCCTATTGAGGAGAGAAAAATTAAACAGATAATTAGTAAATAAAATTTCAGAGTTCAGATGGAGACGTTAGAAGTCAAGAATTGAAGTAGTCTTTAGAAGGAACCAGAAACCCAGTCCTAAACTGGAAACAATAATTCAAAAATCTTAGTTAAGAGTTTCATAGACATGTCTTTAATATAGTTTTCTCTTCTAAAAAAAATGGTTTACCTTTAATATGCAAAATTTTTTAAATGTCATGTCAATCGCTATCTGCTGTACGCCTTATTACTCTTCCTCTGTTCTTGCTCTTTAGCAATATTCCTGTTTCTAACTCTTCCACACCCAGTGACCCCTTGCGTCACAGTGGCTTTACTGCCTTGCTTGCGTTGAACACAATTAAAAAAAAATTGTGTATGTGTGAATACAGTCTAATGGAGAGTTGCTCAGAATGAGAAAATGGTGAATGAAATTCAAATTGTACCTGAGTTTGTTATATTCACTGTTGTACAAAGAGATGAATCCATTTCTCCCTCCCCCCCGTCAGCTTTTACTTAAGTAGGTGTAGACTGCTCTTCAACCTTGAGTGGTAACCAGTCTAAGACAACTGTGAATTAAAACAAACTATGACTGAATCTATCACAAGTCATCTTAAGTATTCTTGTCACTGAATTATGGTAGTTGAAGTTCAGTGAGCGCTATTTATGTTGTACAAATATCTATCATTATAATTTATCTTAGTTACAACGTTCATTCTAGCATGTAAGAAAGTTGTCATGCTTGAAATTGAGCAACCAGACATGCGTTAAATTTTTTGCAAGGCATGAACCAAATATTAGTTATTTTCACTTATTATACTTGTATACATCCTTATTAAAATATTAAGTCATTTGTTTTGAAAAGTATCAAGTTTTATTATGCAAAGAACACATTTTACTCATAAATAAATAAAAAAAATAAAGGATATAGAAATATATTTTTAACACAGAATCCTATATATAGGAATAAATCATTTTTACATGTTAATATGAACGTCTTGATCTTTTATTACCTTTGTCAATCTTTCACATACTAACCTTTATCACTCTGTATGTGACTTCATTTGCTGTACAAAAAGTTTACCCTGCCACTGAAGGAGACTCTGATCCCTGAACAAGACGGTGTTTGAATTTCATAGTTGTGTTTTCATATCCTGCTATGGCAACATAGAAGAACTCTGAGTGAAATTAACAATAACGATACAGCAATTGGGAGGATTTGAAAAAGAATGCAGCGGAAAAAGAAGTAATATTAATAATGCAGAGTGTCAAAGGTTAAAAAATGAGAAATAAAGAAAGGATAATATCAGAACTAAACATTTTAATGACATTCTTTTTCTTTTCTTTTTTGTTTACAGAAAATAAATTGAATATTTTAGATCTAACATGAGGGTGTATGATTTTAAATTCATTCCCCAGGTGAATGACTCTCTTAAATCATCTTAATTTGGGCAAGATAAGAAAATATATTATCAGTAGAATATAATTTGCTTGATGCCATTTTTATGAAGAACAGACATAGGTACAGGTCCACCCTCACTTCATCCGAAGGAATAAATTATTTTTACATGTTAATATGAACTCCTTGATCTTTTTTTTTTTACCTTTGTCAGTCTTTATTTATCACTTTGTAAGTGACTTCATTTGCTGTACAAAAAGTTTATACTGCCACTGAAGCTGACTCTGAACAAAACTCTTCGAATTTAAGCGCAGTACTAGTCTCACCAATTTACACTTGAGCTGGTTTGATGTAACTGTAAATTCTATGCCAACAATTTCTTTTATCACTTGTCAATCGGTTTCTACTGTTTTCTTGATTACACTTGTTTTGTTCTCGCTCTTTAGTAATGTTCCTGTTTCTAACTCTTCCACAGCCAGTAACCCCTTGTGTCTCAGTGGCTTTACTTCCTTGCTTGGGATGAGCACGATTAAAAAATATATAAAAATATTAGCCAAACAATGAGATTCCGAAAAGCATCCCGGCAGTAATACTTTCCTAATATTTGAAATAAAGATTTGTCAGTATTTGATATGCAGGTGGCGCAATGGCTAGAGACTCGGAACGGGAATACGGCAAAACTTTCGCTGAAATACCCTTGGCAAAGTAAAAAAAAATCTATCTAGCTATCGGTTAAAAGCAGAGCAGACTAGATTCTGTAGCTGTGGTTGGCAACCATTATATTACTTTGGTGGACCAAATAATTGAACTGTAGTTAAGATCCGGTTAGCATTGCAGTATAAACAAAAGGTCGACTTTGAAATGGGCCTGTTCATATGTAGCATGCTCGAAAACAAGACCCCATGCTGAAAATGATTAAATCACACTGTATAGCATGTACTGTGTCTCTTCAGGACGGGGCGATCATGGCTCTCCACAATTTCCTCTCCTTTGTAGTTCTTAATAAATTTTGTCTTTTTCTTATTTCTCCTAAACCCTGTTCTGCTATCCATTTACTCAAGCTCATTCTTTGTCTTCTATGTGCCATGTCTCTTCAGGACGTTGACGATCATGGCTCTCCACAATTTCCTATCCTTTGTAGTTCTTAATAAATTTTGTCTTTTTCTTATTTCTCCTAAACCCTGTTCTGCTATCCATTTACTCAAGCTCATTCTTCGTCTTCTATGTGCTGTGTCTATTCAGGACATTGGCGATCATGGCTCTCCACAATTTCCTATCCTTTGTAGTTCTTAATAAATTTTGTCTTTTTCTTATTTCTCCTAAACCCTGTTCTGCTATCCATTTACTCAAGCTCATTCTTCGTCTTCTATGTGCCGTGTCTCTTCAGGACATTGGCGATCATGGCCACAATTTCCTATCCCTTTGTAGCTCTTAATAAATTTTGTCTTTTTCTTTATTTCTCCTAAACCCTGTTCCTATCCATTTTCAAGCTCATTCTCTTAATGTGCCGTGTCTCTTCAGGACGTTGGTGATTTTGTATCCTTTGTAGCTCTTAATAAATTTTGTCTTTTTCTTATTTCTCCTAAACCCTGTTCTGCTATCCATTTACTCAAGCTCATTCTTCGTCTTCTATGTGCCGTGTCTCTTCAGGACGTTGGTGATCATGGCTCTCCACAATTTCCTATCCTTTGTAGCTCTTAATAAATTTTGTCTTTTTCTTATTTCTCCTAAACCCTGTTCTGCTATCCATTTACTCAAGCTCATTCTTCGTCTTCTATGTGCCGTGTCTCTTCAGGACATTGGCGATCATGGCTCTCCACAATTTCCTATCCTTTGTAGCTCTTAATAAATTTTGTCATCTTCTTATTTCTCCTTAACCCTGTTCTGTTATCCATTTACTCAAGCTCATTCTTCGTCTTCTATGTGCCGTGTCTCTTCAAGACGTTGGTGATCATGGCTCTCCACAATTTCCTCTCCTTTGTAGCTCTCAATAAATTTTGTCTTTTTCTTATTTCTCCTAAACCCTGTTCTGCTATCCGTTTACTCATTCTCATACTTCGTCTTCTATATGCAATGCCTCTTTAGGACGTTGGCGATCATGGCTCTCCACAATTTCCTGTCCTTTGCAGTTCTTAATAAATTTTGTGTTTTTGCTATCCCTCTTAAAAAAAACAAAAAAACTTGTCCAACCATCCATTTTATTCAAGCTCGTTTCGTCGTGTATTTGTTGTGTCTCTCTGTCCCGCTTTTAATATGTCACGTGAGTGTTAAATTTTCCAAGCCCTCTTTCCTCATTATGTGCCTTGGAAATTAAACTTCCTCTTTCTGATGTTAAGTATAAGTGTCTTATTTTCTCTAAAATTCGTCGTTGCTTATATGTTCAGTCCATGATATTCTCAGCATCCTTCTGTAGAACCACATTTCTGTTGCTTCAAGTATTTTCTTCAGCATTTATTGTCATATACGAAGACCGATAGTAATATAAGAGTTCAGTACTATTTTCTTTGTTTCTAATGAATATTTCTTCTTTCTCTTTTGGAAGCCACTTTTCCCTATGATTTCCATCCTCTGTTAAAACATACCCCAACTGAAATAGTTGCCTGATTTTGGTATCTCCAATTTGTATCTTGCATGTTGTGCTATTCATTTTACTGACAGTCATACATTCTGTTTTGTAATTTATGTTTAGTCCTTTCTTCTCGCTTTCCTTCACTACCTTCTGTGGGTGGTTCTGTAAATTCCTTATCTTTTATCTGCTATCAACAATGTGTCATCTGCATATCTTGGTGTTACGTTTCTATATCACCACGAAGACAGCTGCTCGAGTGACTAATTGTTTATTTCAAGAAGCGAAAAATTACTTCCGACATCACCGCTGACCAACCTCGTTCTTTCAACGTCCCGTTGTCTCGCCTTCCCTCATTTATTTTCTTTATCTTAGCAGCCGAAAAAAATTGATGCCTCTGAGGTCTGTCAACAAAGCACACATCACCGAATATATTACTTTCTTTATACTTTACTGTCCCGAGCAGAGAGATGTTTGCTTGAGTCGGCTTTTAAGACTACAGCTCGTCTTTTGGGCGACTTCTCTAAATATCAATCTCCCGATCAGACAACATAAGATTCGAGACAGATTGACCAGCCCTCCCTTTCACAGACACAAACATTAAGGAATTCCTTGCTATTAAATAAAATAAGACGGTTAGGACAAATCCAGCAAGCTAATGCCCATTATGATGGCCATGGCTTTATGATGATTGCTATGGGGTCACATCACGGATCATGTCTCGTTTTATTATGGAGGTAAACGAGAAAAGGAACTTGTGGTAGAAAATAAACTCGAAAGCTGGAAGATAAATTGATACGTATTGGGTAGGTAAGCAAAGGAATGGAGACAAATAAGAATAAAACTAGAAAGAAATAAAATGGGAAAGATAGATAAAAATAGACAGAATTACATTGGTATAGGCATGAAAAGACTTTTTTTTCTTTTTGCTTTTTCATTCGGATCAGTTTATCTCGGAGTGATATAAACTGAGATTGTAGCAAACGAAAAATAGGAAAATTATGAATCACTCTCTCTCTCTCTCTTTATATATATATATATATATATATATATATATATATATATGTGTGTGTGTGTGTGTGTGTGTGTGTGTGTTTCATCTTTAAGGATCCTTTTCAACCAACACTTCGTCAGAAGAATACATTTTAGTACTCACTAGGAACCCTTTACATTGGCTCTTTTCCCAATATATTTAAGCCTTGTTTTTATTCATAGATTTGTATTTTAGTTCTGGCTCCTTTTTTTTTCTCCTCCTTATACTTTTCTTTTCTTGGAGTACCAACTTATTCTTATGACGAAGAGTTTTCTGAAAAGAATGCTTAAAGAAGAATGCTCTCCTGCATTTTCAAATCTATATATAAGTTCTGTAGTGTCAAACTTTTATATATATATATATATATATATATATGTAAAATCTACAAACAGACTGTTTTGCCGTATCACAACTCATCAATGGGGCTAGACATCCGATTGCTTCAAGCCGGGATCGAAATTCAACCGATTTGACCTCAATCAGAGACCCTTAAATCCTTACACGCCAAAGAAAGGGAATTTTTAACGCATTATATACGTGATATATAAACGCCATACGACAGCCATAGCGCTCAATTCTTACGAAGAGCGATGCACACACACACACACACATACACACATACACACACATATATGTATAGTTGTGTATTTTTGTAGCTGTAGTTCTTTACTATATGCTAAACAAGCCTCACACGGTACTTTTGTTATGTTTTATTATGTTTTTCTTGCATGCAAAGATGTGGTTTCTTTTATGGACATAATTAGCCATTTTAAAGAGTTTAGTTATATACTTTAATAAATGGTGTATAGGTTCTATTATAGACAGTATTATTATTAATATTATTATTTTCCTGGTGATGGCTAATTCATAAATATTCGTGTTGGTCAAATTACCACTAGATTGTCAAGAAGGTTGAGCCTTTATCATTCTGCTCAAGGCTCCATATAGACACATTTAAAAGAGCATGGGATATGCACTTAAAATGTAAAAAGCATTTAAAAATAATATAAGCTCTTTTATATATAATGATAGTCCACTAATATATACTTAATAGCTGTTATATAACATTGTATACTGTTTTTATAACACCTGAGAAAGAAATATACATCTACGTGCAAGTTTATGTGCGCATATTAATTTTTTACAGCACTCATATATATATATATATATATATATATATATATATATATATATATATATATATATATTAACACCAGACAGCTCTTTCAAAGAAATTTTGGGAATTGAGGGAGAAAAGTTTGTGCCCACGGATAATTTAAAAGAGTGTAGGTTCCCACGTACACTTAATATTCTTAGAGATAGGTGTGATTTATGCTTAGAAGAAAAAATTAGAATAATAAAATACAATAATCAAACCTAACTATTCAATCAGAGGAATGAATTAGTGTTAAAATGTCGATATCAAAACAAATTCAAATTTTCATAGTATAGGTTTAACTTAATTAGCTACTATATTTCCATAATATTCACTCCCCTCTAACATTTCAAATGTCAAATGTATAACAAATTCTAATTTCTATATTCTTTCCCCTCTATAACCTTTTTATCTATATTAATTATAATTTATAAACTTTCCCCTACTCTAAGATGTTACCATCTCTCTTTCCATTAATCCCTTACAGCCTTTTAGCTATATATTTTATTTTTAAACCTTTTTTTATTCCTCTTTTAATTTTAATTTAATATTTCATTCTTCATAAAACCCCAAATTAATGCCATAAGGTTAATATTCGGGTTTAATTTTATAAAATTTCTTCCCTTTTTGTGGATCAGTTTTAATATTTTATATTACTAGATTCTACTTGGATTATATACCAACGGATTTGTTAACTTTACTCTCTCTCTCTTTCTCTCTCTCTCTATCTATCTATCTATCTATATATATATATATATATATATATATATATATATATTAAACTCCTAGTAATACTCGGTTGGAAAAAACCTCGGATAGCACAACTTGCAAGTCTATCAAAAGAAACTGGTACCCGAGGAAAAAATTGGTAAAAAAAGAAAGAACTAGAAACATCCGAACAGGGCGAAATAAATCGTCCAGTGCCTTAAGTTTTTAGTCCAAAAAAAAAAATCTCAAGCGAGTAATAAAGCTAAAACGTAGAGTGCTCAATACGCTAAGCAGAGCAGGGCTAAATAGAATAAATCCTAAAGAGCCAGGAACAACCTACCTAGGTTTCACCTAAACGGATCTTCAGGGTAAGCTGGCTAAAGAGGAAATGACATGAAACAGTATTTATTGATAAAACCACTAAAAAGTAATTAGCATAAAACCTCGTGACAGAAGAAGATAGAGAGAAAAAAAAGCCAAAACACAGCCCCCACAAAAGACTCCTGAAAAGAACCTCTCTTCTTTATATATATATATATATATATATATATATATATATATATATATATATATATATATATATATATATAAACAAAAATTAACACTTAAATTATGTATACAGCTATATTCGGGAATAAAAAACATGTCTATTCCCAGCAAACTGTTTCAATAAAAAAACAAACATTTTACTGAAAGTTACATTTAAAATTAAATGTACATCTCTCGTATAATCGCCTGAAGATCGTAAGAGCGTGAAACTTGACTAGCGACTCGAGCTGTTTCTCGTTGAGTTTTGACGTTATGAATCGTTCTTTGTTCTGTTTAGGTAGTCCAGATGCTGAGCACTTTAATTTACTGAGGTAGATATTTGTCTTCTGGTCTTTCTTTTTCTTTTCCTTGTTCGGGGATTTTCTTGTCTGTGTTATTACGTGGTCTGACAAGTTGTCTGTTGGTCACACTATATATACGTCCAAACTTTAAATGCAAACAGGCATTTTCTCAGATCAGTGATTAAAAGTGGCTTCGAGTGAGAACCATCCTTCTTCGAACGCCATAGAGTGCCGCTAAAGAATCATAAACAAAGAATTATACCAAATAGCATAAACCTTGAGGACTTTCAACAGCGGCAACGACTAAAATGAGCAGCAAATGTAAGTGGAAGAAAAAGCAATGATATGATTAGCGTTGAATTTCCACACAACTTCAAACTAAAGGTGAGGAAGGAAAACTCCATCAATACATAAAAAAATGGTAATAACTGCCGGACTTGAGAAACCTCTTTTTCTGTAAAATTACTTTAATAGAAAGATTTTATGAATTTTAAAGGACAGTCATACTGAATTTTCAGTCAATGAATACCAGATGTGTCTATATAAAGAATTAATTAATTACCATATCTATCTATCTATCTATCTATCTATCTATCTATCTATCTATCTATCTATCTCAGTTTGTTCATATCTATCTATCTATCTATCTATCTATCTATCTATCTATCTATCTATGTCAGTTTGTTCATATCTATCTATCTATCTATCTATCTATTTCAGTTTGTTCATATCTATCTATCTATCTATGTCAGTTTGTTCATATCTATCTATCTATCTATCTATCTATCTATCTATCTATCTATCTAGTTCAGTTTGTTCATATCTATCTATGTCAGTTTGTTCATATCTATCTATCTAGTTCAGTTTGTTGATATTCATTCATCTATTCATCTATCTCTCTATCTATTCATATCTATCTATGTCAGTTTGTTCATATATTATTCATCTATCTATCTATTCATTCATCTATCTATCTATCTATGTCAGTTTGTTCATATTCATCTATCTGGTTCAGTTTGTTCATATCTGTCTATCTAGTTCAGTTTGTTCATATTCATATCTATCTATCTATCTATCTATCTATCATCTATCTATCTATGTCAGTTTGTTCATATCTATCTATCTATCTATCTATCTGTCTAGTTCAGTTTGTTCATATCTACCTACCTATCTATCTATCTATTGATGAAAAAATCTGTTAAACAATAGAATGATATCAGCATGAACAGAGAATCTAATACGTATGAAATATGTATCAATGTTTGATATGAAAAGATGATATGAAAGAGAGGGAGACACAGAGAAAGAGAGAGTTACCGAGGGGGAAAAGGAAAAGGTAAGAAAGATGGAAGAGAATGTGAAGAAAATAGATAGAAAAGCGGGGAGATAAACGATAAATATAAAAAGAAATGCGGAGAGAAAAGAAAAAAAAAAGATGAAAACGAAGAGAGAAATGAAACTAGGGCCCCGAAGAGAAAAATGAAACTAGAGCCCCGAAGAGAAAAATGAAACTAGAGCCCCGAAGAAAAAAAAAAAGAGAAAAAATAAAAGAGAATAAGATTAAAAAAAAAGAAGAAAATAGAGAAGAGAACAGGAAAGAAAAGAAAGCATTTTCTTAAAGGAACATAGCGATAGAGACAGAAATGGCGGCTGACTTATTTTAGATGGGGCCCGCTATACGGAGATGAGGATTTTATGTGCTTTTGATCTCACGAGTACAATAAACCACCCACCAAAAATATAGCTAAGAATAGCTAGGGAATCGATGGGAACAGATCCCAAGATGCCTTCCAAAAGCTAAGCAGAATATTAAGAGACAGAAAAAAAAATCGTTAGAAAAAAACAAAAACAAAACAAACAAAAAACAAAACAAACAAAAAACAAAACGAAAAAAAAAAACACAAAAAACAAAGAGTATTGAACTGTTACCTGATATCTATCTTCCTATATGGTAGCGAATGCTGGACAATCTCCTCAAAGATGAGAAAAAGATCTTGAAGCTTGGTTCTAACAGAGCACAGAAAGTGTGACACCGAGATCCGAAGACTTATTGGGATGGCCAAAGATGCATTCGAAAAGCTAAACAGAGTATTAAGAGAAGGAAAAATTTCGTTAGAAACAAAGAAAAGAGTACTTAACTGTTACGTGATATCTGTTCTCCTGTATGGCAGCGAATGTTGGAAAATCTCCTCAAAGATGAGGAAGAGACTTGAAACTTGGTTCTAACAGAGCACAGAAAGTGTGACACCGAGATCCGAAGACTTATTGGGATGGCCAAATATGCATTCGAAAAACTAAGCAGAGTATTAAGAGACAGAAAGATCACGTTAGAAACAAGGAAACAATATTGAACTCGTGATATCTGTCCTCCAATATGGCAGCGAATGCTGGACAATCTTCTCAAAGACGATAAAGAGAATTGAAGCAATAAGAAAGATGCTGACGATATCATGAACCGGACAGAAATTTTATAGTGTTATGGGGACGTTGATTGACTTTCCTCGCGATTACACCCCCATACGAAATAGTACAGAACTGGGTAAGCCTGTATACCAAAAGTAAGTATGAATATTATTGGCATTTTGAAGGAAAATTGAGGAATTATTAATTAAATCCATATTTGCCTATTAATCTCATAGAGTTAAAGATATTGCGTTTATTTTTTATCTACTTGGAAGTGTTTTAACACAGGACCGAAAGTGCGATACTGAGATACGAAGACTTATTGCGATGTGCAAAGATGCCTTCCAAAAGCTGAGCAGAGTATTAAGAGAGAGAAAAATTTCGTTAGAAAAAAAAATTATCGAAATGTTATGTGATATCTGTCCTCCTGTATGGCAGCGTGTGTTGGACAATCTCCTCAAAGATGAAGAAGAGACTTGAAGCAAGAGAAATATAGCTTTACAGAAAGATGCTGAGGATACCCTGGGCCGAAAACGTGAGGAACATCGAGGTCTTGAAGAAAATGGAAACAAAACGGAAACTTATAGTTAACATCAGGAAGTGGCAGTTGAAATTTCTGGGACACATAATGAGGAAGGGGGGGGGCTTGAAAAATCTGATACACACTGGACAGATTGAGGGAAAGAGGGACAGAGAAATGCAGGCGTAACGTACTTGACGGCTTTGAGCAAATGGATGGCAGAATAGGATTTGGGTGAAATAACAAAAAGACAAAAGTTATTAAGAGCTAAAGGAAGATGTGGAGGTCCTTTATCGCTTGCATCAAGAAGGGACACCGAACATAAAAGAAGAAATAGACTAGATTGGCCGTTAGGTCTCATAATTTTTATTTCTGGTCCATTGAACCCTGTCCTTTTATCGTCCTCTCTCCTCAATAACGTTTTCTCGTTTCTCACACACTAAGTAAACTCATGGGTTCTTAGTGGTTTTATGACCTTGCTTGCGGTGAAATTATTAATATATATATATATATATATATATTAAGACATTTTTATGTTTATACATTCTTTTTATAATGTGTGACGTCATTTGTTTACATTTGATACGCCATGAGCAGATATGAATGTACGTGAGAGATTCATGGAAGATTGAAGTTTAAATACAGTAAATTCGACCTTGCTAACCGAACGCTCCTCTGTGGCCAAATCGGTAAAGGCACGTCAAGCTAAATGACGGTTCCGTATAGGATACAGGTTCGAATCCTGTCGGAAGACAAATATTTTCTGTGAAAATTTCTCGGACATTCAGGCCGGTAAATGTTGTTTAATACTGTTTATTATAAACAGAGCATTTACTTAAATATTTGTATCTATAAAAAGAATGTATAAACATAAAATGTCTTAAAATAATTGTCGGATTTGTCCATTTCATAATGTGTGACATATATATATATATATATATATATATATATATATATATATATATATATATATAATTAGTCAAATAGATCATATTTATACACCGTCCTGGTTAAGACGATAAGCTACATCCGCGTTCTGGGTAAGACGATAAACTACGTCCAACAGCAAGGCCTCTGATCAGGAGGTTTTGAGGAACGTGGAACCACCTCTTAATTGCTGGTGTTCCCAGGTTCACCCTGACCCGTGGTGGTGGCACCTGTTAGATTCCCAACTATGGGTAAATAGCTAACCCCTAAACTGAGGTCAAAACACTATGTAAGTGTAAAAATAAATTTTAATACCTTTTGGAAAATAAAAGATATTACCGGTTATACATTTTTGAAGAAAAATATTACCAGAAATAAACATTTTGTCGGCATTAAATAGCCCAGTGAGGTTCATATGCCGTAAACAAAACGAATATATATATATATATATATATATATATATATATATATATATATATATATATAGAGAGAGAGAGAGAGAGAGAGAGAGAGAATTAGACAAATAGATTTATATTTATACATTTTATATTTATCTATATATCGACTGATAAATATGAAAATGATTAAATATATTTTTTAATGGATACACGTGTTTGCAATATTTTTAAACAGTGTACATGAAATGTGCACACAAACACATGCTGGCCTGAGAGGCTCTGTGTGACCAAGGGGCCTGAAGTGATTTTTCTTATGAAGAGAAATGCAGGTTCGAACCCGTCTGAAGTGTGTATATATATATATATATATATATATATATATATATATATATATATATATATATAGATAGATAGATAGATAGATAGATAGATAGATGCGATTTTGAAAGAAAGAAAGCAAGCAAGAAAGCAAGAAAGAAAGAAAGAAAGATATATAATGAAATAGACTGTCTAGTCAGATAGATAGATAGTGATCAGACTGGGCTAGATAAACAGACTGGGATATATATATATATTTGTTTGAATAAAAACAGACCACTTTAAGGTTCCATGTAATAAGTTATTTCACCACAACCCTTTTAAAGGGCTCTGGATCATCAGACTTTTACTTCCAAAAGTTGTTGCTCTGAATTTACATTGAGCTCTCTGGATATCATCCTCCTTGGGTCTACCCATACGGATTACCTAGTTTTGCATAAAATAACTAACTAACTAACTAACTAACTAACTATATATATATATATATATATATATATATATATATAGATAGATAGATAGATAGATAGATAGTGGACAGACTGGGCTAGATATATATAATAAACGGACTAGGATAGATATATAGATAGATAGATAGATAGATAGATAGATAGATAGATAGATAGATAATGAAAAGACTGGTGGATGAATAAATATAAAAAGATAGCAGAAGAGTAAGAATAAAATCGTGGAGAAAATGGAAAGCAAGAAAGAACAATAAATTTCATGATTGTTACTCTTAGTTGAAACCCGACATGAAAGCAGACACCATTAACAAGAGGAGATTCTCAGTGATGAAAAATCTAAATTACAGAGTCGATAGTTCGAATATTAATTTCTAAAATGATGACGATTGAAGATCGAATATGGGTGGGGTTTTCTGACTGATCGAAGTGATATCAATTCATATGTGGTGGACAGGCAAGAAAGGGTCAGATGAAAAGGAAAAAAAAAGTGGCCAAGCTTTTGACGTATACTTAGAGAGTAAGTGGGTAGGTGCATATTAGAAGCAGATTTAAGTGATTTAAAGAAGAAGATTAATAGGAAAAAAGAAGAAATGAAAGAAAGAAAGTAAAATGAAATTTGGTAAAGCGTTGATGGCAAGAAAAAATACGTGCACAGAGCAATGCTGAAAGAAAGAAAGAAAGAAAGAAAGAAAGAAAGAAAGAAAGAAAGAACAAGACTTACTGTGATATGCACATCGGAAGATGAAAGAAAGAAAAAAAGAGAATGAACGAGACTTGCTAAAGCTTTGATGAAAAGAAAGAAAGACGTAAACAGTGCCATTTTGAAAGAAAGCAAGCAAGCAAGCAAGCAAGCAAGCAAGAAAGAAAGAAAGAAAGAAAGAACGAACGAAAGAAAGAGCGACAAAGAACAAGACTAACTTGGTAAAATCGTGACACGCACATCGGAAAGTGAAAGAAAGAGAATGATCGAGACTTGCTAAATCTTTGCTAAAAAGAAAGAAAGACGTAAACAGTGCAATTTTGAAAGAAAGCAAGCAAGCAAGCAAGCAAGCAAGCAAGAAAGAAAGAAAGAAAGAAAGAACGAACGAAAGAAAGAGCGACAAAGAACAAGACTAACTTGGTAAAATCGTGACACGCACATCGGAAAGTGAAAGAAAGAGAATGATCGAGACTTGCTAAATCTTTGCTAAAAAGAAAGAAAGACGTAAACAGTGCAATTTTGAAAGAAAGGCAAGCAAGCAAGCAAGAAAGAAAGAAAGAAAGAAAGAAAGAACGAACGAAAGAAAAGAGCGACAAAGAACAAGACTAACTTGGTAAAAATCGTGACACGCACATCGGAAAGTGAAAGAAAGAGAATGATCGAGACTTGCTAAATCTTTGCTAAAAGAAAGAAAAGACGTAAACAGTGCAATTTTGAAAGAAAGCAAGCAAGCAAGAAAGAAAGAAAGAAAGAAAGAAAGAAAGAAAGAGCGACAAAGAACAAGACTAACTTGGTAAAATCGTGACACGCACATCGGAAAGTGAAAGAAAGAGAATGATCGAGACTTGCTAAATCTTTGCTAAAAAAAAGAAAGACGTAAAAAGTGCAATTTTGAAAGAAAGAAAAGCAAGCAAAGAAAGAAAGAAAGAAAGAAAGAAAGAAAGAAAAAGAGCGACAAAGAACAAGACTAACTTGGTAAAATCGTGACACGCACATCGGAAAGTAAAAGAAAGAGAATGATCAAGACTTGCTAAATCTTTGATGAAAAAAAAGACGTAAACGGTGCAATTTTGAAAGAAAGAAAGCAAGCCAGAAAGAAAGAAAGAACGACACATGATAAGACTTTGACGAACAGTGTGAAAGACATACACAGGGCAAGGTGAAAGAAAGAAAGAAAGAAAGAAAGAAAGAAAGAAAGAAAGAAAGAAAGAAAGAAAGACAACATGACTTAATAGCTTTGATAAAAAGGAAAGTTGAAAGAAAGAAAAAAGAAATAAAGAAAAGAACGACACATGATAAAGTTTGATGAAAAGGATGAAAGACATTCACAGAGCAAGATGAAATAAAGAAAGAATGGAAGAAGGAAAGAAAGAAAGACATAACGAGACTTGGAAAAGATTTGATGAAAAGGTAAGTTAAAAGAAAGAAAGAAAGAAAGAAAGAAAGAAAGAAAGAAAGGGTAAAGAGTTAATAAAAAAAGGAAAAATATATAGCCAGAGCGTAGCGAAAGAAAGAAAGAAAATAATAAAGAAAGGTTCAATTGGCTTTCCGCATAGATGTTTACTATAACAAAATTTTCTTTTCGTAGGTATTGGATAACGTACCAATCTGTGTTTATTGAATATAAAGAAAGACAAAATAAATAATGTCACAAAGAACGGTAGAAAACGAAATTCGAAGGCGCATTGGGATACAGAAAGATGCCTTCCAAAAACTAAGCAAAGTATTAAGAAACAGGAAAATTTCGTCAGAAATAAAGAAAAGAGTAATAAACTGTTACATAATATCAGTCCTCTTATATTGGTAGTGAAAGCTGGACAATGTCAACACAGGTCAAAAAGTGACATGAGGCAATAAAAATGTGGTTCTACAGAAGGATGCTGAGAATACCACGGAATGAACGTATCAGCAATACAGAAAATGGAAACAAAAAGAACAACACATATTTAACATCAGAAAGAGACAGTTGAAATATCTAGAGCACATAATGAGAAAAGAGGGTTTGGAAAATTGGATCCTCACAGGACATAGTGGGACAGAGGAAAGCAGTGCATAACCACTGCCTAACGAGCTTGTTTGAACGTTTGGCAGAACAGAGATTATGAGAGACAGAGAAATGTTAAAATTTACTAAGTGCTATAAGAGACAGAAAGTTGTGGAGAGCCATGATCGCAATCATCCTGAAGCGAGACGGCGCTTAGAAGAAAAAGAATGAACGAGAACCTACAGAAGTGTAACATGGATTTAGATAGTTACGTCTTCCTCGCTTGGTTAAAAAAAAGTTACGTCTTCTTCGCTGAGAATAAAAAAAATGTTACGTCTTCGTCGCAGAGTTAAAAAAAATTACACCTTCCTAGCTGAGTTAATAAAAAGTTACGTCTTCCTCGTTGAGTTAAAAAAAAGTTACGTCTTCCTCGTTGAGATAAAAAAAGAAATTACGCCTTCCTCGCTGAGTTTAAGAAAGTTACGTCTTCCTCGTAGAGTTAAAATAAAAAAAAGTTACGTCTTCTTTCGCCGAGTTAAAAAAAAGTTACGTCTTCCTTGCTGAGATAAAAAAAAGTTAAGTTTTCTTCGCCGATTAAAAAAAAGTTACGTCTTCCTCCTTGAGTTAAAAAAAGTTACGTCTTCCTCGTTGAGTTAAAAAAAAAGAAAGTTACGACTTCCCCGCTGAGATAAAAAAAAAAAAGAAGTTACGCCTTCCTCGCTGAGTTTAAGAAAGTTACGTCTTCCTCGTTGAGTTAAAATAAAAAAAAAAGTTACGTCTTTCTCGCTGAGTTAAAAAAAAATGTTACGTCTTCCTTGCTGAGAAAAAAAAAGTTACGTCTTCCTCGCCGAGTTAAAAAAAGTTAAGTTTTCCTCGCCGTTAAAAAAAAAAAAAAGTTACGTCTTCCTCCTTGAGTTAAAAAAAGTTACGTCTTCCTCGTTGAGTTAAAAAAAAAAAAAGTTACGACTTACCCGCTGAGATAAAAAAAACAAAAAAAAAACAGAAGTTACGACTTCCTCGCTGAGATAAAAAAAAAAGAAGTTACGTCTTCCAGGCCGAGTTAAAAAAAGTAACATCTTCCTCGCTGAAGAAGTTACTTCTTCCTCGCCGAGTTAAAAAAAAGTTACGTCTTCCTCGTTGAGTTTTGCGAACTCTGAATTTCAAAATCATTCAAGATTTTCGCCATATAATAGTCGTGCAACGTATTTTCCTCCATCCATTGTTTCTTATTTTGACTTGTGTACTAACTTAGAGTAATCGACATGAAAAAAGGAATTGACCTACCACGTACTTCTTCTATTTGCTTTATCCCTTTAGGATACAGGTAATCATGACACTTCACGACTTCCTATTCTTTTTAGCTCTTAACAATGTTTCTCTTTTCACTATTTACCATCTATTTACACAAACTCGCTAAGTAAATTCATCTCTGTTTCCCTCTATATTGTCTGTCTTGTGAGTGTCAAATTTTTCAAGCCGTCTTTCTCCTCATTATTTTTCTTCCTTGTTGCATTTTCTTTTTACTTTTTTTTCTGTGTTTGTCTTTCATTCTTGCTTTCTTTCTTTCAATCTTTCTTTCTTGTTGTCTTTTCTTTTCTTTTTCTTTCTTTTTCTTTGCTTGTCTCTCTTTCTTTGGCTTTCATTTCCTTTTTGTTTGCTGTTACCCTCTTCCCATCTTATCTGTCCTGTGAATGTCATTTTTTCCAAGCCGTCTTTCTCCTCATTATGCGCAACACAAATGTCAGCTATCTCTTTCTGATGTTTGGGAAAGACATACTATTCTTCACACTCACCTTTACGTTTATCTGTAGGGCAGACTGTCAGAATTAGCCTTGTTAGGTCAACCAGATGGACAACTCCGGAGTCGGTACCTGTAGTGAAGACAACAGGAAATCAATCTACTATCTTTCGCAAGAATACTGATAACAATGCATTTTTCGCCCTTTAAAGGGCCGGGGGAGGGGCACTCAAGGTAGAGGAGTACGTTAGGAGGCCATTATGAGTGGAAGATAACGGTTAACCTGAGCCTTGAACAGGTTAAGATTGTAGTGATCGGTGAAACATCCTGTTGGGAGTCAGTTCCACAGGGCAGTGGTTCGTGGGAAAAAGCTGCTTGAATGGAATTTACTTCTCACCGATGGAATACGGGGGGAATGTGGGTGATTTGTTACGATATAAGTGGCATGGCGTGTTCTTGTTGTGAAGGTTTGATTTGGCGGGAGCAGGGAATGTAGTTCGTCCTAGCACTTTACGTGGAAGTTTTACAGATTTAAAATAAAAGAAAGATGTGGAAAGCTATGATCAATTGCGTTCTGATAAGATATGGCTTAGAATAAAATGTACGAATATAAACTTAGTAAGAAATGTTGAAGAAAAGTGAAGAAAGACATATAATCGATAAAGAGATGGAAATAAAGAAAGTGTAGGTGTGTCGGGTCTATTGTTGCATCGAAGTTGCAAGAGGACAGAGAGAAAATAGACCAGTTCACTGTAAAGAATGGACTAATGAAAAGTTGTAAGAATTAATTGGAAGAGCAACAGAAGCAATGGGGCAATATAGTGAAATGTTCTACTTAATGACAAGCCAGTTTACGGTCGTTCAGATGAGGGCTAGGGTAAGTGAGAGAGGATAACATGAAAGTTTCTCGGCCGTACAAAGGATGAGACGCTGAGCAATGCAGATAAAAGGCAGAAAGAAAGGAGTTCGCTTCTGCCCGAGGTCGTCGCAGCAGATGAAAGCGAAAGAGGCGCGATTTCGAAGCGGCGCGTCCCGACTGAACAGGGGTGGAAAGTAGCGATCGGATAGCTTCAAGCTTCAAGTGGTTGCTCATCCATGAAGCGAGGCGGACGGCGGCGAGTAGCGAACAAAGATTCAATGTCTTTTGAGAAGGCGTAAGAATAAAACAGTGTTAGTGACGAGACTAGGCTTCGGGCACTATCACTCTTGGCCGTTGTCGATTATATCCCTTGGAACTCTCTGACACCGATTTGGGATTGTACAACGCCGCGAACACACACATAAGTGACGTGGGAGAGATAGATAGATAGACAGATAGATAGAGAGAAAGAGGGAGAGAGAGAGAGAGGGAGGGAGGGAAAAGTGGTGGGGGTAGTACATACTTCAGTGACTGTAAATGAATGGTAATCTCCGCGTCTTTTTGAATGAAATTTAAAGTGGATTCTCTCTTCATTTCTTTGTAATTTTCAGACGCGTTTCTTTTATATACTTTTTATTATTTGTTTCTTTCTTATTTGCATTCTTTTTATTTGCTTGTCTTTCTTTCTTTCTTTCTTTCTTTCTTGTTTGCTTTTATTTTCGTTTTGCTTTTCTTTCCTCTTCTTTGTTTGTCTGTCTTTCTCATTTGCATTTCTTTCTGCTTTTCTTTCTTTTTGTTTGATTGTCTCTCTCTCTCATTCTCTCTCTCTTCCTCCCTCCTTCCTTCCTTCCTTCGTTTCTTACTTGATTTTCGTTTTTCTTTTTGTTTCTTTCTTTATTTCTTTTACTTTTCTTTCATTTTGTTTGTTTGTTTGTTTCGCATTCTTTTTCTTTCTTTCTTTCTTTCTTTCTTTCTTTCTTTCTTTCTTTCTTTCTTTCTTTCTTTCTTTGCCTTGCTTTTCTTTCCTTTTGTTTGCTTGTCTCTCTCTTTCTTTGCTTTTTGGCTTTCATTTTCATTTTGCTTTTCTTTCCCCTTTGCTTGTTTTTCTTTCTTACTTGCTTTTCTTTCTTTTTCCTTGCTTTTCTTTCTTTCTTTCTTTCTTTCTTTCTTTCTTTCTTTCTTTCTTTCTTTCTTTCTTAATTGGTTTTCTTTCCGCTTTTTTTGTTTGTATCTCTCTTTCTTTCTTTCTTTCTTTCTTTCTTTCTTTCTTTCTTTCTTTCTTTCTTTCTTTCTTTCTTAATTGGTTTTCTTTCCGCTTTTTTTGTTTGTATCTCTCTTTCTTTCTTTCTTTCTTTCTTTTTAGTTTTATTTTTGCTTGTTTTTCTTTCTTTTTGGCTTTATTTTGCTTTCTTCTCCTTTCTTTCTTTCTTTTTGTTTTTATTTTTCTTTCTCTTTCTTTTTTTTCTTTCTTAGTTGCTTTTTTTGCTTTTTTTTCTTTTCGTTTACTCTCTCTCTCTTTCTTTTTGTCTTTTCTTTTCTTTCCTCTTGCTTGTTTGTCTTTTTTTTCTTCTTTCCTATATTTGCTTTTTCTTTTATATTCATTTCATTCTTTTGGGTTTACTGTTTTCTTTCGTTGTTTTTTCATTTATTTGTTTTTTATTTCCTTTTCTTTACATTTGGTTTATCATTTATTTGCATCTACTTCATTTAGTGTTTCCCTTCCTTCCATACTTACATTCTTTCTTTCTTTCTTTCTTTCTTTCTTTCTTTCTTTCTTTCTTTCTTTCTACTTCCGTCGACCTATTCTCTTTCTTTTCCTTTCCTTTCTTCTTTATTTGATTTTGTTCATTTGCCTTTATTTATTCAATTCATTTTTCCTCCTGTTTTGCTGGAGAATTTCATCAGAAATTAAAAGATTTGAAGCGTTAGCGTTGTGGTTAGACTGACGAATCTTTAGAATATCATGGACAGATCATGTGACAAATGAAGAAATTCTACAAAGGATATGAAGGACATTTGAAAGATACAAACGAAAGCTTTTTGAAAGAAGAAAGGCTTTGAGTATTTAATATCCACAAGGCGCATCTTCCTAGATTTGAGCAAATCCAAGTATCACAAAAACAAAATGAAGTCTTAAAGGAGTAATTATTGCTGAAAATAACGAAAACAAAAGAAACTGTGGAGACCTATGCACCAGAGAGAGAGAGAGAGAGAGAGAGAGAGAGAGTGAGAGAGAAGGGGAAAGAGTGAGGAAGAAGAGATTTGATTGATTAACTGATTTGTTTTTTACGGATTATCAACCTTTGGTTCGTTAGTTAAAGGCGGAAGATATTTTTCTGGATTGTAAGAATAATTAACCATAAACCATTTTGGGGAGATAAGGATTTTTTTTTCGGATACAATTCCTATTATTTAAATCATAGCTGATGGGGGAGGGGTTAATTCATACCTTTCCCAAGGTACTTGGATATAACGAACCTCATTGGAAGTCGAAGTCGAACTCGGATCTCCGATTTCTTATTACAAGACGCTATCCATTACACCACCCTCACATCCCTACGTATGGGAAACAAAACGAGTCGGAAATGAGTAACTACGGTTAAAAAAATAAGGAGATCGATATTCAATCTTTTCCCTGAAGGGAAATTGGAGAGAGTAGGAGAGAAAGAGGGGAGACAGAAAGAGAGAGTGGGTAGGAAGGAGATCAAATATATTATTGACGTTTTTTCGGTTTTTTTTCTATTATTCATATTACCTTTTCTTTCATAAGGTCTTCTTGATGCGTAGTAGTTAGAAAGCTCATCTAGCAGACCATTGGTACAGGAATAAGTTTTATCGTCATATGTACAAATGAAAAAGGTATAAAATGAACAATGAACACTGTTATTGAAATCCCGCCAGAGAAAAATTATTTTGTTTCTATTTGTGAACACTGAATTCGAAAGAGACTAACGTCATTATAGCTTTTATAATGTTTCATTTTTCTCTGATGGTTTTCCATGAGCCATTCCTGTTTCATGATCTACTTGAAAGTCTGTAGAAGGGCTCAGCGAAGTACTCAAGGGTATTTTCTTTAATGAGGCTTTTAACGAAATGTAATCCTAAGACACAAATCTGACTGAAGAAAAGAATAAGGAGGAGAGAAAAGGAAAGAAAAATGACAATAAATGAAAAGAGAAGAAAGGGTCAAAGACGAAAAGAAAGACGGAAAGAAAGAAAATATATGAAAAAGAAAGAAAGGATTAAAAGAGAGGAAAACAAGGAAAAAAAGAAGAAAGAGAAGAAATGGAAAAAAAGAAAAGGTTAGAAAGGGGAAAAAGGGAAACGAAGAAAATGAAGAAATGTTTACAAGAGAAGAAAACAAAGAAAGAAAGAAAATAAACGGAATGGAGAAAATGATTCAAAGAGAGGGAAAAATCAAAAGGCAATGAAAAGAAAGATATTGTTCAAAGATGAAGAAAGAAGTAAAGAACAAGAATTAATGAAAAGTGAAGAAAGGGAGCAAGAAAGAAAGAAAGAAAGAAAGAAAGAAAGAAAGAAGTCAATAAATGAAAAGGAAGAAATGGTTCAAATAGAAGAAAAGTTAGAGAAAAAAGGTGATAAGAATAAAAGGGAAAAAACGAAAGGTAAAAAGATGGAAACTTAAAGTGCAATAGTGATATAGAAATACTAGTGAGAATAAAGAAATATGGAATAGAAGTGGAAAGAATAATTAAGCGAGTATAAAGAAAAGAAAAACAATGAATGATTGAATAATAAAGAATAATTGAAAATGAGAAAAAAACACAGCGAAAAAAAACCCAGTGAAAAACATGGACAGATAGAAATAATAAAATGAAGATAAATGAAAAAATGTAAAAACAAAAAAGAAAGAAAGAAAAAAAAGAAAGGAATAAAGAAGAGGAAAAGAAAGCAAACGGAAGACAAGAGGAGGCTATGAGAAAAAAATGAAACATGGAAAGAAATTAAAAAGAGAGAAGAAAAATTGAGGAGAGAAAGCAAAGACAAGAAAAAAAAAAGAAGCATAAAAGAAGAAAGAGACAGAAAAGAAAGAATCGAGAGGGATAAAAAGAAGAGGAAAAAGAGAAGAAATAAAAAAAAATATCGATGAATGAGAGAAAAAGTAAGAAAGAAGGCACCTATTTCAGTTTAAAAATAAACATAAAAAATACGATTGAAAGAAAGAATAAACGACGGACAAAAGAACATTCAAAGAATTTCGAAAAAGCACTGAAGCCGGATTGAAGAGAAGAGATGTAACTCTGATAAGAATCAAAACAGAATTCAAATAAAATTTGCGTAAGATAATTGAGAACAAATTAGAAAAAAAAAAAAGGAAAAGATATTCAATATTGTCTTTTTCTTGGGACCAGCATGTTCATTTTGGGTGTTACAC
>CAHIKZ030003131.1:1810000-1840000 GCA_903632075.3 Acanthosepion pharaonis
TAAACAAATTTTGATAAATAGATTTTAACTGACTGAGATAGATGTGAAAGAATTGAGATAGATATGAATAGACTGAGATAGATAGATAGACAGACAGACAGATAGATAGATAGATAGATAGATAGATAGATAGATAGGAAGGTAGAAAGGTAGAAAGGTAGAAATTTAGATGAAACAGTTTTAGGATAGATAACGTGTTACCTGTGATAGATAGATAGATAGATAGATAGATAGATAGATAGATAGATAGATAGATTGGTCGAGGCATACCGTATGGATAGATAAGATATATAATGATGTAGATATATAGACAAGTAGTTATGAATGAATGAGCTGAAATAGAAACATTTATCAATTTCATTTTCTCCATAAACTCCCTATGCCAACCTATTTTATCTCATCATTTCAGATTTGACATCTCCATATTCAAATCCTCCTGGAGTCAATTTGAATTAGAATCTTCTTTTTCCATATTTTTACTTAAATATTTTATTTTTCGATTTTAGATTATAGTTTATAATTATAGCTTAGATGCATGGGGAAAATGACATCGGTTTAATGTCAAAATTATAAGAATTTATTCACAATTATTCGGGTGTGGTTTTAGTCAAATATATATTTCTCTGGCTAAAATCTTTTAGGATTTGGTCTATAAATAAAAATGTATGTTGTTTGTATTCCGTAATTCCATTAAACAAGTTCCTCAGTATTTATTCTGATGACACAACTATGAACACCTGTCCTAATAATTGGCAGCGGATCTGGAAGATGACCTGCAATCTATTGTTTCCTGGGGCAAGAAACGGCTTGTTAATTTTAATTCATGCAAATCATAATTGCTCCTTTTTAATTATCTTATGATCCTTTTTACCTTCCTTCACCATAGCTGCTGCTAACCTCCAGGAATATAACTCACTGCGTCTGCTTTCTCTCATATTTTCCTTTGACTTGACGTGGAACGGTTATATTGAATCAACTGCTAAGTTTGTTCACTTTGTACAAGACACTTTGTACAAGACAAATTTTCTATCCAAATTCTAGTTTACCATTCGTCCGCGCATCGAATATTCCTGCCAAATCAGGTCTGGTGTTTCCGCTATATATCTAGAGAATTTTGACAAAATCCACAGAATCTGCAATATTATTCGTCCTGACTTGGCATCTCAGCTTCATTCTCTTTCTCACGCCCTATCGTAGATACCCCGATATTTTTTTTTTACGGCAATTGTTCTGGTGAGCTTTTCTCTTTGTTACCTCGACTTCACGAATTGAAACGCAGTACTCATTTGGTAGCTAGGTCTCAGAATTTTACTGTTGAAATTGCTTGTTGTAACCGTCATATGTTAATAGTTTTTTCTCACACTTCTCGTATGTTAGCTAAAATTCACATTCACATGATATGAAGATGTTTAAAAAATTAAATCAATTTCACTTTGTTTTCAAAGATCCTCAAACAATTGAGATAATACGTAGAACTTCACATGATGCATACATACATACATACATACATACATATATATATATATATATATATATATATATAATAGTTGGCCACTCGTATTGGAGGATACTCGTCTACTAGTGCGGCTAGTCAATCCCTGTTGCAGAATACTAACGAATTAAAAAAATCCTCGTTACTTTATTTGTTTTTCATACGTGGCATGCTTAACTTAATGAATTTTCATTAACATGACATAATTTATTTCTTTTTCCTTAAAATCAATTCCGTTTTAATTCACTCAACATTAGCTTAGTTTGTTTATTATAAAACATTGAAAATAAATGTTAAACCTGATTTCAGTTCTTTTATTTTAAGCTAAATATAACCCCTCATATCCGGACTTTGTAAGCAATTCATCATATCCGGAAGGCCTTCTTAGTCCGGTTGTCAGGGGTTTCTACCGTATATATATATATATATATATATATATATATATATATATATATATATATATATATATATATATATTTGCTTCTAGACTCGATGAATTACGTAATTATCTCAAATCCTCCTTAATTTCTATCATTTGTATATCTTTGCTTGAACCGGCTTCTAATGCTCTGGATGGAACTGCTTGGTGATGGTAGTCGTGGCTCTCGGAGGCACAGTCCTATGGGTAAAGAAACTTGGATGAGTTCCACCACAGAATTTGTGAACGAGCGGCGCAATATCGAGTCTAGTTCTCTACCTCTTCGTCACCGAGGCCGGTTAGTACAGTTGGTAGGACGTTTGCCTGTCAATGTAGTGGGTTTCTATTCTCGGTAGTGGATGCGCACTGCTGATGAGTCCCAAATATAGAACGAAATGGTCGTCCAGTGCTTTCTGCATTCTGTTGAGGTTTCTTTATTCTTTATTTCTTTATTTTTAGTAATATGTGAAAATCTCCACTCTTTGCCTGATGACGGTTGCGAGATCAGAAACACGTGTAGCAAAATTATGGAAAATAAAGCATAATATTTTAAAAAAAAATCCACATTACAAACAAAAACGCTTGCGGTTTCTCTCTTCTTTAATATACACACTTCTCTCCCATTCGAACGACTCATATATATATATATATATATATATATATATATATATATATATATATATATATATATATATATAAAAGTGAACATAGAAGTCAACACTTAGAGGCGACAGTCTGTTTAATGCTATATGCAATCGTCAGGCCTGACGATTGCATCTAACATGAAACAGATTGTCGCCTGTAAGTTTTGACTTATATGTTCACTTTTTATATTTACACACGCTCTATCTCAGATATTGAGCACTTTATCCCATAAATATAGCACATCTTAAGACTATATTTCTTCACACACACACACACACACACACACACACACATATATATATATATATATATATATATATATATATATATATATATATATATATATTATAAGTTGTTACATTCGGACAAACAAGTAATCACTGCGAAGAGTCTTACTTGTTTCGATACTAAAAGGTAAGCATCTCATCAGGTGAGGAAGAAAGATGTTTACCATCGAAACAAGTATGCATCTTTGTAGTAATTACTTGATTGTCCAAATGTAACAACTTATAATAAATAACTATTGCTCTACTTTTGGTATTGAGCCCTCTTTTAAATTAATGCTATGATCGTTTGAATATATATATTCTTTTCGCTCTCATTACATTTGTGGAGTAATGGATAGCGGCTTGGATTGAGGAATCGGATAGTCGAGTTCGAATTCCAGTCAAATCCATTACATTCACATCCGTGCTAATACCGTTGGGAAAGGTGTGAATCCTCTTCTTCTCCCTCCAGCTATGGGTAAATAGCAGGATAGACTGTTGTCTATAGTGTTGGATGGCAACTGGTCTAGGAGAAGGACAACTCTGAATTCAAATTCGTTTGGGGACCCTGTGGCACGTAGTGCACCAGATCTCTGTTTTCGGCCCTCCAAAAAATGTGGATGGTCCTGCACGAAACCTTCACCACTATAATCAAATCTCATGTGCTGTTGTCGGGCTGTCGGTTTCCTACGAACTGATCTGCTTGACCCTCATACGTCGAATTCGACTGGAGAGTCGAGTATATATATATATATATATATATATATATATATATATATATATATATATATATATATATATATATATATATTAAGAAATGGACAAAAGTCTGACAATTTATTTATTAAAAGACATTTTTATGTTTAACGTTCTTTTTATAGATACAAGTATTTAAGTAAATGCTCCGTTTATAATAAACAGTATTAAATAACATTTACCGGCCTGAATGTCCGAGAAATTTTCATAGAAAATATTCGTCCTTTCTATGAACCTAAAGCCATACAGAACGAGAATTAAGATGAAAATACAAATGTTTAACTGCATAAATACTGACAGATCTCTGAAAAGCAGTAAATGAAAAAAACAATGTTATGGTTGAAGCCGTAAAAAACGATTTATTTCATCAACGCATGCGTACTCAATTCTAGAGATGTAGACGATACGACAGATAGCTATCTTCCTTCCACCCCGCCTCTCTTTCTTTCTTTCTTTCTCTCTCTTTCTCTCTCTCTCTCTCTCTCTCTCTCTCTCTCTCTCTCATATATTTTTTAAGTAATGTTCACCGTATATAAGGCTCAAATAGTGAGCTACATGGGGTTGGACAAGAAACACACAGATTAACCCTAGGCTTGAAAAGGTCAAGTTTCAAGTGATTGGGAAGACATCCGACCGAACGTTTGTTCCACAAAATATTAGGTTGTTTCGAAAGTAATTCCGTTATCACAGAAAATATATCAAAACAAAAGTAAGTTAAATTTATTTAAATATTATTTGTTAAAAATGTAATCCTCTCCGTTTTCAACAATTGCAGCCAAACATCTAGGCAGATTTTTAGGTGGACGTATAGTTGAGTCTCTGCACATTTGCGTCCCTAGACAAATGCGTCCCTGGATAATTGCGTTCCTCTAATAATTTTTTGAAGTTACCATTTTTTAAGAGTTGTTTAATATAGATATTTACGCACCAATATATTTAATTTTCTTAAACAAGCAGATCGGTAGTTACCATAAATTAAAAAAAGAGAAAAATTTCTTTTTTAAAGCAAGCTGTTTCAGATTAATCCAACAATGCATAGCACAAACATGTGATAGATTCTGGATTTTATAGATTCTATTTTTATTTGGAATCCATGGCTAAGTTCCGAAAATCAAACACTGGTGAAAAAATATTTGTGACCGAAGAAAATTACAGCGAAACGACGCCCATGGCATATGACCTATATGTCATACCCTAGAAACGTAATTGCATGATATTGTTTCTTCGTGACCTTGTAAATAGGAAGGATGTTGAATTCTTCTTAAGATTTCTTTGTGCAAATGCGTCTACAATGCTGGCTATGAGGTAGTGATGCTAGATCTGTGAAATCTTGCATACGTTCATTTTAACTCTTCTTATTAATTATTTGTTTCCATTTAAACTCACATCTTACTGTTCAAAGAAGACTTTTATCCTGTTGCTCAAAAAGTCATCACGAGCAGAGATGATTTCATCATCACTACCATACTGGTTCCCAGTCAAGTATCTTTTCATGTTGGGGAACAGATGATAGTCAAATCAGAATAATAGGGAAGGTGGTCAACCAGTTCAAAGTCACAGTCACTCATAGCAGCCATTGAAAGCAAGGTCTCTTGTGTTGGAACAAATCCACTTTCGTCCGTTTTCATAGGTATTTGTTCGGAATAGCATCGGCAAGTTGGCATAGTACTCACCAGTGATGGTGTGGCCCTTTTGAAGGCACACACAGTGCCTTCTTCATCTCCCAAAACTACGGTTTTCATCTTCCATGACCATGGATTTCTTTGAAGCAGGTGAGGAGGGGTGTTTCCACTGCATAGTTTGTCTCTCTGTCTCTGGCTTAAAGTGATGAACCCAACACCCATCTTGGTTCCTTTAAGGAAATTAGCAGGATCAGCCTGTAGGCTTTTGATCAGGAGTAAGAAGACGTGGCTCCCACCGAGCAAAAACCTTCGTCATGCCAAGTTCATTGTGCAGAATACTCTCAACTTTCTCACGGGGTATATCAATAACATTGACTCTTTGATTTATAACCAATCGCCTGTCATCCATCACCAAGTAGTGAACACGATTAATGTTTTTCCCTGTGGTGGCAGTTGCAAGACGTCCAGACCTTGGGTTATCTTCAAGACTATCCCTTCCCCTCTTAAATTCGGCTGTTCCCCCTAATGTAGCAACCATGTCAGTATGAATGTCATCGGGGGCTAAAACTTTTTCCCGCAGGGTACTTGATAACACAACGATGCCAAATTTCGTCCATTTTTAAGAGAATTAGGTACTAGTTACATTTCAAGTCTACTTTGAACAGTCTCTTGGAAAGAACAATGGAGTTATTAATAAAAAAAAAAGAATTGAAATTAATACATGCAAGATTTCACAGCTCGAAAGCCATTCCTTCATAGTCAGCCGGGGAAACTTTCAGCCATCATTCGGACACAGACCCGACTTTTTCGTATGAAGATGGTCATTGGTATGAGGACTGATACTTGGTATGATGACCAGCCACTGGTATGAGGACTGACCCTTGGTATGATGACCAGCCATTGGTATGAGGACTGGACTTTGGTATGATGACCAGCCATTGGTATGAGGACTGACACTTGGTATGATGACCAGCCATTGGTATGAGGACTGACACTTGGTATGATGACCAGCCATTGGTATGAGGACTGACACTTGGTATGATGACCAGCCATTGGTATGGGGACTGAACTTTGTTATGATGACCAGCCATTGGTATGAGGACTGACACTTGGTATGATGACCAGCCATTGGTATGAGGACTGACCCTTGGTATGATGACCAGCCATTGGTATGAGGACTGACACTTGGTATGATGACCAGCCATTGGTATGAGGACTGACACTTGGTATGATGACCAGCCATTGGTATGAGGACTGACCCTTGGTATGATGACCAGCCATTGGTATGAGGACTGACACTTGGTATGATGACCAGCCATTGGTATGAGGACTGACACTTGGTTTGAAGACCGGCCCTAAATACGATTAGCAGTGGTTCATGTCATTCGCATTCGATGTTGTCATCTACATTTCAACACTTGTCGTAATTTTCAATAACAGAACATTCAAATACAGTCCAACGGGGTGTCCTTTTTAAAACTTATTTGGAAGTCAAAAGTTATCAAAGCAACCAGCATAATTTTCCGTGCTTGATTTTGAATTTGTACTTCTGCTCGTTCTCTTTTTTGTCAAGTTGATTATTTTTTTACGTAATAACTCGGTTTGGTCTCTATCAAACTCAACAGGTTTTATGTGGAGCATCATCAAATAATATATCTGTAACAAACTGCATACCACTTTTGACATATTTGAAAATACCTCTTTAGGGGGATATAAATAGAAGACGACTTGATGCAATTCTACACGGCATACGCTATATTAGATTATGTTATATTATATATTTAATTGAATACGACAGACAGGGTGCTTTTATTAATCTTTTTATGCAATTTCACATACGATCTAATAATTTTTCTTTTCAGATGATAAATTATAAAAAAACTGTCCGAATGTTCTTTTTTACCGAGCGCTTGAAAGAAGAATTGCTGTCTAAATACACAAATTTTAAATATATATATATTATATATTATATTATTACATTATATTAAATTATATCATGTTTCTCTTTCAAACATATCGAGAGCATTAATATGGTACTAACAAGCCACCATAACCCCCAGGAGCTTCTTGAAAATGGCCTGGTGAGCAGTAAGAATGAGCCCACCCATCCTGACGCGCACGCTGTTCACGTTGTCCTGGCAGACATGAGTCATGTCATAGTACTCTGCTTCTTCCATGGGCGTCAATGTCACCGTCTAGAGGATCTCACTTGTCAATACAACGATGGTGAACTTCATCCTTGGATTTGTGGGAATGGTAGTTGGTCTCCTCGATGACCCATTGACCCACGGGATTTAAAGCAGAACTAAAAGGCCACGTTGAGGCTGACATGACTATGCACATTTTCAGTCGGCCACCTCTGGATCACAGGAAACATGAAGGAGAAAGCAGGTACTTGTCGGAATACGTACGGCTAGCATTTCAATGCAGGATTTGACCATAGAAAGCAGCATTTGAAAATTAGTAGAATAAACGACATATATTTGGTAAGTATAAGAGAATATTTGCTTTATAGTTAATAGTTTGCTTTTAGTTTCATAAAGGTTATATGGAAGTAGGAATTTGTGAAATGATGAAGGTGAAACAATTTTACAGGGTAATACTAACCTAGAATTGTGTGGGTTCTGATGGATCCGATTTCGGCCTTATTGAGAGTAAATATTTATTTATCAGCGTCTTCAGGAAAATAGACTAAAAGAGGGTGCTGAGGAGTTGGCCGCTTCACCAACGTCGTAAAACCTGATTTAAATGATCACATTTCAGACTTTTTGGAGGATAGGTTTCATGATCGGCCCCAGAATATTTCAATATCAGACCATATCTATCTATCTATCTATCTATCTATAATTCAGTTCCTTATCTATCTATCTAACTATCTATCTATCTATCTATCTATAATTCAGTTCCTTATCTATCTATCTATCTATCTATCTATCTATCTATCTAAATTTGTTCATATCTATCTATCTATCTATCTATCTATCTATCTATCTATCTATCTATCTCGGTTTATTCAGATCTCTCTAGCTCAGTTCAAATCTAACAAAATTTGTTAATTATCTATCTATCTATCTATCTATCTATCTATCTATCTATCTATGTATTCATACCTATCTCAGTTCAAATCAATCTAAATTTGTGAATCTAACTATGTATCTATCTATCTCTATTCATATATAGCTGAATTTGTTCAAATCTATCTCAGTTCAAATCTATCTATCTATCTATCTATCTATCTATCTATCTATCTATCTATCTATAATTCAGTTCCTTATCTATCTATCTATCTATCTAAATTTGTTCATATCTATCTATCTATCTATCTATCTATCTAAATTTGTTCATATCTATCTATCTATCTATCTATCTATCTATCTATCTAAATTTGTTCATATCTATCTATCTATCTATCTATCTAAATTTGTTCATATCTATCTATCTATCTATCTATCTATCTATCTATCTATCTATCTATCTATCTATCTATCTCGGTTTATTCAGATCTCTCTAGCTTAGTTGAAATTTAACAAAATTTGTTAATTATCTATCTATCTATCTATCTATCTATCTATCTATCTCAGTTTGTTCAGATCTATCAAAGTTCAAATTTATTTAAATTTGTTAATTATCTATCTAAATTTGTTAATATCTATCTATCTATCTATCTATCTATTCATACCTATCTCAGTTCAAATCTATCTAAATTTGTTAATCTATGTATCTATCTATCTCTATTCATATCTAGCTGAATTTGTTCAAATCTATCTCAGTTCAAATCTATCTATCTATCTATCTATCTATCTATCTATCTATCTATCTATCTATCTATAATTCAGTTCCTTATCTATCTATCTATCTATTCATATCTATCTGAATTTGTTCAAATCTTTCTCAGTTCAAATCTAAATCTATCTATCTATCTATCTCTGCCTATTCATATCTATCTGAATTTGTTCAAAATATCTATCTATCTATCTATCTATCTATCTATCTATCTATCTATCTATCTATCTCTGTCTATTCATATCTATCTGAATTTGTTCAAATCTATCTCAGTTCAAATCTAAATCTATCTATCTATCTATCTCTGCCTATTCATATCTATCTGAATTTGTTCAAAATATCTATCTATCTATCTATCTATCTATCTATCTATCTATCTATCTATCTATCTATCTATCTATCAGCGACCGCTTGCTTTGATGAACGACCAAATTATATTACTTTGAAACTCTCAGCACAAACATACAGTGTTTTGATTGCAATAGTATACATACATATGTACACAAAGCGACAAACATAGAAGCTCAGATCAACAAACTCACACATAATTTATATTGATGCACACAGTGATAAGCACAATGACACAGCTCAACAGATATACTTCAAGTAAGCGCTAAACCCTACGGTGTTCGGAAAATGGGAGTAAACTTCTTGTAACGAAGGTAAGCGAGCGTAATTTACACTTTGCAAAAGTGGAGCCTCACGGCGAAACGTGCACTGCCTTGCACCGGAGATATGGGGGCCTGAAATAATGACAGACGAATGCTGGCAGTTATTCATCGGGTTGTAGAACGGCCATGATTTGCGATGAGTGGATTGGGAAAAGTGCAGCCAACAGCTATATGAACGGTTAACAACACAGAACGAAGGCCGGATAGGAAAAATCTAGAAGTGAGTGTAAAATCTGTCCAACAATTGCAGCTACAGAGCAATCATAATAACCAGATATAATGTCGAAACAACAAGGCTATCCATCAGAGCATAATGACCAGACCTTTTCTAAAAGGGAGCTTGAACAGGAACGGGTACCGAAAGATTCCAGTTTTTTGTCAAACGAATCTTTCTTCAAAATTCTCGTTATAATCATCAATTGACTGATTCGACCCTTTGCAGGTTATTTAAAGCCAGGAGATATTTGAGATTATTTCCCCTTTTTTATTATATAATAATAGTTTAGTGATACAGGTGTTACTAATTAACCCATAGCTGGAGGGAGATGAAGTGAATTCAAGCCTAAATTTGATAAACACAGAATAAATTGTGAGTATAAAGTGGGGGACTATTCTATATTACAATCAACATATAAAATGATCCTTCAGTTTATGACCACTTTAGTTTCAATACATTTATATCCCAGAGAATGTAAATAAATCTGAAAAACATGGCTAATCACTATTTCATCGATTGGTTCGTTTTCTACGGCTTATCAACCCTTTGCAGGCTATTTAAAGCCAGAGAATATTTTTAGATTGTAAGGAATTTTTTTTTTATATAATAATGATTTAATGATACAAGTGTTACTAATTAACCCATAGCTGGTGGGATAAGAGGTGGATTCAAATCTAAATTTGATAAACACAGAATAAATGGTGGGCACAAAGTGGGGGATCAATTCTATATTACAATCGATATATAAAATGTTCCCTCAGTTTATGACCACTGTATTTTCTATACATTTATATCCCAGAGAATGTCAATAAATCTGAAAAATGTGCCTGTAATTAACCAGTATTTCATTGATTGATTCGTTTCTTACGGGTTATCAACCCTTTGCCGGTATTTTAAAGACAGAAAATATTTTTAATTTGTAAGAACTTTTTTTTTTTTATGTAATAATGATTTAGTGATACGAGTGTTACTAATTAACCCATATCTGGGGGGTGAAGAAGTGGATTCATACCTAATCTGAATTTTATAAACAAAGAAGAAATATATAAATTGGGGATCAATTCCATATTACAAAAAATATATAAATTGATCCTTCACTTTGTCGCCAAGATACTTGCTGTATATTCCAGAGGATGTAAATAAACCTAAAGACATATCTGTATGGCTAATCAGTGATCGATTGATGCGTTTTTTACGGTTTATCAACCCTTTGGATGGTATATAAAGCCAGAAAATATTTTTAGATTGTAAGAATATTTTTTGAGATACAAAGAGCACTGAAAAGTTACGTGATATCTATCCTTCTATACGGCAGTGAATGCTGGACAATCTCCTCAAATATGAAAAAGAGACTTGAAGCAACAGAAATGTTTTTTCTACAGAAAGATGCTGAGTATAACATGGTCCAAATATGAGAAACAACGACGAAGTTTTGGAGAAAATAAAAACAAAACGGAAGCTTGGAAGTTGAAATTTCTTGCGCAGATAATGAGGAAAGAGGGCTTGGAAAATCTGAAACTCACAAGACAGACTGAAGGCAAGAGGGGCAGAGGAAAACAACGCATACTTAGTGAGCTTAAGTAAAAACATGGCGGAAGAGTGTTCAATTCTGCCCGTTCTTTCTTTAGTTTAATATCCCTCCCCCTCCTAAGGTGAGAGAGAGAGAGGTTCACTGGTGGATGCGGAACGCCTTTCGAATTTCGTGTATGATTTCCTATTTGTTGTTGCGTTTGGATGAGTTTATGCCTTGATTGAGTGTTTGGTAGATTGATTTTTTTTTTTCAATTAATTTAATCCCGGATTGACCCTTTCCCCGGCGTAGACGTGTATATACGTTTTTTTGTTTTTTTTTTACCGAAAGTGTCTTTTCAGGCAATAAAGCGAATAAACACGTCCAAAACATTAAAACATTAAAAAAAATTTAAAAAAAGCATTGATTTTGATTCTTTTTATGTCCTGAGCTTGAAACGAGTCCAGTTGTCAACTCCTACGTTTAGTAGAAGTGTTAGCCACCGCTCGGGTACTTCAAGGTACCTCAGTTTTTTAGTTGCTATATTAAAAACAAATAAAAAAAATCGTCTGAAAATGAAACGTTTTTCCTAAAATAATTGGCAGGGAAGGTGTTAATTTCGACAAGTTAACTGATGTTTCTGCCACAAAGTAGGATTATGGGGGCTTTATTACTAACATAATTTTGCTCTGTTCCTTGTATATAGATATCATACATTGTAAATACACACTGAGATATAGATTTTTAAAAGTTATTGTTTTTTATCTAGCCCTTTCAGACAAATTGCACATATGGGGACAAGTTGAGACTTCATAGAATCTCTGAGGAATGATGTTTGTATTACGAATGATAAATCAGAATGTGTTGTTTTGGTGCAAGTTATTTTGTAGTTTGTCTGGGTCAGTGATTGTGGCTAGCTCGGTTAAAGATAGATTGAAAACCAGCCCTTCCCGCCCACTCCCTTTTGGTCTTTTGCCGCATTTTATATATATATATATAGCAAGAATAAATATTGTAACGACAATCGCTGGACTGAGATTTACTCTCAAGGATCGGGGTAAATGTAAATATGACGTAGGCCGAAATGGCGTATTGTCTTCCGCTGGTCATCATTTCCTCGGCTTTTCCGCGTTAAGCAATAACGATCACTTTTATAGGATCTTTTATTTGATAAAAAAAAAACTACGAAAGAAATAGTTCAAACAAATGTTTGAGGTAGCGTTTAATTTTTATGGGCACACGACAAAGACAAACGACACGAGACGAGTTTAAAAACAGACGATAAATTTATTGCTAACACACAAAAATAAATGAATTACACAAAGCAAGTGCATCGTGTGCCAAATGATGGCCATAACAAGTATGTAAATTATCAATGAAAATGAAATATGCCTTTTTACATTTAAAATTATAATACTGCATAAAATCCCCAGAAAAACTAAGCTATATATAAAATGAAGGAAAGGAGAAAATACTTTTGTTTTTTCAATGGATTAGTACAATTTTCGAAGCAATAGAACAATCATACCAGCCTAAAACTTTTCCTTGATGTGGGAGTGGCTTTGATGTTCCTTACAATTCTCGTCTGATGGTTGTCAAATTTCTTCTGTGCTGCTTTTCTTTTTGGACCGGGGTGAACTGACTTCCAACAGTAGATATTCGTCGACTCCGAAAATGAACTCTAATGCCCTCCTTTTATAACCTACAGGTAGGCCCCAAATTCACTTCTCGGAATTTGGAGGGAAACCATTTTATTGAGTTTGAGTGAAAAACGAAGCGCAGATGTTTTCCCACAAATTGAAAAGTACCAAATATATTTTCGAAATTCGAAATTTACGCAAGAGCCCAATGCAGCGTCTGCTTTCTTTCTAAAAAGCAGACGATACACGACCAAGCAGCTTAAATTTCTCATATTTTCCGTAGTCAAAAGATTTTTCATATTCACTGATAAGTATGTGTGCGTGTTTTAAAGCCTTTTTCACCGACAAAGATGTTTCTGCTATTAGTCATTATTTTTTTCTATTTGAAGAGAAAAATGCAAAAAGAACCAGGAAAGTCAGGCAAATTCTTCGTTCTTCTATTTGCTTTTCGCTATTTTTCTTCTCCTCTTCGCTTCTTCTTCCTGATTCCTTTCAGCTTTGGGGGTCAGAAAGGAAAATAATTTCCAACTCCCTGCTACCCACCCAAGACGAATTACATATTTTGAAATTCACGTTTTCTTTCCTCCTTCCTGAATAAGATTTGAAATCAGCATCACGGGCTTTATTGCATAGGAATTCGGATGCCGACGCCCCGATTGTAGTTTATTTTGACTGACATGATCAAGTGAATATTAATGAAAGCGTCTAGCTGGGGGGTGATGAGAGGAATGTAGACATCAAAGAGAAAGAGAGATAGAGTTTTTTTGCGATGGAAGTAAACGTTTGTTGGTGAAGTTTATAAACTTAAAGAGAGCACATTTGTTTACTTGTTCGTCAGAGCTAGATCCAAGGCCTCCTTTAAAAACTGGTTGTACGAAAAATGCCATAACATCGGTTTCGAGATAAGAAAAAAAAGAAGAGTTGGGTTAAATAAGTAATAAAAGCAATGCAACCATTCTTTGGGGTTATCGCCTCTGTGCAACTTCTTTCGGTTTTATCTTAATGATCTTCCTAAGGACAAATCCCAATCATTAATGATCTTAATGATCTTCCTAAGAACATATCCCAATCATTAATGATCTTAATGATCTTCCTAAGAACATATCAAAATCATTAATTATCTTAATGATCTTTCTAAGAACATATCATAATCTTTAAAGATCTTAATGATCTTCCTAAGAACATATCCCAATCATTAATGATCTTAATGATCTTCCTAAGAACATATCCCAATCATTATTGATCTTAATGATCTTTCTAAGAACATATCATAATCTTTAAAGATCTTAATGATCTTCCTAAGAACATATCCCAAACTTTAATGATCTTAATGATCTTCCTAAGAACATATTCCAATCTTTAATGATCTTAATGGTCTTCCTAAAAACATATCATAAACTTTAATGATCTTAATGATCTTCCTAAGAACATATCCCAATCTTCAATGATCTTCCTAAGAACATATCCAAATCTTAACTAGATCTTCTTAAGAACATATCCCAATCTTTAATGATCTTAATGATCTTCCTAAGAACATATCCCAATCTTTAATTATCTTCCTAAGAACGTATCCTAATCTTTAATGATCTTAATGATCTTACTAAGAATATATACCAATCTTTAATGATCTTCATAAGAACATATCCCATTCTTTAATGACGTTAATGATCTTCCTAAAAACATATCATAAACTTTAATGATCTTAATGATCCTCCGAAGAACATATCCAAATCTTTAATGATCTTCCTAAGAACATATCCCACTCTTTAATGATCTTAATGATCTTCCTAAGAACATATCCGATTCTTTAATGATCTTCCTAAAAACATAACATTAACTTTAATGATCTTAATGATCTTCCTAAGAACATATCCCAATCTTAATGATCTTCCTAAGAACATATCCAAATCTTTAATGATTTTCTTAAGAACATATCCCAATGTTTAATTACCTTCCTAAGAAAATAACCCAATCTTTAATGATCTTAATGATCTTCCTAAGAACATATCCTAATCTTTAATGACCTTAATGATCTTCCTAAAAACATATAAACTTTAATGATCTTAATGATCTTCCCAAGAACATATCCCAATCTTCAATGATCTTCCTAAGAACATATCCCAAACTTTAATGATCTTAATGATCTTCCTAAGAACATATACCAACATTTAATGACCTTAATGATCTTCCTAAGAACATATCCCAATCTTTAATGATCTTAATGATCTTCCTAAGAACATATCCTAATCTTTAATGACCTTAATGATCTTCCCAAGAACATATCCCAATCTTTAGTGACCTTAATGATCTTTCTCAAAACATATCCCAATCTTTAATGATCATAATGATCTTTCTAAGCACATATCCAAACCTTTAATGATCTTAATGATCTTCCTAAGAACATATGCCAATCTTTAGCGAATATTTATGCGGATGACACAATGGTTTTTACGTGAACCTCACAAAATCTGTTTCTTTCACCTCCAACCAAATCTTGCAAAGCGAATCGGTGTTAGCGAATGAATGATTGGAGCAGGTTTTTTTGAAGGCGGAAGCTTCTAGTCCTGAACCTGCATGTTGGCGGTGAATTTAGTCATCAACCCCATCCTTACAAAGAAAGCGTTCTTGGTTTGAACATATAGCAGACGAACGAGATATCTTCTTTCAAATTATTATTTTTTTAATCTGACATTATTTCTTATTACTCAAAATGGTATTTTTGGTGAGTACAACGTGTTTGAGTTGACATCTCCGGTTTTTTTTTTCTTAAACAGTGACATTCATACCAACTGGGCTAAATTGAGAAATCCTAACAAGAAAAAAAAGGTGCTATCCGACAGAAATCGAACTTGTCTCCCCATCTATTCAACGGGTAAACAACTCCTGTAGTCAACGCGTGCCGGGAAAAAAAATTAGCAGGATATCTTGATATTGACTGCTTCATATTAATTTCACTATTTGAGAAAATAAAAACGTGGGTATGTCAACTGAAACATGTGCACCCATTAAAAATTGCGAAGCTTTAATAAAGTGAAAAATATTAGATTAAAATCTGTTTTGTACTTGTTCTTTATCCTATCATTTTGTCAGATTCCTATCCATACTCTCTCTCCCTCTCTCTCTCTCTCTCTCTCTCTGTATATATGTTATGGGACCTTACCCATAATAACATAATGGACTATCCCATACGTAATAAATACTGCGCCTCAAGAGGAAGCGGTGTGTTCAGTCCGAAGTCGGGCGACTAGCTGACCGGCTGATCGGTTGAACTCTCTGCCTTCGGGCGGGGAGGAACCCGAATGAGGCTACGCTGAAGGGCGGAGTCTCTTTCGGGGAAGTAAACCGACTCTGAACCTGTTTATACCGGTTCAAAGGGCATATTTTTGGCCGAGCCCACGGGTTCGGAGATCCCACGTTAAACCGGCCTTGTGCCACATGATGCCCTCGTGGGGGTGGTGACTAAATACTGTCCAGTCTGAATTCTAGAGTGAAGTCCGTCAGGAGTCTGTCAGTCAGTCAGAGCGAGCGAGTCAGTCAGTCGAGTCAGATGCAGTCCGAAACAGAGTCGCGTTCAGACAATTACTGCAAGACATTGGAATAGTGATACTGGTCGAGACTACATTGTTCTCCCTACTAAACCTGATTGTTCGTACTAACACTTTCTACTTCTCTGTATATATTCCTGTTTGTAATATATCTGTGTTATTCCATATCCGTGTTCGAGTTCTTCTTTATTGGTTCTACCTTGAACCATCACTGTGGTACAGGGACCTGGACCATAACAATATATATATATATATATATATATATATATATATATATATATATATATATATATATATATAAATAAAACTCCTCTAGGGTCTTTTGAATGAACAGTTGAAGCAGTTTATCAGTTATTCCCTGTTTAGGATTGGGTTTCCGGCTCCTTCTAAAGTCTGTTTCAGCTCTGTACTCCTAACATCTGCACATGAACTCTGAAATTTTATTCACTATTTATTTAATTTTTTCTCTCCTCCCCCGATAGGAATAGATAGGTTCACCTATTGTTCGGTTCACACTCCTCCCCGGTTTTTGAAGATTTATCCCTTTTTTTCTGTTTAAGATTGGATTTCCAGTTTCTTCAAACGTCGACTTTCGTTTTATACTCTTTCTTTGCGTGTTCTTTCCTACGCTAATACAACTCCACATACCAATACCCTATCTTGTGTGTCTCGTGGGCCTTGTATTGGGTGAAAACTAGTAATATATATATATATTTATATATATATATATATATATATATATATATATATATATCGTTGCCCAAATGTTTGTTTCCTTTTTATCGTCATGTGGCATTAGGAGCATTTCGTATTAACTAACGCCATTGAAATGGCCACTTTTGATTATAATTTAACTCTTTATATATCAGCTTAGTTTTATTTTGAAATGCTGTCATAATTGTATTTTGTTTCTTGATTTTAACCTTTATGATTGTAGAGAAAATCAACATATTTTTCGATATGCCACATTTTTTTTAAGTAAGAATAAGACAAAAAAATTTGTTGAGTTTTTGAAAAAAAAAAATGAGAGTAACCCAATGTGTGTAAGGCGAGTGTACATAGCGAATTTATTAGATTCATTTTATTTTAGAGAAATGAACTATCTTACACATCTATAAATCTACCATTCATCCAGGCTGGGAATATTGCTGTCATATAGGGTATGGTGCTCCCGCCATATAATTAGATATCCTTGATAAAATCCAAAGAATCAGCAATATTATTGGTCCTGATCTGGCAGCTTAGCTTCAGTCACTTTCCAACCGACGTAATGTTGCCTCCCTGTGATTTTTCTATAAATAATTCCATGGCAACTGTTCGGATGAGTTCTTCGTTGTTTTTATTTCACTCCCTCTACAGACAATGAATTGTACATATGGGGACTTGTTAGGATTTTCATAGAGACAATGAGGTATTATGGTGAATGTAGTTTAGAAAGGTAAGTAAGAATGTGTTGTTTTGGTGTTAGGAATATTGTTCGTATGTTTGGGTCAGTGTTTGTGGCTGGCTAAGTTTAATATTAAGACAGAACAAGACCGTCCTTTTCCTCATTCCCCATTTTTGGCCTTGTGTCACATTTTCTGTAGTTAACGCGGAAATAAATATCGTTGTTTTCCAGCGTACATAGAATTTAAGCGACGAGGTATCACCAATTTACGCTTGAGTTGACTAAGTAAGTCCTATGCTAACAGTTTTTTTTTGTTTTTGCATTTCTTGATTGTGGAACTCTCTTACGGCTCCATGCTTTCCAGCCAACTTTAATCATCAAAAATTTAAATATAATGTCAATTGCTTTCTGCTATTCTCCTGATTACCCTTCTTTTGTTCTTGCTCCCTAGTAAAGTTTCTATTTTGTCTATATTTCTGAGATGGGGTATTATGTACACTATTTACATTATTCCGACTATTGTCCTCATCTTTGTTGCCATATTTATAACAACGTTTCGGCCGTTCTACGCTCTGGCCTTCTTCAAGTGGTTGGAATGTCGAACAGAACCCTTTATTTCGCTCGCTGTGCCAGGCGTTGGTTAGATCCAGTGGCAGGACCCAACGAGTTCTGAGTTCAATACCTGGTTAAGGCAGTGGGGGACTTTCAGAGGGAAATTAACAGGAGATAACTGATAAGTGACATCCATTAGACATGGCACGTGGAACTAGAACAGTCTATCCCAGCGAGCGAAATTAAGGGTTCAGTTCGATATTCCAACCACCTGCAGAAGGCCGCAGCGTACAACGACCGAAACGTTGTGGTAAATACGGAAACAGAGATGAGGACAATAGTCCGAATCATGTAAATATAGTTTTCTAATTCTTCTACACCCAGTAACCTGTGTCTTTGTGGCTTTATTGCCTTGCTTAGGGTGAAATCGATTAAGAAAAAAAAATGAGGACGTAGTTAAAAGCATTTTGATTCTTGTTCCGCATTTCGTCTTTTATGCCGAGCGAGTATCTTGTAACTTGATCGCATTATTCGAGGTTATAATATCGCCCCCTCTCCATATCTAGTCGATCGACAAGACTCTCAAGCACTATAATACATTTCCGACGGAAGACCAAATTCATTTTCTTCCTTGTAATAAAGAAGATTTTCATCCTTCCAAGACCTGGCTTGATTTAATCAATGTAAAAATCTTTAATACATGCTTGTATTGTAATCAGGTTCTCATAGAATAAAGACGAGAGAAGACGAAGAATATTTGAACAGCGAACAATTCCAGAAATCTTTGGCCAAGAAGACCACAATCATTCGCTAATGAATCTCCTAATATAAAATCCGGACATTTCCGTATTCGTTCACCGTCTTTGAGAAGGTAAGGTCATCGTGTGGACGTTCTTTGCAATATAAGGAATGGGAAGTTGATTATTGTAGAGAACGCCATTAATAGAGATTCAAGGAACTTATGAAGGTTTATGATTAGAAAGATTGCTTTATTTCCTCTCGGATATTCCATTCTTTCATTTACTGTTCATATTTCTTAGGTTAATTTTTTTTTTTTCAAAATTATTTCACTCCAAGCAAGGCAATAAAGCGACTAAGACGCAAAGTGTGTATGTGTGTGTTTGGGGAGTGCCAATTGGGAAAGAATACGAGAAAAATAAAAAATAAAAACATTATCATTAAAATAACAGGAATTAAGACAGAAGATAAAGATTGACATTGCATTTAAATTTTTGAAGTTGCCTGGAAAGACAAACCAGAAGAGCGAGGGAAGAAACTGTCTACATAGAACTTACGGCCATATTTCGCCGTTTTAACTGTAAAATGATATGACCTTGATCCCAGACTCGTTCCTCTTTTATCTGCCGTGTTCTTGCAGGATCTTGTCAATCATACTTCCCTAATTCAAATAAATAAATAAATAAATAAAATAAAAAAATAAATAAAATCCCTCTCCTTTATAACTTAATAAATTTTGTCTTTTTATCTTTCCTAAAACCTGCCCCGCCATCCATTCATTCAAACTCTCCAGGTAGGTTATGTGTTGTTTTCCTCTGTCTCCCTTGCTTTCAATCTGCCTTGTGAATATCAAAATTTCCAAGCCCCTTTTCCTCATTAGGCGCCGTTGAAATGCCAACCGTCTCATTCCGATTCTAAGTATAAGTGTCGCTTTTGTTTCCATTTTATCTAAAAATTCGTCGCTGTTCACATATTCGGTCTATGGTATTCTCAGCATCCTTCTGTAGCGCCGCATTCCTGTTGCTTCAAGACACTTCTTCATCTATGAGGAGATTGTCCAGAATTCACTGGCATATAGGTGGACTAATATTACATCACAGTTCAGTACTCTTTTCTTTGTACGAATTTTTCTGCTTCGTAATACTTTGCTTAGCTTTTGGAAGGCATTTTTGCACCTGCGTATTTCAGTGTCGCACTTTCCGTTTTCTGGTAAAACACTTCCCAGATATTTAAGTGGTTGCACTTTTTTGATTTTGGTATCTCCTATTTGTAATTTTCATGTTGGGCTGTTCCCTCTTGCTAGAAACCACCCACTTTGTCTTCTTGTCATTGATGTTTATTCCTTTCTTGGTTTCCTTCCGAAGGAATTCTTGTACATTCCTTTATGTGCCCGCTATCAACACTGTGTTATCTTCATATCTACAGTTATTAAGATTGTGGCCGCCAATAATAAATCCTGGTAGGACTTCTAATTCTCTCAGAATCGCCTCACTGTGTAGGTTGAATAAGTCCGGTGAGAAGACACATCCTTGCCTTATGCTCTTTTCTATTTTTGTATGTTTTCTGAATTAAAAATATCTGGTGATAAGAAAGCCCAGAGACAGTGCAACTTATTGACCTGAAGGCAACTATGGAGACTAATGTAGCAACAAAACTGACTCGGTCCAGTGGTTGTGACCATGATCGCTAAACATAATTTGGAGTCACATCATCACATATAATATCTTAGCAATGGCACAGAAATAAGTTAACGAAATGGAAGAGGAAAAGACATTGAAGGAAATAGACAATAGTAAGAGCGTATTGCTTAGAAGAATAAGAAATAAGGAAGAAAGGCTTGGTTGTTTTGTTTAACGGCATACCAACACCTCTGTGGCGCCTCGGCGTGGTGTAATGGTTAACAAGCTGGTCTTACTAAAACTGTTACAACTGAATTGTGAGTTCGTTCCTCACTGGGTGCCCTATACTTTCAGACATGTGCCACATCTAAGCCTCGCTTAGAAAATCAATACCAACACCTCTATGGGTTATTTAATGCCGAAATCTAAATATGAAAATTCAAACTTTATAATGAATTCAACAGAATGACATTAATTTTATGATTAAATTATAATTACTTAGCTGTTTTTTTTAATCAAATAATCTTGCAAAATCGAAGAAGGAATCAAAACTTGTTTCTCCTTCCAAGAAAAGAGATTAATCATAGCAGATTGTTTCTTTTAAATTTTTTTTATTGACAATGTAAGCCATGTCTTCATGTACTGCCATTTTGTTATAAAAATGTATTGTTGATCATTTTACTATAAAAATGTATTATTGATAATTTTACTATGAAAATATATTGTTGGTCATGCAAAAAAGGTATTATTGGTGATCTCTATCTAGAAAAGGCAGGGTGTATGTGTGTGTAACGAATGAACGGCCGCAATTTTCGACGGATTTGCACCGAAATTTACATACACATGCTCCAAGTTAGTGGGAAGGCCAAGACCGACTTCGCATTTCCCAACTCCCATCGATAGTGGAAATAATCGAATCTTTCACGCTTCTACGGCAGTTTTCCTGTAGTTTGCGGCCATTTTGTACTGGCCAGAATGAGACCCTATAGCTGGCTGCCACGCATAGGCAGGAAGATTCTATTGGCCAGCGTGAGAGCCAACAGCTGACTGACAAGAAAGTTAACTAGCATGCTAGCATGTAAAAAAATCGATAGCTGCATTCGTCACAAGTGGGAAAAATTTAAATCTGCATGGCACTGCCAATTGGCTCATTCGCTTGCTTAAACTCAACGTTGATTCTGATTCCGCAGAACTGCGTTGGGTGTGAAAAAGGATTTGTTGTTAACATTCTTTTTTCATTCAGTTTTTCCAGTTACGAGTCCTTTTTTAAAGCTGATCGTTTTGTGTTCATTTTGTTTAGTTCTTTTTTCGTAACAGATTTAATGTTTAGTATAGAGCTTCGAAAAAATTCACAATGTGAGATAGGCAAGAGTTAAGGCATGTAGCAACATCAGCACGGCAAAGGGCACTCCTTTAAAGACTAGGAAGGACAAAAATATTTTAAGTCAAGTGATAGCGATTGCTGTATGAGTCGTACGATTTTTGAATCAAGCCTGGGCAACACCGGGCCATGCTCCTAGTTTTACTATAAAAAATGCATTGTTGGTAATTTTACTATAAAAATGCATTGTTGGTCATTTTGCTTTAAAATATATTGTTGATAATTTTGCTATAAAAAATGTAAAAATGAACCAGCAATTAAGAGGTGCTTCCCTCCTCCTGAAAACCCCAAATCAGATCAGAGTTCTTGCTGCCGGATACAATAGAGGCGGAAGTGAGCGAATCAAGAAAGAAAGACAAAGAAAGACAGATTAATGTTGGGAAGTTTGGAATTATAAGAAAAACATGAGTGATATTTATAAATGAAGAAGAATTAATGGTGGCGACGAAAATAACAAGCGATTGCAATAAGCAAGTTGTATAAAATGAAATTAAGTGAGCATGTTGTATAAAAATGCAGGGAATGCTGGGAGAAGACCCAATTGAATATAGTTCCAATCTCCAATCATAAAAAAAAGAAAATCTTTCGCAAGATAAAAACCGGTGCAGGGTCAAAGGAACAAACGTTTTAATAATGCAAATCAACGAAAAGCACGCGTAGCCAAAAGCAAATGAAAAGTGTTGATGAGAGAGAAAGGCAGAGAGGGTGGGAGAGAAGAGAGATAGGGAGACAAAGGTAAACATAAAAGAAGAAGAAGAAGAAGAGAGAGAGAGAGAAGGAAAAGGTTGTAAAAGAAGTGAGACATGAAAAAGAGAAGAAAGGTGACAAATAAGGAGAAAGAAATTAATGGTGAAAGCGAGAGAAAAAAGTAAACGAAGGGAGACGAAGCACGAGGCAGAGAAATAGAGAAAGAGAGAAAGAAGAGAGAACAAAAAGAAAAGAATGATAAAGAAAAAGGAGAGAAAGAAGAGACAAAAGAAATGTGGAAAAGAAGAGAAAAAGAAAAGAAAAGAAAAAGGAGAACAAAGTGGGAGAAAAAGAGAGAGAGAGAGAGAGAGAGAGAGAGAGAGAAATAAAAAAAATCGAAGAAAGTTAATGAGAGAGAAAGGCAAGACGGGAAAAGTAAGTGGAAAAGAGAAGGAAGATAGATAGATAGATAGATAGATAGATAGAAGAGCAGAGAAGAGACGAGACAAATGAAGAGAAAGAAAATAAATGGTGAAAGTGAGAGAAAAGAGTAAACGGAGAGAAAACGAAGAATATGGCGGAGAGAAAGAGAGAGAGAGAGAGGAGAGAACAACAAGAAAGAAATGATAAGGAAGAAAAAAGAGAGAAAGGAAATGTAGAAAAGAAGAGAAAAGAAAAGAAAAAAGGGAGAACAAGGTTGGAGAAAAGAATAGAGAGAGAGAGAGAGAGAGAGAGAGAGAGAGAGAGAGAGAGAGAGAGAGAAATAAAAAGTGGAAGAAAGTGAATGCGACATAAAAACAGGACGGGAAAAGAAAGTGAAGATAGATAGACTGACATAGATAGATAGATAGATAGATAGATAGATAGATAGATAGATAGATAGATAAGAACAGACTGAGATAGATATGAAATGAACAGATTGAAATAGATAGATAGATAGATAAGAACAGACTGAAATAGATATGAAATGAACAGATTGAAATAGATAGATAGATAGATAGATAGATAGATAGATAGATAGATAGATAGATAGATAGATAGGCAGACTGACATAGATAGACTGACATAGAGAGATAGGCTGACATAGACTGACATAGATAGATAGGCAGACTGACATAGATAGATAGATAGATAGATAGATAGATAGATAGACTGACATAGATAGACTGACATAGAGAGATAGGCTGACATAGACTGACATAGTTAGATAGATAGGCAGACTGACATAGATAGATAGATAGATAGATAGATAGATAGATAGATAGATAAGAACATACTGAGATAGATATGAAATGAACAGATTGAGATAGATAGATAGATAGATAGATAGATAGATAGATAGATAGATTTGCTCTCTCACAGATGCGCCGTCGCCTCTCTCTATCTTTTTTGCAAATACTTTCGAGGAGCTGCATTCGCTGGTTTCCAGACTTCATGAATTCAAGCGCCCTACGAGGCTGGCATCCCGCTCTCACCCTTACACTGTAGAAACTCCTAAATGTAGCCGTCTCTTCTACTCCAATAGTTTCATGTCTCGCACCTCTCGCCTGTGGAACAACCTTCCCAATTACTGTTTCCCTGAGAGCTATAATCTCCAACTATTCAAATGTAATGTCAATCGACATTTCCAGTTACCTTGATCTACCCACTATCCTTCTCCTCATCCTTTCTTCTATCACTCCTATCTGCTCTCGCTCCAAATCTTCTACACCCCCCTGCATCCGAGTGGCTTCCCGCCTTGCTCGGGACGTAATGCTTAAAAAAAAAAAAAGAAAAAAAAAAGATAGATAGATAGAAGAGAAAAGACATAGAAAACATGGAGAAAGACGTTGATGTTGAGAGAGATAAATTGCAGGTCGGTGTTGCTGAGCTTAAAGAATAAGACGAATGAAACATCTAAAGGAAACGAGTAAAAAATTGTGTTCTGTACAAGGCCCGAGGGTCACTCAAGGTAGACAGTTACGAAGTAAGAAACACAATTTATGCGAATATGTGTGAAGGATAACTGTTAACACTAGACACGTTTGGAAGAATTCAGACATCATGGCAATTTTTTACAGTGATGTTCACTCTATACAAGGCCCAAGAGCCACTCGAGACGGTTACAGAGTAAAAGGCACAGTTTATCCGGGTATGTGGGGAAGATAACGGTTGATCCTAGACTTTAAGGTTAAGATTGCTAAGATCGGAAAGCATCCTCTTGGGAGTCGGTTTCGCAGGTCTTCCGTCGGAAGTAGATGCTCGAGTGGAACTTACACTTCACCCGAGGGATACGAAGGGAATGAGGGTAATTTTTTTTACAATGTTCGTGGAATAGCGACTCTATCTGTCAGTCTGCCTATCTATTTATCTATGTCAGTCAGTCTATCTATCTATCTATCTATCGTCTCTTCTCTATTTTCTGTTCCCGCCCTGTCTTTCTTCATCTGCTGGAATGAACGAGTGTAGTTCGTCCTGTCTTGTCATGGAAATAGCGATAGAGTATCGAGAAGTTTCCTTCGTCTCGTCTGTGGGAAAGAGGTTGTAGGGTGGGAAATATTTCATCACCCACAAGGACGCAGAGACGATTTTTTTTAACTCTATCGAAGCTCGAAAGTGAACACCGAGCAGCTCCTGCCAAAATATGGAAACAGAACTCCATTTTCGGTTTGATCTAGCTCTTGTAAACGGAGAGGCTAGTAGGGCGATTCCCGTACATACTGAAACGGTACAGAGGCGGGGGGCGATCATTTTTTTCAGAATCTTTAACCATGGATCTTATGTACGAGTTCCACTTAATGTCTGAGTTGAATTCAAATCACAACAGTCGCTCAAGGAACGGGCCTTCCTGATGGAACTTCTAAACACCGCCATTGGTAGCATTACAAAATATATTTATACTCATCTAAGAAACATGCAATCATATTTGAATGGTTTTGACACACTGGTTACTACATAATATAGGATACTACTATATGTTATTAGTGTCAAGTTGCCCAGAATTCAATCAAACATATTTTTTACAGTTATGTTCACCCTATACAAATCCCGGAGCCACTCGAGGTAGAGGTTTACAGAGTAAGGGCTACAGTTTATGCAGATATATGGGGATGATAACGGCTGACCCTAGATTGGAACAGGTTAATATTGTAGTGATCGGGAAAGTATCTTCTTGGGAGCCGGTTCCACAAAGCAATATCGTAGGAAAAAGCCGCTTGAATGGAAGCTATATCTTACCAATACAATACGAAAGGAATGTGTGTAGCATGGCGAGTCTATAGGTTAGAACTTTTGGAACTAAGGAATGTAGTTCATCTGAGCACTTTCCATGGAAATAGCAATAGAGCATTGAGAGGCTTGCGACGTCTTGCCTGTGAGGAAAGGGGTTGTAGGGTGGAAAGTATCGAGTGTGGAATGTGAAGACTGGGCAGCTTCTGCTAATATATGGCAGCAGTATTTCATGTTCGGTCTGTTCTGGCTGTTTTAAAAGAAGGTAGCAGGAGGTGTCAGGTATTTGCTAGAGCGGCATAGAGAACAGACCAGATGGTCAAGGCACGGGGTCTACCTGAGGGAACATCCTTTCACTGCGATTGTTGAAAGTTCTGAGTCCGGTCGGCGATGGTGGAATATAAGTAAAATCAACAGATACGATTAAAGACCCAAAGACATTAAGGAAGACCATATCTCTCTCTCTCTCTCTCTCTCTCTCTCGCTTTCTCTTTATTTTTCTCTCTTCAGATCTAGATGATAACGGTTCTCCACAGCTTTCTATCTTTTGTAGCTCCGAGTAATATTTGCTTCTTTGCAATTCCTATTTTATCTTTATGGTACTTGTTTCTCGTTCAATTTTCCCAAACTTGTCAAGTTCTTGACACACAACGGAGTCGCAAGTTCTAACAGGTTTTGTTTGAGTTGCTAAAAGGGAGATTTTCGAATGCCAGGCACCATGCTCGGAATCATTCAGCCAAGGCATTCTCGACGTGTGACGGAAAGTGAGTTATGTAAGCACACCTGACCTCAAGTGAAACTCGTATATACAAGCCATCCCTAAAGATGCAGGTAAAATGACCGGATCCATATACTGCTCCAGTAAGTACCTGTTTTTTTTGGGTTTTTTTAAATGAATATCACCCCAAGCATGGCGAGAGTGCCACTAGCACGCAAGGGGTTACAGAAAGTGAGAACAGGAGTAAAGAGGAAAGGGTATAGAGAAGAACGGGGATCAGGATCAAGGCATTAGAAGATGTCGATTGACATTACATTTGAATACTTGAAGATTATAGATATCAAGGAAACAAATAAGAGGAAGGGAGTTCCACTGACGGGAAGTGCGAGATAAGAAGCTGTTGGAGTAGAAGAGACGGATACATTTAACCGTTTCGACAGTGAAAAGGTTGAACCGAGATATCAACTGGGATGAACTACACTCGTTCATTCCAGCAGATAAAGAAAGACAGAACAGGAAAAGAAAATAGAGAAGAGACGATAGATAGATAGATAGATAGATAGATAGATAGATAGATAGATAGATAGAAAGAAAGAAAGAAACTATATTTAGATAGATAGATAGATAGAAACGATAGATAGATAAATTGAAAGAAACTATAGATAGATAGATAGATAGATAGATAGAAAGAAACTATATTTAGATAGATAGATAGATAGATAGATAGATAGAAAGAAAGAAACGATAGATAGATAGATAGATAGATAGATAGATAGATAGAAACTATATTTAGATAGATAGATAGATAGATAGATAGATAGATAGATAGATAGATATAGTCGCCATGTCATGCTTAAATTAGTGCAGTTTGGGAACCAGTAGCTCGTCAGAGAAGTTGCCATGAAAAGACAGTTGCCTATAGAAAAGACAGAGGGAAGCCACAGCACGTCTGTGAGAGAGTGACTATAGACAAGATGCCAGATTAGGACCTATTACATTGCATATCTGTCTCTGGATTTTGTCGAGGACCTCGAGATGAACATCGGGGGCGCCAGACCATATATGGCAGCATTATTCAATGCAAGGCCGAATGGTTGATTTGTAGAGTTGAAGGATGGGCTCAGGCAAGTTGACTCCTTTTACTATACTCTACCTTTACAAGAGCCAGATAAGACCAAGGATGAACTGCACAGAACGCACTTTTTAGCCTCGATACAGTCCAAAAGCGACTCCGAGCACTTGTGGGTGACAAATTATTTTCCACTCTCACACCTCTCTCTCTCTCTCTCTCTATCTTTCTCTCTCTCTCTCTTTCTCTCTCTCTCTCTCTCTCTCACACAGATGGGATGTGGAAAGAATCCCCTGCTCTGTCGCTAATTTCACGGAAAGTGTTCGAACGAACTACATTTTCTGGTTTCGCCAGATGTAACCTTCACGGTTACGACACGCCATATCATTTATATAGTAGCAAACCACAAGAATTTCCTCTGTAATCCATCGGAAAGAAGTAAGTTCCGCTTGAATAGTTTCTTTCCGCGAACCATTGCTCTATGGTAGCGACTCCCAAGAGGATGTTTCCCGGATAATTACAATCTTAACCTGTTCAAGTCTAGGGTTAACCGTTGTCTTCCTCTCCTATTCGTACAAAGCGCCTCCTAGTGTAAATCTCTACCTCGAATGGTCCTCGGTGAACCTTGCTATAAAAATGAAAAAGAAAAGCAAATCGGTATTTTACTTTTATTGCTTGCCCTATATTTGCACGGAAGCTAAGGCTCCATATATATCATTGTTCGACGTGGCGAGACTTGTAGGTCATTCTCATTTGAAAGATTCACGGATGACACTCTGTCCCCATTTAGGCTTCTTTTATATTCGTGTGAAGACAGTATCGGAAAATGAAAGAAACGGAAACGCAAAAATGGAGAAAGAGAAGAAAAGAGACAACGAGAAAGACATGAAAACGATAATCAGAACGCGGTCGATTATGAATGTAACACAAGAATGAGATTTGGATGGGGAAGATCAAGATGGAGACAGTGTACGGATGCACACATGTGATATAAAAAGGTGAAAATGACTTGTAAATATATATAGAGAGAGAGATAGAGAGAGGGTGGGAGATTGAGAGAAAGAAAGGAGGCGGGAAATATAAAGAGAGGGGAAATGACGTTGAACCGGAAGAAACAAATCAGGACAACAAAGGAATCAAAAGCTAAGTGGAGAGAAAAAAAGTAAGAAAAGTCACAATGTTTTCAATGACAAACGTCCGTATTACTTCCGGCGTAGACTTTTATTACAAAGCTTTCAGAACGCCTGCCATTGATTCATTCTTCTGGAAGGCGGCATTTCTGATAGGTATCGATTTGCTTCTTTTTTTCTTATCAAGCTCAATTTTTTCCCCATTTATTTGATTTTGTACATTTTTTTCCAAGTGTTTTTGTTAATGCCCACAATTGTGGTATTTTATTATTTATGTTTGTTTTATTTATGTGTTTATCCATATGGACAAAAACTTCACTGTTATTCTAAACACAGTAAGAATTTAAATTTTTTGACAGTATGGATAAACTCGTAAATATGAGGAATTATATATATATATATATATATATATTATAAATTAATTGATTTAAAACGTTTTTTTTTCTACACAGTTTTAACCATGTTTCAAAAATGGAAGCTAAAAGCTTGGAATTTAATTTTAAAACAAAATTAAATTCGGAGCTTTTAGCTTCCATTTTTGAAACATGGTTAGAACTGAAAAGAAAAAAAAATACCATATTTTAAATCAATTAATTTATAATATTAATGCTCTGTAAATTTATATTGAGCACTATTTTGGAAAAATAAAAATATCTATAAGAACACCGGATTATATATCTTACTGTTCTTTTTCTTTCTTTATATATATATATATATATATATATATATATATATATATATATATATATATTCCAGTTACACCTAATAGGTAGTAATTCTCGGGAGATGGATTTATTACTGAACAATCGAGAACTGTTTACATCATTTAGAAATTTTACATTACAGGGTACCCCACAAAAAGACAGGAAATTTGGTATAGATTTTTAACAGATCACGACAGCCATTCGGGTGGTGGGGATGTGATTAAATATACTTTAATGTTCAAA